>CM052437.1:899725-915129 GCA_028533085.1 Varecia variegata
AAAAAAAAGTTATTTAATCCTAACAAATTAATCAAGAGGAGATAGCAATCTTAAACATGTATGAACCTAATAACTGAGCTTTAAAATACATAAAGCAAAAACTGAAAGAACTATAAGGAGAAATAGACACAGCCACAATTACAGTTAGATATTCCTATACTCTTCTCCTAATAATTGATAGAACAAGTAGAAAGAAAATCAGTAAGAAATAGTAAGAATTCAGTAAGAAGTAAGAAAATCAGTAAGAATACAGAAGATAGAAGTAAGAATATAGAAGATTTGAATACCAACAACCAACTAAACCTAATTGACATTTATAAAACACTTCATCCAACAACAGGAAAATACATAATATTTTCAGGTATAAACTGAACATTTACCAAAGTAGATTATATTCTGGAGCAAAAAACAAATATCAATAAATTTAAAAGGATTTAAGTCATACAAATTATGTTTTTTGACCATAGTGGAATTAAATAAGAAGTCAATAATGAAAGTTCTTTGAAAATCCCCCAAATATTTGGAAACTAAATAACGGACTTCTAAATAACCCATGGGTCAAAGAAGAAATAAAACAGAAACTCAAAATTATTTTGAATTGGACACAAATTTTAAAATAATCTCACAATACTTCAATTTGTGAGAAATTGCTAAAGCACTACTCAGGGAATTTACAACCCTAAAAGCAAATGTCAGAACAGAACAAATATTAATGACTTCAGCTTCCACCTTAAGCAACTAGAGAAAGAAGAGGAAATTAAACCCAAAGTAAGTAGAAGAAATAACTATTATACCAATTAACTATTACACCAATACCAGGAGTGAGAGAAGAAACATCAATAGCCAGTCTACACTTATTAAAAAGATAATAAAGAAACATTATAAATATCTTTAATAAATTCAACAACTTAGATAAGATGAAAAATTTCTGTGAAAGACACAAACTACCAAATTCATTCAATAAGAAATATGTATATTGGATAGCCTTACATCTACTAAAGAAATTCAAATAGTAGTTAAGAACCTTCCCACAAAGACAACTCCAGGTCCAGATTGGCTTCAAGGTAAAGTGCACTAAACATTTAAGAAAAAAATTAATAACCGTTATACACAAATTCTGCTGGGAAATTTAAGAGGAAAGAATACTTCTCAATTCACTCTGTGGTATCAGCATTTCTCTGATAAAATCAGAAAAGATACTAAAAGTTAAGAAAAATACAACCAATATCCATAATGAACATAGTTGTAAAAATTCTAAACAAAGTTTTAACAAAGCAAATTCAGCAACATCTATGAAAGCATAATACTTTGTGACCAAGTGGGGCTTAATCAAGGTAATTTTAACATTTTTGAAAGTCAACCAATGTAACTCACCACAAATAACTTAAAAAGAAAAAAATCCCCATTACCATCTCAATAGATGCTGAAAAAATATTTGACAATATCCAACATCCATTTCTAATTTAAAAAAAAAAAAAACACTCAGCAAATTAGGAATAAAAGGGAAAGTGTTCAACCTGATAAAGGGGCATCCACAGAAAACCTACAGAAAAATGTATTCACAAGATCAGGAACAAGATAGCCACCTCTATTCAACATTACCCTTGACAATTAACCAATGCAATGAGGCAAGAAAAAGAAATAAAAGGCCATACAGAGTGACAAAGTACAAGTCTCCTTACATGTAGATGGCATTAATATAATTATGATATGTATAAAAAATCTGACAGAAGCTATTAAAAAACTACTAGAACTAAAAGTGAGTTTAGCAAAATTCAGTATATAAGATCAATTCTACAAAATCAAATTTATATACTAGCAAAGAGCAATCAGAAATTAAAATTTAAAATATCACTTCCCATCGCATCAAAATATTAAATACCTAGGTAGAAAGTTGACAATAATGTACAGGACTTATACTCTGAAAATCAGACAAAACAAAAAAAGCACTTTGCTAGAGAAATTAAAGAGAATCTATATGAATGTAGAAATACATCATGCTCGTGATTCAGAAGATTCAGAATTTTTAGAATGTCAATTCTTCCTAAATTGTTCTAGAGTTATAGTTTCAATGCATTCTCAATCAAAATCTCAGCAATCATTTTCTTAATGAAATTGGCAAGCTGATTCTGAATTTCACATGGAAATGAAAGGGACTTAGATTAGCCAAAGCAACTTGCAAAAGAACAGCATTGGAAAATAAGCACAACCTGATTTCAAGATTTATTATGGAGCTATAGTGATGAAGACAGCATGGTATTATATTAATAATAAAGACAGATAAGCCAACCAATGGAACAGAACTGAGAGTCCAGAGGCAGACCCACACATAGGTGGACAATCGACTTTTGACAAAGATGAAAATGCAATTCAACAGAGAAAAGATAACCTTCTGAACAAATATTGTTGGAACAATTTGACAATCATAAGATAAAAAATAAAAATAATAAACTTTCATCAATACTTTGCATCAAATATAAATTATCTCAAAATAGATCCTAGACCAAACTATAAAACATAAAGCTCTACAAATTATAAAAAAAATAGAAGAATTTTCTGATTTTTTTATATACAATACCAAAACTATAATCTATGAAAGATCATATTATTAATTTGGACTTAATGAAAATTAAACATGTTCTTCCAAAGGCACAGTTGAGCGATGGAAGGATTCCCGCAATCTGGGAGAAAATATTCGCAAATCGTGTAAAGGACTTGTGTCTAGAATACGCTGAGCTCTCAAACCCAATAACAAAAAGCATGCACCCCATTTTAAAGGTGGGCAATGATCTGAACAGATCCTTTGCTAAAGAAGACATACGGGTGGCAAGTGAGCTCATGAGAAGACACCTGGCATCGTAGACCGCAGGGAACGGCCAGTAAAACCGCAGCCTGGTGTCCCGTGCAACCGTTAGAATGCTAGTGATAAAAAGACTGACCACACAAAGTCCGGGGGCAGATGTGGAGGAATAAGCGTGCTCATACACTGCAGGTGGGAATATAAAACGGTGCAATTTAGAATACGGTTTGGCAGTTTGTTTAAAAGTTAAATTTACTCCTACCATGTTACCCCATCCATCATTCCACTCCTAGGCATTTACTCAAAGGAAACGAGCGAGTATGTCCACACCAAAGGCTTTTCCATGAATGTTTTACGGCAGCTTAATTTGAAAAAGCCCAAAATTGGAAACGATCCAAATATCATCAACAGTTAAGTTGTTGAATTATATAATATCCATGCAACAAAATACTATTTAACAATAAAAATCCACGCACTATCGATACACACAACAACATGGATGAATCTCGAAATACTTATGTAGAGTGAAAGAATATAGAAAAAAGTATGTACAATAGAATACAAATGATACAAAACCCTAAAACCTGCAAACCCGTCTACAGGGACAGAAAGCAGGTCGGTGGCTGCAGGGCCCAGGGCAGACAGGGAGGGTGAGGCTGTGAGAGCTCGGGGCTGGGGTTGGGGGGTGCTTTGGAGCGAGGGGTTGAGCGCTGTCATCGCAACTGTGGTGGCAGACGGGTGTGTACAAATGCGAAAACTTAGGAAAGTCTCAGCCCGTCAGTATGTGGAGTTTGTGTGATGTCGTCATAACTCCACAGCGATGTTAAAACAACAACAGGGGACTCGGCAAGGCAGAGGAAGGAGCCCAGACAGCAAGGCAGAGGAAGGAGCCCAGACCAGACAGCCTCGCCAGCTCCGCCCTGCCCGCCATCCTTTCAAAGACCTGGAGGACACAGGCGCGCCGCGGAAGGCTGAGACCCAGCACAGGGCAGGCCCAGCGGCCCTGGTGTCACCACACTGTGGCCCAGAGAAAGTCAAGCACATCTCGAGACTGAGAGACAGGACTTTCCTTCTGTAACTCGAAATAAAAACACGAACACTTGGATATCTGACATGTAACACATTGGCACAGGGACATTTGGCTAAAACGGAAGCGATATTTTCTGTTTTAATGGAAAGAAGGAGCTTTGAATCAGAAGGGTGCTGTGACAATGGTAACAGTGGCTGGTAGGAGGAGGGTTTGAGGGCAGGGGGGCCAACTCCACGGCTGTGCTCTGTGAACACGTTTCTTTGCAACAGACAGTCCTCCGTGCGAGAGAAGCCCCGCGCAGAGGCTGTCTGTGTGGTCCACAGCTCAGGCTCGCGCAGCCCCGTCTAGGGCCCGGGCTGGGCGCAGGAGAGAAAGGCTTAGAATCGCCGAATTACAGTCACAGCTTTTTTGATGACACAAAGCGAGACAGCCTGGCTCCAGCCCTCCCGCCTCCCAGAGCTTTGAGCTACTCAGCCCACTCAAGGTCACGCGGGAAGGTCGCAGGGCAGAAAGTGCATTTTGATGGTGGGTGGACAGGGGGAGCGGGGTGAAGTGGGGGTGCAGGTGTGTGAAGGTCCCAGTGCCCAGAATGGCAGGAGAGCGTTGACGGTGACGACCTCAACATGATGTGATGGTTTAACAGAGGGAGGAGAGGAAGAGAAAGAACCGAGTGTAACGAACAGAACAAAATAATCATGATAAAAACAGGAAGTGTCTGCATAAAGCACCTATCAGTAGAGTCAAAAATGGAAAAATGGTGCCCCTTGGAACATCTGTTTTTGGTAAACATGTTCTCGTACTCACTTTTCTTTTCCTAAATTCTGCCTCTTTCCAGAGATGTCTTCATGGAGGCTCTGCAAGGTCTGGCTCGTCAGAGAACAGCAGGGTTCAGAGCGTTTCCCGAAGGAACGGGGCTGTGCCTCGCTGCCCGCAAGGAGAGGACGGAGGACTGGGAGTGGCTGTCACTGCTTTGGTTGGGGGACCTCTTGGCTTCCCCGGCAGTGGCTTGTTAGTCTAACCCTGCTGACTCTCTCTAGCTAATAGAGGTAGGCTCAAGATTGCCAACAGGGACTGGCCCAGAAATCTGATCTGGGTGGCGGTGAGGCCTGTTCAGAGCTCGCCACGGGAACAGCTGCGTCCGGGCCCTGCTGGGGGCTGCGTGTCCCGGCCATCGGGGCAGGCGCTCGAGATCTCAGTCGGAGGGAAAAAATGTCGCGGGAAAGGAGACGAATGGGATTGCTGAACAAGGACAGAGAGGAGAGAAAGAGGGGTGGGGAGGCCAGGACCACTGACCCTTGCCCGCCCTGCAGCCAGCCTGTGAGGGGACTGGGCTCTGGGAGCCCCAGTGCCAGCCTCAAACCCACCTGGCCTGCTGCCTCTGCTCCCGCAACTTCAGCGAGCTCTTCTTGTCTGATTGAAACGATAAACAAGCCTGCAAGTACGAACAGCCTTGCAGTATTTGCATTTTAGAAGAGGACTTTTGAAGGTAAAAAAGCTAGCAGTTTTCAAAGGAGTGGAGCTCTAAAGACAAAACTATTGAGTCGAACCACGAAAACCTGCCGTGAGGTGTCCCAGCCCTCCCCGTGGAAGCTGCCCTCACTGTGGGCCTGGGCGAAGGCAGAGGGGAGGCAGCCCCGACCTCGCCACTGCGGCGCCCGGACGGCTGCCACCCTCGCCGCGGCCGGCCGGGGACACGGGGCAGCCTTCCCTCACGTCAGGTCAGTTCATTACTAAATTAATTTTTCTATGCATTCGTAGATACAATGACGTTTTTTCCTATTGTATCTTAAAGGCTGTTGGGTGTTGGGGCCATGAGATACATAAGATTATATATTAACATATAAAATATATTTTAAAATATCAAAACTCAATGAAAAAAAGGTCAGTATCTTTTACATAAATGTTTAATTTTTTATAATTTCCTTAAATTATGAGTTACTTTAAACTTAACTCTACTTTATGTAGGAATAAAGTATTTTAGCATACGTGTTTGTAAATGAAGATTATGATGTCACCTGGCTCCTTTTTTGACCATGTTAATACAATCCTAAAGGGAGATAAGAGAGACTCTCAACTAGACTACGTAGTATAGATTCAACTTTTAAAATATTTTCTAACCTCCTTGAGAGGAACGAAACTGTGAGATATCTACTTAAATATTAAAATAAAAATTCAAATTTGTCATGGCAAAGTCTTAATGTGATATAGTGGCAAAAGAAAGTAAAACATCAGATTTAAAAAAAAATTCTTACAATTAACATCTTTAAAATCATATTGGAAATCATTATAAAATAAGGGGATTAAAAAATAACTACCATAATGATATCCAAAGCTTAGAAGAAATTTTCATTAAATGCAAAACGTCAACCTCCTTCCTCTCTTCTGAATGGTGATAAAAGTACACACAGGAGAACACATGTGTTGAAAGCCCGTCTGAGTCCCACACACTGAGCTGTCCATGTCACAGACGTCACCTCCTGCTCAGCGTCCCCAGGTGGTAAATTGCAGCGTGGAGAGTCAAGCCCTGGGTGACGACCGAGCTGCGCTCTTGGCCACGGAATATCCCGCCCCTGCCTTTGAGTCATGTCTAAAACCCAGAGCTGAGTTAACTCCTTTCCGAATCAAGACAAGCAAAAATAAAAATAATATAGGGAAGTATTAGAACGAAGAAAGTTGAACGAGACCAACTAGCCTGTCCCTTCCTATCTTCCCACCCCCAACATCTTTGCTAGGCCACCCATAGGTGAGTTTCTTTATTAAAGATTATTTGAAAAAAATAACTTAAGTGCATTTATTTTAGAGTGAATTTTATTTGAATCAGCCACAAATGGATTCAAATTTATAAACTTTGCAATCCATTTTGCAAAAAGTACCCAATATGTTGTCGTGTTAAAACTAAAATCTAGTTTTTGATTGGTTCCATCCCAACATGTGGTATTAGGCATTTCCAAAAATAGCAGATTTATGACATTGTAGGGAAATTTAATTTATAGATCATTTCCTCCCCATATTCAAGCATTTGCTTTCATACATTTTAGAAGATTTTATAGGCCAAATTTTGTCTTTATAAGATTGGATTCAAAAAGATCACTAGAAGTTGAGAGTTCAAGTCTATTTTGGGGAGGTCTCTACTCAGCATATTTTATTCCTTCTTTTGGATTTTGGAATGTTCAAAGATTTTCTTTTAAAAGTAACTGAAGAGCTTTAAACGCAGGCTTTGCAAACACTGCCGTTACAGGTGAGAACCGACGCCTGAGGACCACTCCACCTCCGGGCCGACTGCAGGTGGGCCAGTGCGGGAGGCGAGGTTAGCAAACCTTTGCGCTGCTTTGACTGAGTTTATGGGTGAGGTGTGTGTCTGGGATGTCATTTGAAGGTGACTAGAAACAAGGCTAATCTAAACATGCTATTAATAAAGAGAAAAAAACAATGAATGAAGAGTGAGTGTTTTAAGGAGAAGGAGCCAGTTTGAGTGCATGGACCACCTTCCAGAGAGTTCTCCGCCAGTCTGAGTGTGGGCAGGATCCTCACTGTTTTATAGGGAAATGTTCTGTGGAGAATTTCTCTCTCCCTGCCCAGCTGAGAGCCTAGTTGGTCCCTTATTTAAAAGCAGAAGAGTGCCCTAGCCTGGGACGAGGTAGACAGCAGGGACGAAGGCTGACTGGCTCAGTGTCGCTGCAAAACTAACACCCTGGGAGACCCGAGAGCAGAGGAGGCGGCAGCCGCCTGCTCTTCCCCAATTCCAGACGTCTGCAGGCGAGAAGGAAGGAATTGGAATAGATCCCGCCTCGTCCTGCCCCGCGCCATGTCTGTTTTTCCATTAGGAAAATAAATGTTTCAAGTCCTCAAGAAAGGTCTTGGGTCAGGGCCGGCCTCAGGGTGTGAGGGGCAGTCACACAGGCCTTGCCCCAGGCCCCCGCGCCTGGCTCAGGGTTCTTCTGTCCTTGTCTTGAAATCCTTAGTGGCCTTTGACCAGAGGCCCTGTATTTGCATTTCACACTGGGGCTCACACATTGCGAGGCTGGTCCCGGCCCAGACATCCACCTTTAGAGACCACACTGCTTTGAAACTGTTAAAATATTTTTTTCTGGGTCTCCTTGTTTCACGCCAGACCTGCTTTGGCTCCTGATGCACCCCAGCCCCACGCACAGAGACACCCCCTGCTCTCGCCAACCAAGCCCAACATCTTTCTGGTTTCTAGGAAACTGTAAAATCGGCGGTTGTCAGGCAGGGGAGGGGTCCTATCCCCCTCCTGCCTTCGCTCGCTGTGCCTGAGTCAGGGGTAGGGATGGGGCTGGTCACCTCCACCTTTGCAAAGCCCCAGGGTATCGCCCAGGTGCGCCCCGACTGCAGACCACCAGCCAGCTCACTGTCCCGTCTCTTTTCCCGCCCTAACCCCCCTGGAGCTGCCCTCGCCTGGGACGCAGCCGTTTCTGGTCGGGCTTAGTCTGAGGACCTTACTCTATTCTCACTGACTCTAGCTTTACTTTCCCTCATTCGAGCCCAGATATTGTTAAAATCAGAACCGCCCCGTGCCATGTGCGCCCCCTCTCCTGCGTGCAGCTCACTGCTGCTGGGGTCCCGCTCCGCGGGGAAGGGCGACCTGTTTCTCTGGTCTGCATCCCCCGCGAGAGGCAGAATCGGTGCAGGTGCTTGGTCAGATGTGTTAACCGGACACGCCAATTAAAAGAATAAGACGATGTCATGGGGAAGCTTAAGAGGAAAAAAATGCCACAGCAGCAACCTGAGGAGGACCCGAGTGTGGGACAGCGAAACGGGTCACGTCCACTGTGCCAGCGCTGTGCTGCAGAGCAGGGACTTTGTCAGCTGCATTTCCCAGCCCAGGAAACTGTGAGGGAGACGATAGCGGAGAGGGAGTGGGATCACAGCGTGGATGCGGTGGGCACGGCTCCCGGGTCCAGCTCTAACTGCCCCAGTTAAGTCACGGCGAGGCCGGGAGGACCCGGGGTCACAGCGGCACCTGCTTCCGGCGTTTCCACACCGGGTCTCCCTCACGGGCGAATCCACAGCCCAGTGCCCACAGGCCGCAGGGCAGGAAGAGCCCAGGAACTCACTGTTCAGGCTCACGATGCCCCAAAACTCTCAGTAACAATTGTGGGACTATTTGCCACAGCTGTGTCAGTGTGTGTTTGCTGATTACTTGTGAAAATCAAGAATACCAGAGGCCTTTTAAACATCCCATCTCCTCGTGCATCATAAATAATGAGGATTAAAATATATTTGATATATAAAAAATACAAAAGTTGATGAATGAAATATGACTCTTACACCACCAAATTCACCCATTTACAGGGTACAAATTAAGAGTCTCAGAACATCCAGAGCTGCACCCTTTGCCTCGAGTTACTCCACAGAATGTCTTCCTGTTCTCCCCAAGACCACACTCCCCGACCCACCCTGCCCGTGACCTCTCACCCGACGGTCTCATCTCCGGCTCTGCTCCCGGCCTGCCTACCTGGGCTCCAGCCGGGAGCACGGCTCCTCCCTCCCGCCCGCCGTCCCTGTGTGACTGGCCTCGTCTTCTGAAAGGACTGCCCTGGCAGCTTTTCTAGGCCAAGGTGAACTTCGTGGTCCCCTGCAGCCAAGGCACGCTGGCTCTTGCTTACTGTCCTACCCAGACCCTGCCTTGCATTAGGGTGACTTCTGAATGACGGGCAATCCTCAGCTTGTCTTACTTTTCCTACTGGCAGTGTTGGGCTCAGAAGTCCCTCATTCCTCCTGGAAAGAGGTTCTTCTCTTGACTCCCAGGACACCCCTCGCCTGGTTTTCCCTCTGCCTACAGGATGTCCCAGGTATGTCGCTGGTTCTCCCGCAGCCCTGACCGTGGAGAGCTGCAGGGCTCAGGGCTCAGGGCTCAGCCCTCATCTCTTCTGTCTCTGCTCCTCTTTTGCTGCTCTCATGGCATTAAATGCCACCTGTACTGAGGACTCCCCAGAGCACATTCCCAGGCAGAAACTCGCCTAGGACTTCAGACTCGCAGGTGCAACTGCTGCCTGGCACCTCAACTGAGGCATCTGATGGGCATCATGAGCTTCCCCTGTCCACAGAGGGGTCCTGCGTGTTTCCCGCAGACTCACAGCCCCTGGACCAACCGCCAAACCAGCACTGTGCTGGCAGGGAGGGGGCCATTGGGGACGGCTGCAGGATGGCGCTGAGGGTGAGGCCGCCAGGTGGACCCTGCAGCTCCTCTCTCCCCAGGTCTCGCAGCCAGCCCCGCCCGGGTGCAGACCGAGGGGAAGGCTGGTCCACACCGTCTGCCCAGGAGCTCCGATCACTGTCCTGTTCTTGTGTGTATGGGCTTGGAAAAAAGACTCTTTCACTTTGGGTACAGCATTTCAAATATATTCAAGGCCATTGTTTTAAAATTAGTCGAATTAACTAACATTCATGATGTTATCCATGAAGTTGAAACTTAAGCATCTTGTAGATCTTAAAAAAGCCTTTTTCACTAAATTATTAAAAATAACTTTACGTAATATTTTGTACTGACTTATATAATTCAGGAAAAATATCAGAAAGAGAATAACAATACCTCCTAGCATTTTTCAGACATTGTGCTCTCTGATTTATGTATTAGTTCATTTAATTCTTCAGATATTCTGAAAGGTGTAGTCTATTAACTCCATCTTATAGTTTAGAAAGTGGACGCTCAGACACATTAACGAAATTGCCTGATGTAGTTCAAAAGGACTAGTAAATGTGCGGGGCTGAATACCAGTCTGCTGATGCACATATGGGCACACCTGTGCAAAGCATTAGAGACAAGAAAATCATGGCCACCATCAGTGCAGTCATTGCCCTGAGTCAGAGACGGGGCAGGGGGGAGCTCTGTAACACGTACTCTGTAGCAAGTCTGGATATCTGATGATGCAGTGTAGCCTCATAATTACCTTAAGAGTGCAATGCTGCAAAAGCTCACCATAAGACTTTCAAATTGGCAAAGTGATGATATATTACAAATTTGTGCAAAGGGCTAATAATAATGATTTAACTAGCAACAGAGTTAATCACCACTGAGTTGGATTTTAAACACTGTCAAATAGCAAAAAAAAAAAACAAAAAACTTTGTATCATCAGATGAATGGGTGTCTTGTCTAAATGATAGCAAATATTTTCGAATACTGTTCTCTGTATAAGATTTTTTACTGAAATCACAGATATATAGAATTTTAGAAGTGGAAGAGAGTTCAGGATTTTTTTTTTTCGGCCAAATCTTATTTTGCAGATAAGGCATTTATATAAATGCTTCTTGAATTGAAAAAAGTAAGGAAAAAAAAGCTACCATAAATTACAATCTAGAAACACAATTTCTCAATAAAACATTAAAATAGCTCCATTTATATAATATTCTTAGCAAACATAAACCAATTTGTCTTCAATCTCAGAGCACATTGACTATACATTTTTAGAAATATAAGACAAGTCCACGCTAATAGCGAGAGACATAAGCAGTGGAGAAGGTAGACTGTGAGCCTCCGACATGCGCAGTAGAATGAGTCTCCGACGTGCGCAGGTGAGCCTCCGACATGCGCAGGTGAGCCTCCGACATGCGCAGTAGAATGTACGCCTCCGATATGCGGTGAGCCTCTGACATGCGCAGTGAGGTCCCCCCACCCCAGGTCTCTGCAGCAGCCTGTTGAGAACACAGGAGCTATTTCCCATGCCACGGACGTATGTGTGTGCACACACGTACACATACATGCACATACAGATATGTCTGCATTTATATCTGACATTTCATATGTCTAAGTAAACATATTTAACAGACTACCTTTTTATACAAATAGATTTGTATTATTCAGTAAGTTTGAAATGAGTTCTTCAGTTATAAATGTATGTCACCTTTATTAGCTTTTCTAGATCTGCCTCATTATTTTTTTTTAAAAATGCGTAGAATCCCATTATATATGTAAATATTTATTTGTCCTTTTCCTTACGTTTGAAATTTTAGGTTTCCCTGGTTTATTTAGAATATAGCACAATGAATACCCTTGTCTATGTACCCATGCACACTTATGAAGGAGCTTCTATACGCACACGCTTCTGTCCACGGACACGCTCGGTCAAAGGGCCTCCACATCTAACGCTCAGCTGACCTCGTCCAATTCACACTGAAAAGGCTGCACCAAAGTAAACTCCCACAAGCACAAACAACTGGCTTTTCGACATCTCAATCATTTGTGGTCTATAAATAATAAATAGCAATATAAGGAGCATCAGCTTAATGCGAACTCACCATGGGCAAGGCTGTTAAGGACTATACATACACGTATGGATGTGGATAGATTGACATTGTCTGCAGACCTGACGCCGACACAGTGCACACGTGACACAACTGCCCCCAAAGCAGCGAGGCTGCACGGCGGGCGAGGGCAGGACCCGCGCGTGTCTGTGCCCGCAGCCTTTGTCCTCTCGAATGCAACCTGGTACCTTGTCTAAGTTAAAACAGGAAACCAAACCACAAATTTATAATTTATAATAAATCCCTCTGGAGCAAGACAATTCATTCTTAAGTCCTTGACATTGTTAAGCAGGGACTTACACCTGACATCTTCTCTATTTTTACTTTCAACTGTTTGCTCGCCTAACAGAGCGTTGACTCCCAATTTCTCTTTCTCTTCATTTAAATTCTCCAACTCTGGTGGCGCGTCAGTAGTGGGGCCTTGTGACTCATGTGACAGCCCTTTTATACGGTGAATGGTGACTCTCAACATGGAAATCAGCCCGCTGACTTTGTCTATAATTGAACGGTGTCTTTAGAGGGACGCTAAGGAGAACCGGGCCGCTGTGCGAGTCGTCACTGATACGAGGAAAAGCAACTCACGAGGCGCTTGAGGGGCTCGTCTCTGAGCAGCGGTGGCGCCTTCTCGCTGCCCGGGCCCAGCCGAGACACGGCTGCGTCTGTCCGCAGGGACCGAACGTCAGGCTCTGATTTCTGAATGCGGTTCATTAGAATGGTGCTGACTGCTACGTGTCACCCTTCTCTTGTGGATTTATCGACAAGCTGAACTCAGGACTGGGACTCGCCCACGCCGTGAAGCAGAACTCTGGTCAGGTGGCTATTTCTGGACTTGCTGACTGAGCTGTGATGGTGGCGCTGGAAATTCCCTGTGCTCTGCCCATGACCGCGGGCAAGCTGCATGTCTGCGCGGGGACATGTGACAGGGGCTGCCGTCTCCCGGCCCAGATGCCAGACTGTGGCAAATCCGCCTCCAGCGGCAGCATCTGGGCTGTCAGCGGCTCCGCGGGCACCAAAGCTGACAGCCCTGACGTGGCCTGTGGCTCCGTCACGGAGCGGGGCTGCTCGCTGCACGGAAGGCTCTGCTTGGAGCCGTTTTCCCGGGTCCCCTTTGATCCCCAGCTGTCTGCACACAGCTACCAGCCGGGGGGGACGGCGCCTGCCCAGCACCTCTGGCGCTCTCCGTACGTGTGAACTCGGACACCCCCAGTCTGCGCGGGAGCTGGGTTTCACGGCACGTTGCTCTGAGACGTTTCCACCCCAGACCACAGTCCAGGGTCACGCCACACACGGCTGTCAGTGAGATCACAGGGTGTCGTGGGACTCGAGGACACAGCAAAGGAGTGTCTCAAATAATCAAAATAGGAAGTGAGGTTATCCGAGTCATCATTTCCAGCCCCTTCCAGTGCAAGCACAGCCCTCATCCCCGCTTTCTATCCCCGTGGCTCCCGGACCAGCGAGCTGGATTGGGAAAAATACTAACAGCGAAATACTCAAGCATGGGAGAATTCCACACTGCGAAATAGTGGCAGGGAGATAGTGTCTGTCACCTGCGTGCTCACCGTCCTTGCTCTGTCTGTCTGCCACTTACTGACCACAGACACGTGCAGGCCGGCTGAGTCACTGCCTGAGATCTCAAGGCTGGTTGAGGAAAAATAATAGCAACAAAAACGAGACAATGACACCTGATCTCGCAGCCCAAGCAGTGGGTTTCCCCTGACTTGCCCCAGTCACCCCCCAGGCTCAGATTCAGTCCTGTCCGTTTTTTTGTTTTGTTTTGTGCTTTAGATTCGGTTTGGTTTGATCTTAAAAGTAACCAGAACGAGCGGCTGGTGGCTGTGGTTCTTTTCAAAGCTACCCGCAAGTTCTGTTGAAGCAGAGATACCTGAAATTGATACTGCGAATCCACTTAACAACAAGGGAACTTCAATTCTGTAGTTACGCAAAGGCTTGTTTTGCAAATATTCTTGGGAAAGAGAACACAGTACGAACACACAATAGGATGTAAATTGCTGATTATTTGATCCCGTCATGGAAGAGGGAAGAAACGATGCCTTAGGTTAGGCTTCGGGGTGTATCAAAGGTAGGTTTGGTGAAGCGGGAGCAGGTGGCGTCCGCGGAAGGAAAAGGCAGAACAGGGAGGCAGGGTTGGCGCCGTTTCCAGCCACAGTGAGCAGCCCTGCCTCCCACCCAGGGAGGCTCTGCTCCACCTGGAGCTGTGGGGCACAGAACCAGAGCGTGTTGGCTTCCTGCACACGTGTGGCCCTCCCGGGGCCGCCCCGAGCTACAGGCTTCACTCTGCAGGTCCGTGTTCCGCAGAGGAAGGAGCACTGGATCTGGAGTCAGCGCCTCCATCTGCTCACTCAGCTTCTCTTGGTCCAGGGAGGAGCATCTGGAAGATGGTCTGACAGCTGCTTCTTCAGACTCTCGTGAATGTTTCTCAACTGGGAGCAGGATATGTGTGTGTGACGTCACTGCCATGTCCAGAGTGACACAGCCCTGTTCTCACCAGGGAGGAATCACTCACTTCCTCAGGTGACTCACTGCACAATGACTCTTCCTGGGAGTCACGATAGGTTTTAGGGGTGGTTTAGCCCCTTTTATTAGTTTAAGGATGACAGTGTGTGTTTGAAACAGGAAAGCAGTGTTGAAAGCAGTGTTGAAAGTTTGAAACAGGGGCAATGGGGAGGCACCCACACCGGGGCAGGCGGGAGGGCACGGGCTTGTTTCCTGCCACTGCTGACTGTGCCCAGCCCTGGGGTCGTGCATCCCGTCACTGCCTGTGTCTGGATCAATACTTCCAGCCAAGTGGCATTTCTTATCACTCTGGCCTGCTGGGGCCTCTGAGAAACAGAGGTGAACAGCAGAATTCAGCCAGGAGGGTCCTAGGCCGTCTGCACGCCACGGCGGGTCTGCAGCACCTGACTCGGCGTCTGGCGCACTCAGCAGCCGTCAGTGCCGCTCCACTCACGTGACATAATCAGGCAGGGTGGTGAGGGGGTCCACATGTAGGACAGTAAGGACTGAGCTGCAGGAGAATGGCCCGGGTGGTCCTGTCTTAGTCTTGACCGTGGCAGACCCTCGATGCCTCCGGTACCACCGTGTGGGCCTTCCCTGCATCTCTCGGCTGTCTGCTCTGACACCGCACAGACACGGGCACGGCTGGGGTGGCCGCTGCTGTCTGAGACCACTGTGTGTCCATGGCATGGAGGAGAGAAACAGTGGTGGTCTCCAGCACAGCACGCGTAATAAACCAAGCGCCGCAGAATCGCCGCTCTGATCTGCCTCCTGAGAGCAGTTCTGCCAGCAGAGCC
>CM052437.1:915629-944098 GCA_028533085.1 Varecia variegata
GAAGGCTAGGGCGTGTGCACTTCACTGCAGGCTGTAACGGCAGGAGCAAGCTATGCTGATTCGTTTTGTGGGATTTAAGGACTTACATTTTAAGGAAATGCAGCAGAGGTGTGGGGTGCAGGTAATGCGAAGAAAGGGATCCTTCGAGCCTAGTTCCTCGAGGCCTGCAGGTGCAGCGGCGACTCCGGTAGCTGTCCGTGCGCCCCGTCCACCCGACACGCCGCTCTCTGACGCAGAGGTGGGGAAACGGCGTGAAGGTGCAGTGTGCAGACCTGGGTCTGTATTGGAATCACCTGGGGAGCTTTTACAACGCACTGGGACCCACCTGCGGGAGGTCCGGTTTAATTGGTCTGGGCGAAGCCCAGGCCTCCGTATTTTTCTAAAAGCTCCCCAGGTGACCCTGATGTACAGCCAGGGCTGAGAAACACCAGATCAAAAGAAGCGCCCCGAACTAACAAAAGAACCCCCAGGTTTGAATTAATGTTCTGCCACTTCCCAGCTGCACGAACTCCACAACACAACCACTTCCTGCATTAGTGAACCAGGAACGAGATAAAACGACGACCTTCTAGGGCCATAATGAAAATCAATTTAGATTACATAAGGAAAAGGCTTGGTAAAAAATACAGGTCCATATAAATTACATTTTTATACAGAGAACTCAGAGAAGTAAAACTTGGAACCCCAGGACAGGCACAGAAGCAGCGTAAGAAGGGAAAATGACTATAGGATCAGAAGAAGGGTTGTAGGTGCAAAGCCTCGATAAGCTTTTCTGTTTCCTGCGAAACCAGTGGTCTGTGATTTGAGCTTAAATCCCTTTGTGATGTAAGATGAACCCACCCTGGACTCAGGACGTTGTGACACACAAGCCCACGCCTTCACACGCTGGAGCTGAAACCAGAGCCCGTGCCTGTGGTCCGGCATCTGGTCCGGCAGGCGTGTGCTCCCTGTGGCCGGGTGGCAGAGGGACTCTGGGACAGGGAGCTGGGCCCAAGGGGAAGGCGGCCAGGTCTTGGTCCTGAGGAAGCTCACGGCGCGTGGTGGGCACAGCAGGGAAAGGACACAGACCTGCCAGCGGAACGGAGGGGAGGAAGCCGTTCTGTTCTCACACACGGGGGAGGCCCTGGCCTGTGTCTGAGCGATGCCCCTGCACAGTCCCTGCACCGTGGCATGGTCGCAGGCTGACAGCAGAGCCCGTAGGACACGCAGTTCTGGGCTGTGCACCGCTGGCCACACGTGTGCCACCCCCCGGGGTTAGTTCTTGGACTCCTGCAAGCCCAGGTCTGGAAAGGACCCAAACCATCATCTCACCATGTATTTAATAGTTTTCAGTACTTCTGGAAGTAGACTTCTGGCTTTTCCCAGAGCATCTTCCAAAACAGAAAAGTGTGATCCCAAGGTGGAGAGGAGGTGCTCACAGGACCTCGGTGAGGGGCCATGGGTTGGCCAAGCCTTGGTCTCTGCCCCCCCTGTCGGCCTAGAGGGGGAAGGACCCTGAGTGACAACTGGACAGAGGGACGGCGTGTCCAGAACAGGTGAAGGGTGTGCTGTCCTGTCCTGGGAGGCAGGGAATGGGGGCAGGGGACGGCTCGCGGCTGGGGGCAGTGGCCTTTTGAGGGACTGAGCACTGAGCAGCTCAGTCTCCCTACAGCTGGATGTGCATCTGCTCAGGTGGGGCAGGGGCCATTGTGGATTGGGAGAGCAAAGCAATTCTATTCCCAAATGTCTTATATGAAAACAAATCTGAAATTAGAGAAAAAAGCTCTAAAATGCACAAAAGCCTTATGTTTGACCAGCTAACTAATGCTTGGGAAGATTCTCCAGCTAGGTTTTCTTTGCTATTTTTCTTTCCTTGTGCACGTAAGCAGGTGTCGGCCCTCACGGCAGTGACACCCATCTGGGAGAGGCCCCCGCAAACCCACGCGATGGCCACTGCAGGGTGGGCTAGGCCTCCGTGTCCCAAGTCCCGTGCTGGTGCATGGCACAGGCCCTGCCCACCCAGAGGCACACACGCAGGGGCACAGGCCTCCAGGCCCACGGTGGGCCCAGCCTCAGCAAGCCATCCTCACCACGGTGCCCAAGTCGTATGAAAGGCGGAGTTCATATTTGTAAATTTTTTAAAAATTACAAAGGGGTCCTGCATTCCAGTGTCACAAGAAAGTCTGCTTTCACTGAATCAGATGTGCTGGATAAATGACTCCTGACAGACTATTCTCCCTGCCAGCACTTCTTATTTTCACCCCAAGTCTGAGCAGAAACAATCAGGAAGCCACCGGGGAAGAGGACAGGTGGACGGGAGCCTCAGAAGGCAGACGGGGAAACAGGAGAGAGACCAGGAACAGGGCGAGTTCTCTGATGGGAAACATACTCTGCAAAAGGCGTTTTCCTCTAGCACGTTTCTACTTCATTTGCAAATCCTGCTCACAGGGAAAACCTGAGGTCACCGAGGCAGGATGAAGAAAGTAGAGGCACCAGATCGGTGGCCACGTAGCCACCCCAGAGACAGGAGGATCCGGCTCAGCAGCCTGGGAGGTGGAGCCCCAAAATCGTTGGTGGAACCGGGTCCCTCGGGCCTGCACGGCCGTCACCAGGGTGCTGTGTCCGTCTGCTCCGTAACCCGAGGGGCCAAGAGGGAGACCAGCACGAGGACCGCGTTCAGCAGGGAAGATGCCCGTGCATTTCCAGCCCTCCCTGACGGGGGCCCTAGCAGAGGGAAGGACGTCGCAGGGTCATCCCTGCACCCGGCTCCACGGAAACACGACGTCATCCCCCCACGCCACTGCGCTCCCTGGGAGGGTGCATCGCGGAGACGCGGGCGTGCGCAGGGCACAGGCAGGCATGAGCGTGGCCACGTGCAGCGGAGCAGGGCACGGGCACCGACACTCTCCTAGAGCCGTGGAGGAGGAGTTGGAGAGACAAAGTCTTCGGGCTGAGGGGTCTGCGGGGAGCAAGACACATCCTGGATGAAGTGAGGACATCTCACGGGGGACCGTGTCCCTCAGGTGGGGCAGAGGGAGGCCCTGCCCTCAGCCCGGGGCCCACGGGCGCAGGACCCGCCTCCTCCTCTCCTCCCGGCTCCCCCCGAGTCAGACGGTTTGATAACAAAAACGCACAGAGCAAAAGGAAAGATGTGGGATGAGATCCCTGGAAGGAATTCAGGCCTCTTCGTTCAGCTCCAAGAATGCAGCCTGCTCTTTTCTTGGCTTGTGCCGAGGATGCCCTTCTGTGTGGCGACGGGGAGGGTCGGTCGGTGGAGACTCAAAGGGACGGAGGTAAACACGGAGGTAAGCGAAGAGGAAGCGGGAAAAACGCAGACTGTTCTATTGCGAGTCTCATCTGCCAGCGCAGGAAGTTGCGTCAGTCATTCCCCCACGCCCTGGGGGCACCGGGAGAGGGACCACCTGCCAGGGGACGAGTGGCGGGTCACGGGTGACGGCCACCAATGGACAGGTTGGTTTTGGTCACTTGACCGTGCTTAGAAAGTAGTTTGGGATCGAAGGAAAACCCTGTAGTAACCTGAGCCCTGTGACACCCGCAAGCTGAAGTCAGACACCAAACACAGCGAGGGCCCGGTTGTCCTTGTTACATATTTTAGAGCGGTTTCGATTTAGAAAGGAAGGAGGAAGAGAGCTGGCAAGCGCCAGGATCACATGAGTTTTGACTTGAGCTCAGCAAACCATCATCCAAAAGTCTAATTTGATGCCCGCACTTTGCACAGTTCATTTGAGGCCAAGCAGCCTTCGCGAAGCTCGGCTTAAAACACTGAGCAAAAGATGGAGATTGTATTTCCATTCAATATGCAAATGGGAGGAGAGAGGGAGACAGCCTTGGAAGTAGAAATTATCTCCATTTTATAAATGAGATCGAAATTGATTTAAATATATTTCATTTTGTATCTGTTCTTTTTATTGGGGCGGCTGAGGGCATCTAAGTAACATGTAAATATGCATAAATATGCAGTCCATTATTGCTCAAGTATAAACTGATGCCCATTTTACCATTTACCTTGTAGAAGAAATCAACTATTAAGTATTTGTTGGAAACAGTAGCATGTGCGCAGCATTCTGCTGGGTATTGCGGAATATATTATATTATATTATATTGATATGGTATTCCCTGTCCTCAGGAAGCTCACATTCCAGGCAGAGAAGCACCCAGTGTACGTGAACCAAATCAGTCAGGTGCAGTTAAAGGCAATGAGGAACCTCTTCCTAAGGCGGTGACCCCAGTGTGGGTGTTTAACGGACACCAGACAAGCAGGTGAACACACGCCAGGGAAGTTTTAGGGAGGATCCCTGAATTAAGAGAGACACTGGACTGTGTGACACCTGTGACAAAGCTTGCTCTGTCAGACAGGCTGCAATGCTGTGAGTGCTGTGGTCTGGGTCTCGGGCAGACGGGATGTGAGCTCAGAACAGGGAGAGGGTGGGTGGGAGGAGTCAGGCCAGAGCTCTGGAGCCCAAGGAGAAGGAAGAGGAAGGGCGTTCCTGGGAGGGGGACAGGAGTCACCCTGCATGAGGCCAGAGAGATGGCGATACGCCTTGAGCACGCGGCGACCTGCAAACCGTGTTTTCTGCTGTGCATCGTGTGCGGAAAACTGCGTGCACCCCCGCAGCATGACCACAAGGGCCAGGCAGTCTCTGCGCCCAGCCCTGCACGAGGCTCATTCCCAACACGAGAGCTTTGTGTCTCGGGGAGGGAACAGACCAAATGGTTGAAAAAGGGAGAGAGGGAGGGAAGGAGGGAGAGAGAGAGGGAGAGAGGGAGGGAGAGAAGAAAGCCGCAGAGAGACACAGGGAGACTCAGAGGGCTGCAAACAGAATTCATAAGAGTCAAGCAATTCAAAAGCAAAGTCATATTTTAAAAACTAAGTAGGATAAATATAGAAAATATAGAAAAATTTATTCTATTTTTTAAGGAGGTGCCTTAGCCAAGCTGCAGCCAGTGGAAAGGAAGCCCTGTGAGGTTAAGAAGCTTTGTCGTGAAAGTCACCTGAGCGCAAGCGAATGTCCTGCTGCTGCTCCCAAAACAAATGCCGTCTCAGGGGCAGGAGGAAAAAGTGACTTTTAAAACAAACGGAAGAAGAAATTTATTCAAAGAAGAGGCCAATTCTCAGTAAAGAATATTTTTCCTGTTTAGTAAACTGTTACTATTTCCATTTAGATGATTTTCTTTTTTATTTTAAGAGAGGGAATGTGATTCAGACGCAATTATTTCCATTTGAGGGTTTTTTTCTTTTATTTAAGAAATTAAAAAATATAAAGCTTTGTGGCTAATGTTGGGATGCTTTTTTGTATATGGGTGGTATGTGTTTTTTTATCTTGGTATTTCAGTGGGAAACACACATTTCTTTTTCCCAGAAATGTTGTCTCGCTAATGTCATTAACCCCAGGAGGAAAGGGGGCGAGAGTGACACTGAGGTTCGTGGGATTGTCAGCCCAGACAGGGAGGGTAGGGGTGGGGAGGGCAGGCTCAGGGCACGCCCAGGTGCCCCCACGGCAAGGTGCAGGGAAGCCACGCCGGCCTCGGGCTGCAGACACCACACTGGCCACTGCGGCCTGACTATGGCGTCATCACGCCAGCCCTGGTGTGCGGGCTGTTCCCACGCCAACGGGGAGGAGAGCCACTGCCCTGCACTGGTCCCGGGGCAGCGCCGACAGCAGGAGCCAACGCCCCCTCGGGTGTGCTCCATGGGGGGAACCCCTCGGTGCCACGCTGCAGGGCAGGGAGCGTGGCAGTGCAGACAGCGAGTTGCCCCAGCCTCTCTAGGGCAGCAGACAGCCGCCCCAGGGCACGTTAGTCCCCGTCTCCGCCTCTCTGCTTCCGGAAGGCCTCTTGGTGAAGCAGCCCCAGGGTCCGGGGATGACCTCTGACCTCAGTGTTTCCTCCTGCTTGGCTCAAACCGGTAGCACCATGACGCTGCTTCTCCCTAACAGCAGGTGACAAACTGGGGCACCTCGCTGGGGACAGAAGCCCCGGTGGACGGGACACCTGGACAGCCCCAGGCACGGAGGACGAGGCCCCCAGGCCCAGGGCAGAGCCCTCCGCATCCTCAGGAAGCCACGTCCTCACCCGGCCCGATTTTCCGCAGACTCCCCCCGACAGATTCACAGCTCCTGATGGTGCCACACTCTCACCTCCCCACTCGCCTGTCGGCCTTGCCGACAGCCGGGCTCTACTCAGGAAGCTCAAAGGCATGAGTTCCAGAAGGTTCCAGGGAGTGCTCGAGGAGAACACACATTGCTCCCCTCCCCACTCCAGCTACGCCTTCCGGGAGGGGCGAGCCCAGGAGAACAAAGCTCCCCAAAGTGCCTCTAGGAGCCAGGGACGGGAAGAAAGGGGCCCCGAGTCTCGGTAAAGCAAAGCCCCTCTCCCCACCCTCACACCGAGAGACTCGGCGCCCTTCCCCGCACCTTGTTCTTTCTCCCACCACTTCAGTTTGACGCCCGCAGCACCACGACGTTACGGACAGAGGGTCCGAGAAAGCCGGCCTGGCCGTGGGGGTTCACTCGCGCAGGAGGCCAGAGCAAATACCCACAAAACACCTGTGCACATGGGGCCCCCACGTACCCTAGGAATTAAGCCTGTGAGCTGTGAGGACCAGTTTGGTTTCTGATTCAGCCCAGCCTCTAGTTTGTGGCTGAAATAAAAATGGAACACTTGATTCTGACACATGCACATTTTCCAGTAACTGTAATGTCCCTGCTGATGACCAACTGCGCTGGGAGAAGCGGGAAGAACTTGGGTCTGATGCTCAAAGACCTTATCCCCCTCTGCAGAGATAAGCTGGAAACACGCACATGCACACACACGTGTGTACACACACGTACAGAAACTCACACACATGCACACACATGCACACACAGCAGTGAAACCTACGTGATAAACGATCAGATGTGAAATCATTCAATGAAACTTAAGTGTAAACATTTTTTCGCATGGATCTGCGAGGGAAATCCTCAAGCAGGAGGCATCGACGTTTGGACTCACAGGATGCCTTTACAATAACTTACTGGTTGCCATGAAGAAGCAGACCATGATAGTATGAAGTTTTATAAACTTTCATTCAAAGCAAAGGTTTTTCTAAAAAACATAGATACTTAACATGATAATACTTTGTTTTTAAAAAATAAATGCCTCATATTCTCCTATCAACACCAAGCACCTTAGTTCTGGGAGGGAGGACAAGGTGACCTGTTCTCGGGAGACGCCAGCGTGCAGGGCCCCCACCAGCTGCCCTCCGGAGCCTCAGCCCCGGGTCTCAGCACAGCCCTTTCCGGTCCACCTGCCACCGAAGTGGACAAGCATCGCTCACGCGTGGTGTGGTACCAGGGGACGGTCCTTTCACCCTGTCCACAACAACTCCTGTTTATTAAAAAGGGGCATAATGCATTCACAAAACCAAAAGCATCGGGTTCTTCTCCAAGGACTTGGCACCAAGAATCCTACCGAGGCAGAGCAGCCACCGTATGTGGAAACCGCGGCTCTACCAGGCAACAGACCGGGCCATCATCTCCTCAAAGTGCTTTTCTGCCCACGTGATTCACCAACAGGGACCCCCTGTGGGAGGCAAGAGGAGGGCACAGCGGATGCCCTCGGGCTGCCAGCCAGGACTCCAGCCTGGGCTGGTGAGGAAGGAGCGTGTTTGTGGTTCGGAAGCCCAAGTGTGCGGGTCGGTTCCGCCCCTGTGCTCCCTCGTGGGCAGGCGGGGGCGGTGCGGGGGTCTGCCCTGGGGGGAGGTCTGCCCTTTCATGCACCACACACGGCTCCGGGACCCCACTGCGCCCACTCCCCTCTCAGTGCTCATTAACTCACAAGACGCTACTGGATTCCTTTCTTTCTAGTGAAATCATAATTATCAATGAAATTGGAAACTTCTAACATCAGAATTGTTAATCCCTGTTTTCCTGCAGCTCTGCTCAGTGCCGGCTGATCTGTCGCTTAACGATGACAGCAAGAGGCTCCTGCACAGGAGGGCTGGGGGTGGCTCCATCCAAGGACACTAGTTTTAGGACATCCAAGGACATTTAGTTTTAGACACTAAATCCCATCACGGCCGTTTCCAGACCATCACAGGCTTTCACCCGTCAGATCCCTGAATCATCTTTTGGGAGTAGATGATTTTCCACCAGCATGCCGGTGTCCTGTGTCCTTTTAATTAACTTCAAAGCAAAGGAAAACAATCAATGCTGTGTGATATGTCCATGACTTTGGAGTTGCTCCCAAGCTGTTGAACCTGGCCTGAAGTCAGTCTATTATCAGGGAACACTAGAACGGGGCAGCATGGACTTAAATTAGAGAAAAACACAAACCAGAATGAAACAAACTAAGAAATTCAAAATAATTTTATGGAAATGTTTCTTCTTTGTTTATAACAATTATAAGTTAATAGAAGTAAAACTAATAAGTTTCAATCAAAACATATTGAAATAAGTATATGTTTAGAGAAATGTAAGCTGGGTATGGTGGCTCACACCTGTAATCCCAGTAATTTGGGCCGCCAAGGCAGGAAGATTGCTTGAGGCCAGGAGTTCAAGACCGGCCTGGACAACAAAGCAAGACCCCCATCTCTACAAGAAATTGAAAAATTAGCCAGACCTGGTGGCACATGCCTGTCGTGCTAGCTATTCAGGAGGCTGAAGTGGGAAGATTGCGTGAACCCCGGAGTTGGAGGCTGCAGTGAACTGATTGTACTACTGCACTCTAGCCTAGGAAGCAGCAAGACTCTGTCTCTAAAAAAGAAAAAAAAAAGAAAAAGAAATATGTAATCGTTTAAATATATGAGTGCAGACATTTAACTTCTGATTGTCTCTCAAGTTGTTTTTGCTTCCTAAAGAAAACACGGCAAGACCAGGTAATCTAAATATCCCTCATCTTTGTTTCATAAGGAATTACTGAGGCAGAGCAGCATATTATTTCTAATAGTCAACTTTCAGGCTTGTATAATCAATTTTAGGTAGTCCAAAATTGTTCATAAACTGATCCTGTCAAAATCCAATAAAACGTGAACATTACAAGAATCTTTTTCTTTGCATCTCATTAGTGAGGAGTGTGCATTTCCTTCAAGTAATTTAGAGAGTCACATTCTCCCCGTTTGAACAATGCACCATAAATGAAGCACATTTTCCCAGTAATAATGGAGCGTTATTTTTCTCAGTAAGGTGGTACTTAGAAGAATTTTGCCCACTGTGCGTTCTGAGCGTCCAACCCCTGGCAGTGGGGAGGGGAGGGCGTTGGGTGTTCTCAAACGCGTGGGTTTGTTCTTGGAAGACGCACAGAGGGCGGCTGGGCAGGTTGGCTGTGGCCACAGGCTCGCGGAGGAGCAGGTGCCTGACGGTCACCAGAGCCTGACGGTCACCAGAGCCAGGCCCGAGAAGGCGCGTCCTGTGCTCCAGCCCAGCAGGGCGACCGATCATCGTTCCTGTGTTGTGTGATGCCCCCTCCCCCCACTCTCCTGGAGCAGCACCTGGTCACGACTGTTTCCCAAGCCCCGGCGGGGCAGTGTGGGAACCGCATTTGCGCACATCCTACCCGCGTGGAGACACGTACGGGCCTTTGCTCCTGCCCCGCGCGCCTCTCCCTGCCCTGCGCTGTCTCGTCCTCACTCCCTTCTCCCTCTCTGTTTCCCAGGCTCTCCTCTGTCTCTTTGTTCTTCTCTCTGCCTCTCCTGTGTTCTCCATGTAAGGAAGCTTATTTGACGCAGACGTGTTGGAAGTTCCTCTGACGTCCTGCGTGCCCCATGTCACGCATGTGGGTGGACACACTCGGTTTGTCCCCACCTTATTAGCAGCACTTGAGCCCACACTTTCGAGCCTCACTGTGTACCAGTCATGGCTCTCAGCACTTGGCAATAGCAGAGAATAAAGCAAAACATGGAAAATTGGTAAATAGAGCCATTCTGAAGTTCTATGTAATTGAAAATTTAAATACAGAAATATCATAAATCTCCACTATTGTGCCCAAACTTTAAGTTCAGGTGAACTTGAACAAACATAAAATTTTAAATATAAATTTTGTGTCAGACACTAAGTTAGATCCTGTTGAGAAAACTATAAGCGAAGCATACTTTACTTGTTAAAAAGGAGGATCAGGCTCAAAAATGGCCCTCTTTCCACTCCAAAATTTATGTCCATAATAGGCTAACCCTAACCCTCATCAGCGCCTTTAAAGTGAATTGAAATAAGCACAATTCACAAACATTGCATAAAATCCACACATGGAGGGAAGAATAAACTAATATACTATCATTTTCTCACATGGAAAACATGGCAGAATATTGAAGTAGAAACTGATTCTGCAAGCAGGTCCTCGGACTCTGAAATTTTGGAAGACTAAATAAACAAGTCACTAGCTAACATTAGCCAGTAAATGCTGTCTAAATACCCAGAAGGGTTTGGATCAATTGATTAAAAAATGCACAGAAATGACCTGGGTTTGCTCCTCTCTACAAGGTAGGCTCTGGGAATGTGGGATCACTTTTCCTTTGACATGGTGATGAGGAGGAGTTGCTACACTTCTATTTTTGCCAGACTTCAGACAAACTTGACTGAGACGTCAAGCGGCAGTGACGGAGCCTGCCACTGAATATGCTGATGCGTGCACATCGCGGCTGATGTCTGCTCGCGAGGAACAATGGGCTCTTTCCGCCCCTAGAAAGACAGACAGCTCTGTGCGCTCTCATGCCTGGGATGGAACAGAAAGTGAGACCTGATCAAATCGTCTGGCTCCTAGAGAATTTAAATGGGCTCTTTGTCTCATCCCAAACTTTGCTAAATCCAAAATTATTAATTAGATTATACTTATGGCCATGTTCGATAATGATTTGACGTGTGGGGCCAGCTGGTGGCTTTGGAGAGCGGCATTTTTGTTTTAATGCAGAAGCAGAAGCACGTCTGACCTTTAGAGCCATTTGTGGATGTCCCTCAGTCATAGCCGGCCCGAGACCCGTCTGCGTAAGCACATGTTTTCATTTTTATTCATTCAGCAAACTATTTAACTCACATTTACTCACCATCTAGCACTGGCCAGGGAGCAATCAGGCTGCACACTTAATTCCAGGTTAAAAGTGATAAAACAACAACAAAAGTCACAGTCATCGTCACAGTAGTCGAGTTTGCAGGGCCTGGTTCACATTTCACAAATATTACATCGTCGTATCCTTGCAACCCCTCAGTCAGCACGATGTCTGCGTCCTGTGCGGACGTCACGGGTGGAGACGCGATGTCGGATGTGAGGGGACTTGCAGGACAAGAGAACAGGCCACAGTGACAACCGTGAGGGTCCGATTGCTTGTGCTGCGCTTCCGGCTGAACCCCGTGGTTCTCTGTTCCTGCGCCGGGGCCCCTGTGGTCCCACCGTGCCACGTCCCCTTCTTCCGCACACCCCAAAGCACCCGCCCAGCACCATTTTCAGCACAGACTGGGATTCGGTAAGTCCTCACCACCTGATGCCTGTTTATCAAAAAGTGAACAAAGAGCAACGCAGTCAGAACTTCAAGACCGAATGCCTGTTTATAAGGAGTGTCACTGCTCTCCCTGCTGGGCTGGGGGATGAGGGACCCAGCTGCATGTCACTAGGGCCACGGGTTTACTTGGGCTCGAGGAAGGCACTCAGTGGTGTGCGGACCCCGTTAGGGCCGTTCCCAGCAGCCCCCCTGGGTCACATGCTAAGGGTAATTCGTTACCCACAGAGGCCAAGAGGAGATGTCAAAAACCAACCAACCAAACAAACAAACAAACAACCAAACAAGGAGCCAACCAACCAAACAAACAAACAAACAAACAACCAAACAAGGAGCCAAACAACCAACCAACCAAACAAGGAGCCAAAGCCAAACAGCCTGTCTGAAATTGGCCACTCGCACAGTCCGTGGCTGGGTCAGTAACAGGACCCAATGCCAAGGACAGCCCCCTTGCTTCCCAGAGCACAGTGACGAGACGGGGCATCCCCCCAGAAAGGGTCCCCCAGGTGCCGTTGCCCACAGAGGAAACGACACGGGAGGCGTCACACCCAGGTGTTCTGACGCACCTGCAGGCGGCTGCCCACAACCCCAGGTTTGCTCAGTTTGTTGCTCATTAGGGGCACCATTTGAAGACTCCTTAATTCCAGAAAAAAACAATATTTGAATTGTGACCATGTGGAAGTGAGAAAGGACAAACTGAGATGCTGTTGCCACACTGGATTTAGCACAATATTGATAACACGTACCACTTAAATTCCAAATCAGTCTGATAATCAAACAAGTATCGACTCAGCAGGGTTTACATGTGCGGTCCTGGAAAGAGCTGCGTGGTGAAACGTGGTCACCTGGCGCGTCACACGCAGTCCCCAGGGATGCAGCCGGTGTGGGCAGGAGACCAACACGCTCGCCAGCGCGCAGCCCGGGAAGCCAGACGCAAGGACATCGGTGAGGAGCGGCGCACACAGGACCAGCTACTGGGACGAAAGGGACAGACCCCAAGGGGAAGAGTGACATTAGCTGAGCTCTGAAGGGAGGGTGGCGACTTCAATCTGTCCCCACAGTCCAGACCCTGTGTCTCTTGCACTTTTTATATTAATGATCCTCCTCATGCTCTTCACTTTTATTTAATGATAAGCACTAGATTACTCTTTTCTTTTCTTTTCTTTTTTAATCTTTTAATCCTTTTCAGCCTGGCCCTGGTGACAGAGTTCCAGGGAGCGGGTTATTTCTCCATGTCGGCATCAGTGGAAGTCGAAGAGGCTTGGAAAAGTTTGCTCTGTGACTCAAACAGAGTCCTAGACAGTCCACAGATGAATGGCGTGGCTGTGTCCCCAAGAAAACTTTATTTACAAGAACAGGCAGTGGGCTAGACTTGGCACACAGGCCATGGCTTGTCAACTTCTGGCCTAGAAAATCCATCACAGCTCGATTATCGTGATTGGTACGTGCTAGCGCAGTCACCGAGACTCGGGCGTGGCACTAGGAAGATGGAACTGTCCTGCAGGACGGCCACCGGCCACAGGTGGCTTTTGAGCACGGGGGTGTGGCTTGTCTGAACTGAGATATACACTTTAATTGTAAAATATACACTTGAACTTGGAGGTTTTGTACGAAATAAAAGTATGAAATATCCTGTTAACAATTATTCTATACTAGTGACATATTGAAATGATAACATTTTTGTTATATTGTGTTAAATAATATATATGACTGAATTTCTTTTAAAGTTTGTTCTGTGACATTTGAAATTTGGACTTGTTTGGAGATGAGGTAAAATTGATTATGATGGGTGCACACCTGTCACAAACCTCTGCACAACCTACACGACTCCCCACCACTTAGGCAGAGCCCAGACAGGAAACAGAAACAGCGCTACGGACTCAGGCAGGGTGTGCAAGGAGCGTCTCACAGCGCACACGTCAGCACAGGGACCTACGGACTCAGGCAGGGTGTGCAAGGAGCGTCTCACAGCGCACACGTCAGCACAGGGACCTACGGACTCAGGCAGGGTGTGCAAGGAGCGTCTCACAGCGCACACGTCAGCACAGGGACCAGCCACGCAGATCTGATCCGTTCCTACACTTGACGGTTAAAATGTGTCTATCCCTTGGATTGACTTTTGGACTAAAATACACAAAAATGCAGTACAAGAGCTACATATCTATTTCCCCTGAATAAGTTTAATACCGCATAGCTGTATTTAGATTACTAGAGTAACTTTCAGTTTTGCAAATCATCACAGAGTGAAGGAATCTTCAGGGTCTCGGAAGAGGCACCTCACTGGGGCTGTTCTGCTCCTCAGGTCACCCTTGCAGAAAGAGCCGGCAGCTGTCAAAGGGCCGCTATTTCTGGACGATGGCTTTTTTGGGGGCCACTGTCTGTCTGTCCCACTTAACTCAATGACCCTGTCATTTGAGAATCAGAATGGTGACATTTCTGAGCCTGGGACAGGAGCAGGCCAAAGGCTTCCTTCTCTGCAATGAACCTGAACATGAGGCCTCCTGAAATTCTGTGCCCAGACTCTTCCATTCCACATCCCAGTTTCTGCCTTGGTCGGAAGAAAAATTGAGGAAAATTCAGTATTTCAATTCGACTTCCACTTCCAACATTAACATCGATTGCTGTGAATAAGCTGCGGGAGTTTGAGTTTTCAAGGGTCCTTCTAAGTTGCTTGAACTCAAGAGGTAGATACACAACTATTTATTTTTTAAGTGGTATCAACTGGTCCGCATGAGATAGAACACACTTATCACATAAGTAGATAAAGTAAAGCGCGGTGTGGAGAAGGGCAAAGCTTTCAGACAGATGTCTGACTCACAGCAAGTCGCCCAGAGACACACAGAACAGCTGGTCACATGT
The DNA here is from genome assembly GCA_028533085.1 of Varecia variegata. NCBI lineage: Eukaryota > Metazoa > Chordata > Mammalia > Primates > Lemuridae > Varecia > Varecia variegata. Next base: position 929,950 of record CM052437.1, read on the forward strand.
GTCCACGTGTCCCGAGCACCCCGGGAACTGCTTCCAGGACAATGACAATGTGCCTGTTTCCAAATATCAAGGTACAGGGAGTCGCACAGACCAAAATAAAGAACTGCGATCATCACGGTTAGGAGAAATAACTTCATATCAGATCAGGATGGCCTAGAAAACCCAGGATGGCAAGGTCCCCGCAAAACATGGTGCACGGGTCACTGTGACAGCACTAACGAGCGCTCTGCATTCAACCTCCACCCCCACCCTCTCTGCACGTCAGCAAAGACGTCGACGTGTGTGATAGGAACACACCCAGGAAGAACAGTGCTTCACGGCTTCTCAGCGCAGATTATGCTAGTGCTCAAATTGCTAAAAATGCAAGGCAGACAATGATAAGGCCCATAAAATTATACCTTGTGAACGTTCCGGGGAAGAGGGCTGAACTTCATCTGGAAACCAGCCTTTGAAGAGTGACCAGGATGTGTTTGCATTGACCCCGGGGGACGACACCGCGGAAGGAAGAGCATGAATCACCCAAGCACAGACCACGGTGAGGCTCGGCCCGGTCCTCGCTGCACCGTCTGGGGCAGAGTGGGGTGACGCAGGCACGGGAGGCAGACGTGGGAAGGGTGGAGAATGACCTCGAACAGTTGGGTTCATTTCTGCAGAGATAGACTCTAGCATTGTTTGAGCAGAAAAATGCTGCTGTACTTTGGGAGAATTAATCTGAAAACAGAGTGTAGGCTGCATTGCAAGTGTGTGTGGTGTTGGGTGGCATTTCTGGTGATGGTGACAGTCCAGGAGAAAGGCGATGGCAGCCTACTCTGGAGTAGCAGGCGGAGGAAGGGGAGGACGGAACGTTTGCGAGAGCTGTTTCAGAGACAGAATTGGCAGGAAGTCGCCCCTGATTGGCTGCCAGATTAATTATCCCAAAGAATAGCTCTGGCCTTGTCACTCAACTACACAAAACCTTCAGTAATTTCCAATTATCTCAGAACGGAGTCATAATCTCAGCCACAGAGACTGTGGCGCATTTGACACACACGGCCCCGCGACCCGCCCTGGGCGTCAGGGCTCGGTGGTGTCCTGACCATTCCCCAGAGGAGCCATGTGCGTTCCCTCCTGAGCTTCTGCTCTATGTGATCGGTGGGAAACCTTTTCCTTCGAGGACCGAAATCCCACCTCTCCATGGTGCCCCTACTCCAGCCTTGCCGGGCATCCTGGCTCCCTCCCTGGAGAAAATCCTAATTAACTCAATTTATAGTTGCCACTTTTATCAAATACCAGGCCACTTTATGGTCATTTATAAACTTGTCCCCCCTTCTCCTTTGGTCTACCCAGTTTCCGATGTCAGAGAGTACTTCTGACTCATTTTCTCGTAACTCCTAGCACCAACCACCGTAGAGTCCATCGTAAGAATTAATGCAATAATAACTATATAAATGACTTTCAGATCAAAGGGGCTCACAGCAAAATCCCTTTTCCTAACCAGCCAACAAACACAAACAAACAAATGCAAAATAGAAAAACGAAGAAATTCCCATCCCGTGGGTCTGGGGCAGCATCACACCCGCTGGGATGACCCTGAAGTGCCGGCAGGTGGTCTCACCTCCCCCCTCCCAGCACCTCACTGTCTCGGCTGTTGCTTCTGGCTCCTCCCGCCCCGATCTGAACACAGACAAGGTCTGGTTCCGGAACTACAGGTGACAAGTGAGGAACTTGAGATTTGGTAACGATCACACAGGGATCACGAAAGGAGGCCAGTGCCAAATGCAAGCTGACACGCAGGGGAATGAAGACAGGAGCCACATTGCCGTTGCCTCCAGACCAAGCCTCGCAGGTGCGTGCGTCCGAGCTGTGCGCACTGCGCTGATGTATCTGGACAGGGACGCGGCTGAGCCGCCTGGATCAAGCTACCGCTCTGCCTTGTCTAATAAACATTCTCGAGTCTCCTCATCCAACGTGGAGAGAGACGGCGAGACGTGGGGTGCGCAGCGAAGCTGCTCTCAGATGCGTACATGAGCGGAGAGCCCTGGAAGCGCCTTCCCTTGATTAAACGAAGCGCCAGCTGCTGTCCTCTGGGGAGAACAAGCCCGCCGTGCTCCTCCGCGCCGGAGCCCCACCCCGCCGACGGTGCGCGCGGACCCGCCCGGGCTGCGCGTGCCTGGAGGGGAGGCCGGGCCCCCAACGCCGCCCTTCTCTGCGGGGACCTGGACAGAGCCACGCGGCCGCCGGACAGGGGAGCGGGAGGCACAGAAGGGCGGGAGGCCCCCGTCCCGCGGGTGACGCCCCGCCCGGGTGAGCAGGTACTGTGTGCCCGCTTCGCCTGGGGCCCGACGACAGAACTGAGCTGCGAGGCACAGAGAGCTTCCCCGGAACAGCTGAAGGCGCGGCCTGGGGTGACGGAACCCAGTCTGTCGGGAGCATCAATAATGCCGCGTGCGTCAGCTTCGGAGTATTAACGGGGTGACTACGGCCAGTTTGGGATTGCACACACGTTTCCTGGGGACAGCCGGGCCCCAGCTAGCTCGCGTAGCGCATGCGCGTTGTCATGCTCAGGTGCAAGTACCGCGGGGTCCAGTACCGCAGCGCCGCTCCGGGGACACACCCAGGCTGAGCGGTGGCGGTGACCGAGAGACCGCGGCTCTGCACCTGCCACAGCTGCTCTAGCAGGGCGCCCACCGGCACAGCAGAGCAGGAGGTTGCCGGGAAGGGGCGGCCTCCCTGGGCACCTTCCTGTTCCGCTCACCTGCCCTACCACCGTCTCTACCTTCGGTTTCCTTCCTCGACCGTGAGAAAGAGCACCCCAGTTGATTCCCTCTCTCCCTTCCTCTTTCACGTGAGTGCTGCAAGACTGCAGCACTCTGTAATCCCAGGGCTCCCGGAGGCCGAGAAGGGAGGACGCTGGAGCCCAGGCGTTGGAGGCTGCAGTGAGCTGTGATCGCGCCACTGCACTCCAGCCTGGGCCATAGGGCGAGACCCAGTCTCTAAAATAAATGAATAAATAATTCCTAAAAATAAAAAGTAAACTAAAAAAAGAACATAGCCCTTTGAGGCACACCGAGGGCTTTCACCACCAGCAGCCTTGACAGCTCATTCTCTGCCTTCTCTCCAGCACCCGTGACTCTTACTCTGAAATAATCCTGCAGACGTGGGGACCAAGTCTGTGTTAGGTGAACCAAGGACAGGACAGAAAACACTCACTGCCTCGAGGACATTCTACCCAAAAGCTGTGCTGGGAGACGGTTGCAAGGTGGGGTGCGGAGAAACGGGAGGAAGGGCAGGTTCTGGCCAGAGGCCGGCGGGGAGGAAGGGGAGGGCAGGCGGCGGTGACAGCGCGCCAGGAGCGCTGTCCTGCGGCTGCCGGGCGGGTTAGCTCGGGGCTGGGCAGCCGTCCTTCGTCCTTCGTCCTTTGAGGAGAGCGAGGAGAGAAGAGGAAGCACAAACCGCCGGCGGCCTGGGCGCAGGGAAGAAAGGGAGGAGAACGGAAATAGCAAAGAACTGAGAACCCGAAGAAATGACATGTGTACATTCCTTTCAGAAAACATGGATTAAGGATTCACATCTACAGTCACTATCCTCACTCCATCAATGAAGACAGGGTGAAGGAAGTCGTTTTTCTCAGTGTCCTTGGCGTAGTAACAGTATCTTTATAAAAAGCGAAGCTGATAGAATTCAGTATGTTGCTTTCTGAAGATCTCAGATGATATGAAAACAAAACTTGGGAAGTCGAGTGCAGTCGACAGCTGGCCGCCCTTCGGACGCGCCTGTCCAGCGCTGGCCGTCCCGACTCGCAGGGGTGACGGGCAGAGGGGCTGTAGCCTCTCTGGAGAGGGCCCGAAACGCTACAGAGACAAGGGCGGGATGTGAGCGGGACGTGAAAGCAGATGATAAATGTGGAACACCTGTTTGTCTGGAAGAGTTAGGTGTCAGAGGAGGCAGGGAAGACATTTTTGATCAAAGAATCAATATAGGAATTTCTCTGTATTGATACGTAGAGAAAGACCTGCTCGATATCACCAGGGATCTCAGGGGAGCCCGTGGAACGCAGGGTGTGTCCCCACTGTCCTAAGGTAGTCAACCACAGGGGTGTGGTTTCATAGCACAGTTTGGGTGCCATCCTGAAAAAAACTTAAAGAAGGCATATTATTTACACTTTTACTCTTGGCGATACTACACATTTTGCAAGTCACGCTTAAATTTGATCTTAGTATGGAAGCATGAGCTCCGCCTAACTTGAAAGCCACATTGAAACCTGAAGCCAGTAGCTCACTTATCTCCATAAGTTTATAAACACAGGTGGGGGGGGCCCAACCCTCACTCTGGTTGAGAGCTCATTGTAAATGTATCTTTCTAACATACCTCTCTCTGTGAAAATAAATAAATAAATAAACCCTTATCAGCACATAGAGATTTCCAGAGCAAAGGAGAAATAACTAGTCTCATTATTTTCTTAAATGCTTTTAACTGTTTTATGGGAAATCTTATGGAGTTAGTTTTGGATACCACAAGATCAAATAAATATTTAATCTTCTTGTTAATTATTCAACAGAAACCATAAACCTTTTCATATATTCTATTCTGTTAATTATTCAACAGAAACCATAAACCTTTTCATACCTTTTCTATAATCAAAATATTTTCATATATTTAGATTATAGAATCAAACAACATGGCATTTGCAGGAAATTTTTAAAAACAACCTGTTAATTTTCAAAATGCAGCCAGTTCCCATATATCTACAGGAATAAGCCCCTCAAAGTCACTGTAAATCCTGTACAAATCATGGGTAACATATCAGAATGAGTAATTAATTACACACTACCAAATATCATTAAATAATGACAGTTCAGAACAGGGCATTTATTGAATACACTTGCCATGTTTATGTTAGCATAGAACACCTGGTCTCCCCCCACATACAAATTACACTCACTTTCAAGGATCAGCCCAAACCCTGCCTGTTGATAGCCACTCCACGGCCGTGGGCGCCAAGGAAGGGCACACTCTGCAGCCCAACAGCGGATAACAGCCAGCGCACACACCACCTGGTGCCTCGATTGTCCATGAGAATTTGCGTGGGGGTTGTTGATATTTACCCTTTTCTGTGGTTATGCCTCATGTCCTCACCTAGATTTTCAGTCCTCAAGGGTGAGGACTATGACCTACATTGGCTCAATGCTTTCCTCTACAGACATTCAGTAAGCAGGTGTTTGGTCCACGAGAAACCATTGCCATCAACCAAAGTAGGTATTAACTTGTAGATATAGAGAATAACCAATTATATTCTCTCTTTATAAAATGCTTCACATTTGGGGGTTTGTTTCCTTAAACAGTATATATCTTTAACAGTCTGAACTCTTTAATGGACACAATTATCTTTTCATGCTTATACAGATGACAATATCAATAGTAAGTGCAACCGTCCCATAGATTCCTGTGGGCTTCGCCTGACATGACCCATGAGTGGAACGTTCGGTTTAGTGCATTTGCTGACGGTCATCTGCTACTGTTACTGCTGTCAGGCTGCCTTCCTGATAGTCTGTTTTCATTGGCTTCTTAATATAATAGATACATGGTTTGGATTTCTATAAAATAGAGTGTGGGTCTCTGTCACTTAACATTACTGAGCTTGTGATCTTCCAAGAGTATTATTTTGCTACCTGGTACATGTTTACAACATTCCACTGTAAATCAGCTTGGGAAATGGCCAAATTGTGTGACTTCAGCACATCTCCATGGCCCGTGAATTTTCCACTCTTTTTAATCTCAAAGGGGGGAAAAGCTTCTGCAACTTTTACTGTTTCCTTCTCTTCCCAGCCCCCTTCTTTCCACACATGTGTGCAGTTACCTCTCTTTTAGTGCCCCTCTCATTTACCCTCCTGTGAGAGGCACTTCCCAGTGCTTAAAGAGAAGTTCCAAATGTAGCATTTTGAGCTTTTGCAATAGTGGATTGTTTTAATAAATGAAATTTGTCTTTGTTTAAAGTCTCGCAAAGCAGCCTCCTTGGTGAGAGGCACTTGGGAAGGCGTGTGTGACGCAGGGGAGGAAGAGTTTCAGGGGTGAAGAGAGACACGTCCAGCCCCAGCCAGGGCTGCACTCTCCCTCGTGTCCCCCCCACTGTGGCCACTCTGATCTTCTCTGTCTCACTGGGGTATTTAGGGGAAACGCTCAAGTCCCCTCTCCGGGTGGGTGAGGAACATGCCATTGGCAACCATGGTGAGCACTCTGTTTATTTGTACCCACATGTTCTAGCTCGTCATTTTGGGTGCCTTCTGCTCAAGGCTGCCAGAACTAGGACATGGATTGTATAATAGATTTGGCTGCTAAAAATGCATCCTGCTTCACCTGTGCACACCCTAAACACTGCTTCGTGTAAAGAAATGCCAGACACAAGCTAATGGGCTATTTTCCCAAGTATTAAGCCCAGTCATATTAATTATATGTAGCTCATTTGCCTACATCATGACAGGTTAAGAAGATCCACAGTAATTAGATTGAGTCCAGAGAAACAAAGTAATTATCATAGAGCCACCATGACATATATTTCTTTGAATTCTGTCAGGGCAATTCACTACCTGTAGTTGCCATAGTGGAATACTTGCCTGAATTAAGATAAAATCATAGTCACCAAATAGATAAAACTAAGAGGGAAAAGAACTTAAGAGAAAGCTAGTTTTCAGTTACACGTCTGAGTGTCACACAGTCCAGGGAGTTTTCTAGATGACCAGAGGCATTTGACTAGATGAATTTCACATCAATTCATTTGATACCCATCAATCAAACAATAGCAACTGCCCTACATACTGCAGGGTGTTGGCACTAAGTTTGCTTGTGCACTTCTCTGCAAAATGATGACAAACACGGAGCCCACTGGTGGTGGCCCTGCTGATGGCACTAAGTCCCCCACCACACAGCACTGCCTCTTGAGAGCTGTCCACCCGTGAGAACACCAAATACAGAGTCAGCTGATGCGCCCACTGGAGAGCTTTTGAGAAATGATGGAGTCCAGCTCCCTCACGTACACATGGGCACTGAGAGGTGGACGGCAGAGATGACGTGTTCAAAGTCTCCCCGAGTTACAGGGACAGCTGCCTATGACAAAGATCCTTCCCATCCAGGCCTCTTCACCGGGGCTCGACGTCATTGTCACGGTTGACTATGGATGGAAAATCTCACTTAGAAAATAAAAAGGACCAAAAAAAGAAGAAAAAGATGACTAACGGTTCGATATTAGGTGAAAATACCCCCCCAGAAGCTAATGGAAAAGTGAAATTCCCCTGTGTCTTGGGTCATTTTTAGTGTTCTGGAGAATTACCGGAAGCTTGTAGCACCTGTGCAGTCTGGCTGGTGTCACCAAGCCAGGCAGAGTAGAATGTTTCTGACTCTTGAAAGAGACCAAAGAAATCAGTAAAGGGATTATTTATTTGTCTTCCTGACCTGCCTTCCATGAAACAAAACGTCAGGAGCAGGAGCCAATCCACGGCGCCAATGCCGGCAGAACAGCTAGAGGGACGGTGTCGTGCGGCCCAGCCACCTGCTCCTCAGTCACGGGAGGAAGGGGAAGAGACTAGATTCTGTTGGTGGCAGGATGAGATCTGTGACATGCCTTACTGATGTGTGTGTGTGTGTGTGAGGGGGAGAGAGTGTCCAATCAGTGACCCTCACATTTTCTTTTCTTTATTTTTTTTTATTTCAGCTTATTATGGGGGTACAAAAGTTCTGGTTATATATATTGCCCATGCCTCCCCCAATTTTCATCATGGCTTTGAGGCTAAAAGCAATGATTTAATCTGCACATGTTGGGATTTGCAAGTGTGTGGTATGAAATGTAAATTATGACTGGCTACACCACTTTTGCAAACATTCTGCATCTAATCCTCGGAATGTTGATACTTAATATTTGGGGTATTTATCACATGCTGAGTATGATTTTTAATTTATTCAAAAAGTAATACACATCCACATGCGTTGAAGTGTTGGGTGTTAAGGTGAGGTGCTACCTCTTCTCCCACAAATGGGCTCTTCCCACTCAAACTAACTAGCCCCTTTGGTCAGATACTGTTTTGATCATTAACTTTAAAACTAGATGAACAGGTGGCTTAGCCCACTTATAAACAGGTGTGTTAACTTGTCCCTGGAGAACAGATAACAATATTTCTTGGCTTGCACTTTGGGTGTGGGTCTCTTAGGGAAAAGGATTGTTTTTGAGCTAACAAAATCCCAGTAACAGCATATTAGCTAAAAAACATTTGGGTGGCAGAGCTACCTCCATTCTCATTCTCAGGACTATGAAAAGAATTGCAAAACATCTTGGAAAATTCAGAATACAAATTCAGTGGAAAATTTTACATGTTAATTCAGTACCAAATGTGCCACATTCAACAAAGGACAAGTGATAAATTAGTGTGCAATTTATCTGAGTAGATTATTAAGATTTTCTTTTCTGTTCTATACAAGTACCTAGCATCACCCAACACTTCTCACTTTATGTAATCTCAGAATTCCATTTTTAAGCAAAGCCATGTGGCCTTTTGATGGCTGAGCTACTTAAATTTCCAGACTTTGAGAGACTATAAAATGCTAATTCTAACCTAACTTGTCTTTTATAGGATTTAATGGCAAATTTCTTAATTCTAAATAGGCAAGGATGTTCAGTGAGGTCTGACTCAATGGAAATGCGGTGTACAGTCATCGGCGTGGTCTGAAACGCATGACCAGTTTCTAATTTGAATTCTCCTCTCCTCCTTCTTGTGATGCATCTGCAGCCAATGGTGAGCCGGTGGAGGCCGAGCTGGCGGCCCCTCTCAGCTGTCGGCACGGTGGCAGGACAGCTGATGTCACAGGCCAAAGGCAGAGACGGGTTGGATGACCCAGGGGATCTTCCTGTTTGCCTGGAGGTTGCCTCAGCCAACAGTCCAGGGCTTAACCATGCCACACCCAGACTGTTCTGTTGTTGATCTCTGGTATCGACAGCTTTGAAATGCTCAGAAATTGCAAAACAGACACCTGACATTTACCAACACTTCTTCCTCAAAATAGCATTCTGTTTACTGTTTCATGCATTCTTAGGTAAGCAAAGGCTTGCTCAGTTGTAACTCACTGTATACCATAGGGGGACAGCTAACGTGTACATAGGAGCCATGATGAGTGGGGACTCACTCAGAACCCTCAGATATTTTTAGCTCTAGATTTTACAACTCAATAAAACTCAATAAACTCAAACTGTATATGTAATTAGAGAAATATGGTTACACAATGCTATGCTATTAAGTGCTAATTTTTGGAATGATCTCCTTGATTCCTAAAGTATTAATCATTCCTGGAAAGGAACCTCAAGGTTCACCCTACTATTCTTCTTAAGTAAGGAAAATATTTTAATCTATTTCAAAATATATTCAAGAAAAATTAAATCTAGAAGCATTTGTGATTACCTTTTATCAGAAATACAGGTGTATATATACATGTATACATATACACATATATATACCTAAACATACACATATACACATCTACATATCCTCATGGGGCAGAAAACCACCTCTCCCAGTTCTGTCTCTCCAGGCTCTGCACACAGCAGGTGCTCAGCACATGCGTGTGGCAGGAGCTGTTCAGAGCTCAGGAGTGAAGGGAGGAGCTGGCTGTAAGGAGTCACCCTTCAGTCCTCAGCGTTGACTCTGATGACATTTTTTCCTTCCAGGAGGGGACAGTGAGGAAACCCCTGGACTGCCCACTAGTGTGGCTGTTCCAGCTAGTCTGTCACTAAACTCTTCTAAAATGCTGGATCTAAAAATAACTAATACATTAACAAATAGATTCAGGGGAAGAAGAACAAAAGGGAGACCTTCTGCCCCAGCAGCTGACCATTCCCCTGGGGCGAAGACACACTCCCCTGACCCTGAACCCTGACCATCACCCCAGAGCTCGACGTAGGAGCCCCAGAGCCTCCGCCCTGGACAGAGGCCGGGTGTGCCGGGTACCCGGGGCTGTCCCTCCGCTGTCTGTGCTGTGCCGGGTCTGGGGAAGGCGCTCACATGTGAGAAGGACAGACAGGGTTAAATTCATAACATGGCACTTATTCACACCACATTAGCCATAGGAACACTACAATTAGGCATAAAATTTTATTTCTGTGATAATATACTCTGAGCCCTAAAAAGAGCCAGTAAAGAAAGAAATTTCCCTTAGGGAAAAAAAAAACAGGCAAAAACAAAACCAGTCACTCTTGAAGACAAGCAGCACAGCTCTGTGAGAGCAACACCACCGTTGACTCCAGCCCACAGGATGTAAGGTCAACAATAGGTTCAAACCTAGAAAATACAGGTACCTATGACCTCTCACTGTGACCACCGAAAAAATCAGACCACAGAATTTCTCAGTGTAACACACCCAGTTGCTCTACGTCTCCAAGTTACCTGCAAAGTGCAAGTGATCTCTGTCTCATGAAGGAAGCAGCAAGTCTGTCTGCAGAAAAGGCTTGTACGGATGAAACCTCAGCCAGCTGCCATTAGTACGTACAGCAGAGCAATTTCACTCTTGCCATCCCTCACAACGATCCCCCTCGTTCCTGCAACTGGTGATGAGCAACGCTTTCCACGACCCAGACAACAAACAGCTGGCTGGACGCCAAAAGACCATGCATCCATGGTCTACCGTGCCCTTTTTAATCAACTTCCTAATTAAAAAATGCCATGCTGGCACGAGGTATGAAGCGAGTAGGCTTGGAATATTTTACAAAATAGCATCCCCTAATCCTGGGCTGTTGAAAATCTGTGTTCTTACAGATGTTTATGAGTTTTTCTGGTGCAGAGATAGAATCAATTTGCTTGCGCCTGGCCCTCAAGACGTATTAAATTTATCCTGAAGGAAACTGGTTTCTGAAAAGCTCTTGCCCAGATGCATTAGGCAGGTGGGAGTTTCAGGGAACCAAAGGGTCCACTAGCAGATGCAGCATCGATTTCTGAATGTTCACAATCTACCAGACAGCTCCAGAGCAGACTTGATTTGATGGCTCTCTATGGGGTGCCCTGCAGACTCGATTATTTCCACAACCAGCCTGGCTAGCATTGTTTCATGGCGACAATGCCCTGTGCTTTCAGCCTCTGTGTGGATGGCACAGGCTGGTTGAATATGAGCATCTGGGCAGGGAGATTGGGCCAAGTTTAAAGTCAGCCTCTAAGAACCATCCATTGCTTTTAGGGTTCAGTGATGTGGTAGCCCCTGAAACGGACAGCCGACGCTGACTGTCGAAAACCATTCTGTTGGCTGCCATGAAAACAGCTATGAATCCAGCTTGGGACAATGGCATGACGGTAGGACTCAAAACAGGGTTTGAACTGGAGACCCTGTGCTGAAAATCTCTATCAACATATTGCCCCCCCCCCTTATTAATCAGTGGGTTGTTTGTTTAGAGACCCAAGCTTGACATCCACACCTGAAAATTTCTCAAGCAAATGTTCAATATCCTTGAGGTAATTTTCTGTAAGGCAATTTGAGCATGCTGGCTACACAGGCAGACTTTAGCAAAAAGCAGTCAGTATGTAATATTGGGTCATAAAGTTCTTTCAAGTATACTAATGAGTGCACAAATATACCCAAAGCAGGTTTACATGGTACACATTGACCCAGAAGCTCACACCTGGTCAGCTTACACACATTCTCACATTGGCGTGTATGCAAGCACTCACAGAACCATTGGAGAGATTAATTACAGTACTCCTAAGAGTGCAGAAATATAGTACAGAATTTTAAAGGAATTAAGGTCAAATAGCCTTTTGAGAAGAAATGTACATATTTCTAATTCACAATCAATGGGAATCCTACTGAAGCGATGGCCTCTGCAGCCCCCCTGGCACAGCGGGACCCCGCGAGATGGCACACTCACTCCCCACCGCCAGCCCCTGCTGCCCACACAGCAGCTCAGCCAGACAGTGCCTGATATTTGGACTAATATTTTGGAATCTCATTAATTGATTAAGATTTTTGCTATAAAAGGCTACTTTTCTTTCCAAAGTTGCTATGCCACCTTAGAGCCAAACTAAAACCAGAAAATTTCCCCCAGGAATCGCATTTTCACTCAGGTACACATCACCCTATTTCTAGCTCTGGGACCTTTCAATGTCATTGGACGTGAGCCTTCTTCCACAAGCCTGAGAACTGACGTGACAGACAGTGGCATAACGTGGCTCTGTCAAGTGGAGACTAATGTGACAAAATTTTGGCCCTTAAAAAAAAAAAAAATGCCGGGCTACACCTTTGAAGGCAGCCAGGCACAAAGAGCTTCACTGAGAAGTCAGACTCAAGGACCTGTTTCTGAACAGACACATTGAGGTTAAAACTAAAGCTGATATTTTGCCCCAAGAAAGTTACAACCCATCATAAAGCCAAAAAGTGTTATTTTAATCATACAAAGCTCGGCTCAACTCTAAAATGAAATGCAGTGATGAGAAAATAATGTAAGTATGACTTTTCTCTAGGTAAGAGCTCATGAATCTGAAAACAATTTGATACTTAATACTGTTTGAGTTAAATTAAGAAAAAAATTTCAATTTTTTCCTCACTCTAGTTTACAGAAAATTTAAAAATGAAATAGAAAAAATTGTATGTTTATATCTATATGTAAATACGAAAAATTGATAATTCACCTATATGCAAAAAATAAAGCTCAATATAATTATTCAGAAACCTGCAGTATGAGAGGGAAAATGATCAAAAGCAAGTTTCAGCAGCTGCATGTAAAGGGTTAATATGTTTTCCAATATCTTGTGTTTGAGGTTTAGGTTCATTAAAGGTAGTTTTCTTTTTTCTTTTTTGGAAAGGTGTAGGTTTTTAAACAGTAGAAATTGCCCTTCCCCCAAAAAAGTTGTGTTTGCTGTCAAATATTCGTTGTTATTGTCTAAAGTGAACAGCTAAAGTAAAGCCACTCTTAAAAAAACAAGCTTACATATAAAAGCAAAAGAAAATCAAGTGATCTAACATATTCAGGAAACTGTAAAATGACAGTTAAAGCATAACAATTTCTACTTGAGTTCTACCTTAAAAGCAGGTGAAATAATTAGGTCAGTTAAAATGAAAACCTTGCCTTTTAAGGAGAATAGGAATTATTAAAACAGGATAGAACTGTTTATCAGTGATTTCCCCCCGATGGAAGTATATTTAACTAAATATTAAAACACCCATATTCCAGTACTACAGTCACAGAATTATATAAGAAATGTGTCACTGGTGACAATAGAAAATTAGGGTTCCAGCAAGCTTTACTCTCACTCATCCAACTCAGAAGACTGGTTTGCAGAAATGATCTCCATCTTCCTGAAGGAGCTGAGAGGACCAAAGACTGCACTGATTGCTGCATTTCCTGCCTCTAGATCCTATAGATCAATAGAAACTTCAGTACGGTTTCCACAGCCTCCAGTAAGTTGCTGGTTAAATGAGCTAAAACCTTCTTCCAGGTAGGCAAAATACACACCAGTCAAAACTAATTATGTCTGGGCTTGCACTGAAACGACATTTGCTAGTTTTGCCGGTCTCCATACACGGTTCCAGAAAATATTAATTAAACACACTGAATAATGGCTGCTGTAAATTTCTGGAAACAATCCTCTCTAAACAGTTAATTTCCACTGGAGACGTGTGCAGGGAGGATGGATGAGCAGCCGGCCACCCCACCAGCGGCAAGGACTCCTGCTGTCGCTGCTGTCGCGGCCGCAGGGAGTTGAACTTTGCTCCACTTTGAAGGCGGACCAGCGCGGGGACTGGGCGCAGCAGGTTACCTGGAGGGGACCCCAGCGAGACCTGGGCACCCCCGCAAAGGGGTCCCCGCGATGTCTGCCCGACAGGAGCGGTTCCCACGCCCCCCTGCCTCCCCGCCCCGACTCACCCAGAAAATCCTCCGACCTGCTCGGCGACTACAGGGCTCCCCCAGCGCGCCAGGACGCCCCCCGTCCGCGCTGCGTCCGTCCCGCCAACTCCGCGCGGCGCATCTCCGCGGCGGCGGACCGCCCGTCTGCTAATTGTTCTGCCACATGGGCCAAAGTAATGATGCCCGCAGACAGGACACTCACAGGCCCGGCGTCGAGGACGGAAATCAATAAGTTGACACCACTACACGCCGGGCAGGGCGCGCATGCGGACAGCCCTGCCGGGGACGCGGCGCAGCCCCCAT
>CM052437.1:944598-965149 GCA_028533085.1 Varecia variegata
AAAAAAAAATCAGAAAAAGTTTTATCTGAAAAGACAAGACCAAATAAGATTTCAAAAATACAAAAAGGAACATAGATATATGACTTTCATTAGCATTTTTCCGGCTTAAAAAAAAGTGCTGATTTTATAAATGGCTTCTTGAGTCAAGCAGTAAATGTTTTACTCTGGCGATAACTATACCATTCCACTCTCTGCAAACCTCTCTCTTATAACACTCAGCACGATGAAAGGCTACATTAAATCATAAAGGCTACTTTAGCACCTCCCACCCTCGCCCCTGGAAACTAGCCTTGAATACACAGACTCATGTTTAACAACAACTCCAGGCAGCGTGCAGACATATCGGGTGCCCACAATGGCCTTACACCGAAGGAGTAGCTCTGTTTGAGAAAGGTCCATTGTTGGCTTGTTTATACACCAAACCATGCGGCTTTAAGAAGTATTGTAATGTGTAATCAAATAAGAGCTGAAGACAGGCAGACAGGTGAAGAAACAACTATTTGCTGAAGTACTTAAGAGAACATTTGAAATAATTCTAAAGAGCTGGGAGCTGCAACCACCAGGCCCATAATAATAATAATAATAATAATAATAATAATAAAGCCCTATGTAGCCTTTAAAATAGAAGGAAAGAGGTACCTTTTGTAGAAGAATCCTGTTCCGCAGTCTGTTTCTCAGGCATGCAGGGCTGTGTCTGCCATGGAGGGACCATCGCACGTGCTAGTCGCATTTCCCTCTCTGCTCCATGCACCCCTGCCCTCCGTGCCTTCCCTCCCGGCTCACTGTCGACAGAGTCGGGGCAGAGCCACCACAGGCAACCAGCCACTGCAGGTTTTCCCCAGAACACAATGCCCACTGTGGCTTCCGTGGGGAGACTGGCTCAGAAGCCCCAAGTTACCAGGAACACCCTATTCTAGCTCTCAGAGGTGATTCCTCTGAAGCCCAAGCCTCTGGCTGATGTGTGGAGGTCAGACTCCCTGGTTACTACAGGGGTTACAATTCCCCTCCCAGGGAGCCCTGCTAGAAACCACTGCAGTCTGAAAGCAAGAAAAGCTTTAAGAGAATGTGCTGTTCCCCTCCATCTTCTCACAGCACAGTACTCCTAATGCTTGGATTAAAATATTTTCCTCCCCTCCCAACTTCTCTGATAATCACCACGTGGGGAGTAGGAATTTGTTTTTTTAAGAAGTACATTTTAGGAAAATTTTCCTAACAGAACAGCTCAATACAGCAATGTTTATCAGTATTTGTTCATATAATAAAGAATGTATGCATTCTTTGTAGTTTTATAACACCTGGCTTACATTTTCTCTGCCATCTCTGATGACTTCTGCAGATGCCCTGAGGACTCATTATGATGTCAAAGCCAAAAACAGTTTCATTGTGGAAACATGCCTAGGAAAATCATTGTGTGCCTGAACAATGCAGGTGTGAGAGAGGCACCGGGAGACGAGAGGGCGGAAAAGACACCAACAGGGGCAGAGTCAAAGAGAGAGGACAGTTGGAGGGGGGGGAGGACACAAAGATTCTACAAACTGCAGCACGTTGAGTGGAAACATAGCCCACTGATGAAAAAAGGTATAGCTGCTCCCTTAAATAATCTCATATCAGAATAATCATACAATAAATTACCATGAAACTAGAGTAGTTTTATTCTTCTACAACTTATGGCAATTATAGACAATATTTCTAATATGTGGAGTGTGCCAATTTAAAATATCATTTTTATAAATACCAGCCAAATAAGATATTTGAACATGATCCCTCTACCAAAAAAAAAAAAAAAACAAAAAAAACAAAAAACAACTACCTATATGTATTTTCATCTTTAAGATTGCGGTATCTTTTATCTTTAGTTTAGTTCTGAATAAATGCAGATAAGTGTCAGGTATAGTGTTGTGGTACCGGATTCAGTATGACGAAACTTAGCTTGGTGAAAAATTTGTTAATTATTTTCAAGTTTTTGTTCAAGTTTATCCTCTGTTACTCCTTTTTAAGGAATGCTACACATTTTTTCAAAGAAAAGGAGAAGACATTTGTGAAAAGTGCCCTTAAAAAACTTGAAAATAAAAAATGCATAATGTCACTGCAATCAAATTATGCTATGGAGTAAATTAAGTATAATAATTTAGCAAAACTGAAGGTCTCTCTCTGAATCTGCCATTCATTTGCTTTCTGAGAAGAGTTCTGGTGAGATTTGCATCAAGGTAGACTGCCTGGCAAAGTACTAGATGCATTTGAAAACCTGGTTATTGATTGGAAATTATAGTCCTGGACCAGAGGGGACACCCAGTCAGCCAAACTTCCACTGCAGGGCAAAGTGGACACCACTGAAGATGTTTTTCTCGTTCCTCTTGTTCACTGAGGGGGTTTCTTATATAAAACATTTAAGAATAAATAAGACCTTAAGTTGGGTGTAGCCACTAAAATGTATAATAAGTAAACAAAATATTTTAGATGGCATGGTGTAGGTATTTTTTGAAAAATGTCTCTCCCTCAAATCAGACTGGCTTGCTTACAGGTAGAGTTGGAAACCTAGTTTATACTTGTGACTTTGAAATTATTATTTACTCAACAAAATTAATTTTTCACAAAGAGGTAATTGGCTTTTTAATATAATGCATGGGAAGTATTTCTAAAGGCAGCCAAACAAATAATCAGATTATTAATTCAATATTTTGATTTTTAAATATAATTTTCACAAGTAGAAAAACTTTAAAAATCATTGAAATTGCAAAGTCACTTATTTCTTTTCCCTAATTTATTAAACATTGACAAAGAAAGCAGACAGAAATCACCAGACAGTACAATAGTTGGGCATATTCAATAGTAAGGTATAAAATATAAACATTTTCAAAAAAGTAAAAAAAAAATAAATTAAGTGAAAAATGTAACAGGAACAATGAAAGCAGCACATTGAAGAAGACTCATTCTCTAAAGATATCCACATAGTTCTAAAGTCATGTTTATACAGCTTTTATAATCCAAAGAAGACTATGTGTTCATATTCTTTTAGGAATTTTTGCATACCATTCATATGTGATCATAAATTATTGGGCCTTGAACCTGGATCTCAGCTTCTAACACAAATTTATGAAATTGGCTAAGTTCTGCTGCTAGATGCAAGTTTAACTCAAAAGAAGTTGAAATTTGTATGTCATGCATACTTTCTGCCTTACTATAACACCAGATAGTCCTGGTTCATCTTTTCAGAGATGGAATTTTAGTAATAATTACATATACTTGGATACAGATTTTTCCATTTTGAGAATCAGTAGCAGTTACAGTTTTCCAACCCACAATTATACACATACAAGTAATTTTGACAAATTCATCATATGTTTGATAATTTGGAAAGTAGGGTAAAATGTGTAGGTAATGCCAGCTGGAATGTCTTTACAAAATAAAAATCTTCAAGCATAGAGATCTTTGCTGCCACCATCTTCAAAACATTCAATTGAGACCATAAAGGCTTCTCCTACTTCTACCTCAACTAGCACCATCATTAAGGTGATGAAGTGAGCCATTTTCACCTTGCCAGTAAACTGGTAGGAAGTCAGCCACTGCTGCCTGCAACTGCTCTCTCTCGGCTGTGGACAGCTCCTGGTGCTGAAAGGGAGGCAGAGAAGCCTTTCTCACAATAGCTCACTCCACCAGCCTTTGAAAAATCACAGCAAAGTGAATGAGGTGGCAAGTGCTCAGGCTGAATAGCACTGTCTGCAAAACAATGGCAGCCAGCTCCAAATCCTACTATAATCACATTAATGAGATTAATCAGTGAATTAGCAACAGTCAAATGTCAGGGAGGCAAGGAAGAATCCAACCAAGATTGGTAATTAACTTTTTTTTTGGGGGGGGGTGGATGGAAAAGAATCAACTGCACCACCCTCTAGGTTTTTCAGAAGTTGACAATTCTCATTCACAAATTTTAAGACTGCATATACGGATCACAAGACAACAACATAATCTTTCATATTATAATATAGATCCAGGTATCATATTACTGACACTTAAGCTATAATCCTCTGTGAAAACTGATGTCACTTTAAATATTCTTCATAAACTATCAGAATTTCATTATTTTAAATTTTCTATGTGTGAAATTAATATTTAAAATGAACTTATAGCTCTAAAACTCAAGCTAAAATAAAAAGAAATATGGCTGGTTAAAAAAGGAAGGATTATATAACTGCTGCTGCTGCTTATTAGCCGTCTGTGCTGCTGTGGCAAGAGTTTGGAAAAGTGCAATCAAGTCAAACACTATCCTCCAAATGCATCGCAATGGTCTATTGTCTTTCATAAGGGGAATTCATTATTAAAGTAAAACTTTAAGGAAACTTCTAACCAATTGACTTTTTGCACTTGAGGTGATAGAATCATACATGTTTCTTTAAGTCAATCAGGAAAAACAAATTTGTTTTTTTCTAGAATGTGTCATTTAGTAGCCTTTATAATGTACAATCAACACTTTGATTCAAAGTTCTTGAAAGGAGAAAACTTACAGAAATGCAATACTATTGTTTTTCAAAAAGAAATATTATGCAAATCACCTTTATTTCTAAAATAATCTCATTTTTATCTGTATGGAAGTCATGCTTTTATTTATAATTTTAAAAGCCACATAACTTTTATGAAGTTAAACAATTAGAAAGACCCTCATATGCCTGTTAGAGTGGTAGTGGGTGCTTTTGTCTATGAGGTTAATTTTGTTCAGTAAAATATGTAAACACTTGAACAAAAAAGGTCTTATACAAAATATTTTTACACTAAGCAGAAATTCTTTAGTTTACATAGATATAGTGGCACAAAAAATTGTCATGGTTAAACTAATACTAAACTCAAAATCTTTCCTCTGTATTTTGTACAGCTAAATTTCATATGAATATTTACATGTGTAATTATTGCTTTATTATGATCTACCTTGAAGCTAAAGTATGCAGTTTGAACTTTATCAGTTTAAGTGGCATTAAAATACACATTTCTGTTACCAATAAATGCTGTTTCATTATTATGAACTTCAAACATTTAAGTTATAGTTAAAAATCTTTATTTGAGTTTCTCAATGTAAAAATGTAAATCAACTTTCTTCTTATCTTTAGGCAAACAGTACATCAAGAATATCTAATATTTTAACAATCTTTGGATAAAATGATCTGCATCCTTTCTAATGTAAAGTAATTCAGTGAAGTCTCTGGGAAGTTTTTGTTTCAGTATCCTCACATCATCCCAGCACTATACATGCAGCAAGATTTTTTATTTTTTTTTAATAAACAACATCACAATTAAGGCATGCAACCTAATACCCATTTTACTTTAAAGACAGACTCTTGTGGATTACAAAACCTCCAGTCTAGGAACATCTCAGCTACCAGCCATGCTATAAAAATAACTTTAAAAAGGAGCAGACAATAGAATTGCAGCACAAGCCCTTGAACTACGGTAAAATAGATCCCGCTAGTCCAAAGAATTAACCTAATGAATGTCACGTACCTCACAACATGACCACACTGCTCACAAGTGAAAGACAAGCTCAGTTTTGGTAACTGTGCCGGCTCGAAACGCACAGAGGGAAAACACAGCCCTGCTCCAGCACAAGTTTGGAAGGGTGAGGAGGGACGCGCACACCCCGCGACGCAGAGAAGATGGCTTTGTGTCTTCAGTGGATATTGACATCACAGCCCACAGTCCGGGGGAAAAAAATTAAAATACACCCACCAACAACGAGTGAAAAATCAGGGGGCTTCACGGAGGCTGCAGGGAAAAGCTCTCTCACTCTGCCTAGTGTGCAGCAGCTTAGGGGAAAATGTCGCCCGGGCGGGAATGACAGGCGCCGCGCGGCGGGCTCCCCGGCCTGCGGGGTCTGCTTCACGTCCACACGCATTCCCTGATGCACACACTCCCACTCAGCCTCTCCCAGGCTTTTCTCCCCCACATTTTTTTTCACAAGCTCCAAATCCCCGGCATATGACCTTCTGTTAAATAGATAAAAAAAAAAATTGCTTATCAGTCATGCAAATGAGGCTGAATTCATTTTCCACAACAGATGGCCTCATAGATAATGATGATGGCAGAGAGAAAATTGAATGTCTCTCACAAGGTGGCCATGGCAACCGAGAGCAGAATAATATCAATAATAAGCTCACTGCATAATAAGGTTGTCAGTCCTACAAATCAAAGTCCCCAGCTAGATCAGGTACACCACCCCAGCTAGTTACCAGGTAAATAGTGTGTGTGTGTACAGACAGGCACACACGGATTTTACAGTGACCATGAAGAAAACTGGAATTTAAAACCACCCTGTGGACGTGTGTGTGTGTGTGTGTGTCTGTGTGTGTGTGTGTTGACAGCAGGGGGCTGGGAGGAGTCAGATAATGCAATGACAACGTGGCATTTTTTCTGTTCTTTTTCTTTCATTACGTTTTCTGTCATGGACTTGGTTCCATGAAGCACCTTCTAAACAGCCATGTTGAAATGTGCAGAGCGGTGTGCCGCAGTCCTCTCCCTCGCCCGCTCTCCCTCGCCCGCTCCGTGTGCTGCAGTGAGGCAGAGCAGCTCGCCCGCCTCGGCTTCCACCTTGGCTCCCAGGGGGACATCCTGCAAAATGAATCAGCAGCCATCCTGAGCAGGCTGATTAAAATGAAAATGGCAAGGCACATGTCTGGGCGGAACTGGAGCTGGGCTTTGCTGCTGTCTGGCAAGCATGCTCAATATAGCTCCTGCTAATAATGGCTTTCTGCCTTTCGTTTTTAAAAAGGCATCACCCTTTTTCCCCTTGCCGACTGGCGTGGGCTACATGTGTGTGCGTGTATGGGTGGAGTGCACCGTGGGGGGAGATGAGGATGGATTGTTCTTGGAATTTTCTGCTGCTCACATGCAGACTGCCTGCCCGACAAGATCATTATTTTAAAACTGAGCTTACTTCAGTTTTTCCTCTGGGGAGGGGCACAGTTGATAAGCCTTGGGGCGGAGGGGCCAGTTAGAAACCCTAGCTGCCTAAAAGACCAAGGCAACATTTTTACACCCAGATACAATAATTTCTACCCAAATCCTAGGCAACAGACCTCGAGAGGACTCTAATGCTGTGTTTCCCAGGCGCACAGTTGGACGTGCTGAAACGCAGCCTATGAAGAAGCCTATTTCTGTTTCAAGCATTTGCAACCAGCCTGTTACTGTATCCTAGATATTATGCAACACCAAGAATTAGAATAGAAAAATGAAAACTACTAAATGATATAATAATCTAACACAATTTTTAAACAATAAATCTTCGATATTTTCTCAGTATTTTTCAATATCTCTGTCAATTTTGGGGGGTTTATTTTAGGCATTGTGGAAATTAGACCTTTATCACCTGTCATGAAAAAATGACTTAAAAATTAGAAACAAGAATTTTTCTGAACTCATTATACACTGCTTTCCTACACATTTTACTCTAAGTTATAAACAGTCTTTAAATGTTGCTGTCTGAATGCCTGCTTTTGATTCCTTTTGCTAACAGATGCATGATTTCTATGTAAAACTATACATCTACCTACTAATGTTTGTCTTTTCTAATTCCTATTTCTGAGATGCGATTTTTTTCCTCCCGCACTCCAGCCCTGTTGCTGCAGTGTGAATCCGAAATCAATAGAGCTGCCCTAATGGAGACTCCACTCGGCACATGGCAAGCCAGCTGCGGTCCCCTCCCTCCCTCCCTCCCTTCCTTCCTCTCTCTTTCTCCTCTTTCACACACACACACACACACACACACACACACACACGCAGAACCAGTGACGTCTGTGCAGCTTTTTCAGCTGATTGGACACCACATCGGATGTTCTGCGGAGCAAAGAATAGGGATCATTTACAGTCGGTGGAGACAAAATGGAGCACGCATTCTCCTGTGTGCAGGACGCCCACCCTGAGCTCCCACACGGCTGGTACACGCACCAGGACGGCTCTTCACACGGTGTGGTCACCGTGGAGTGAAGTATGACTCCAAAACGATCACAGAACTGCAATTGTAGTACAATGGGATTTTTTTTTTCATTTTAGAAAGGACAAAGCATTTCTCTATAAAAAATAAGCACAATAATATTTCCATGAAAATTTGATGTTTACATCAAAGTGTGAGCTCCTGTGCACGATTTAAGGGTTTAAATATATAACTTATTATTACCTTAAAACACCTCCAAATACACTTTAAAAAATAAATTACAAATTAAAAGAGTATACATGTACATACACACACATACATGTCATCATCCCCTGCGAGTCTCTGTTAGTTGCATTAGCAATAAATTCAGTTCCATTAGTTAAAATTTGGCCCCAAATATCTTATCCTCCAATAAGAAAGAAATGTCTCTACATAATAAGCCACAATATTTTAAATCACAGATTTATGCATGTAAGTGTGTTTTCCACATGTATGTGCATGGCACCTAACGTGTGCCCCTAACTAAGGAAGGCATCTTCGGACCCGACAGCAGTAGGCGCTTCCTCCCTGTCACCCTGTCACTGCCTTTCACTCAGCCTCATCTTAGTGACAACAACTGCCCCAGCCCAAGTCTGGCTCGGGAACATTTGTGTTCCTGCCACCCGTCCTCTGCCCGAGTTTCAGAGCTGGAGGTGCCAGCACTCACATGGCTTAAAAGAAGGGGGAAAATGAATGAATCATGAAGACACAGAGCAACACTTCGGTCTGCATTTTGCATTCACATTGTAGCTGTGCTGGATAAATTATGATTTCTTAAAAAACGACATGAGAACTCTGCGGTATAGTGCTGTAAAGCACTTCAGGATGTCCAACGGACGGGCGGATGTTCAAAGGCCGGTTAGATGAACAATCCCCTGTACTTTGTGGCTAAACCACACAAGACATTTTGCCTCCAAATATCTGGCAAATTCTTCCTTAAATTATTTCTACTATACTTGAGGCTGCAGGTAGAAGTTCATTCCACAGAGTAAAGCCTTTCTCTACTAGGAAATACACGGGTTACCTCTTTAATTTTATGTATGTATGTATTTGTAAGAGAAAATAAATTGGAACATGCAGCCCTTTCTGACGGATATGTACTCTAAATTAATATAAAAAATAAATCCCAGGTATTTTTGTGTCTTGAACTATAGAATACGCATGTTAAGCCCTAGCCTGTATTTCCAACTGTAGGATATTTATTCTGATCATTTCAAAGAACAGTAGGTTGATCTCTCCTGGTGCCGGAAGGACAGTCTCTTCCCCTTCTCTGACTTCAGGGAAGACCCTGGTCTCAACGTGCCATGTGTGGACGGGGCCCCTCGTTCCTTCAGACGCCGCATTTCACACCGCAGCCAGGAGGCGGGTGCTGGACCTCCAGGAAAAGCATGGTCGTGATTTATCTGAGTTTTGCTAGCGGAAGCTCATGACTTTTTCTTCAGAATTTTGTCTGCACCAAAGGTGGAGGCCTGTGGCACCCCAGGGGAGTCTGAATTTAACTCAGGACTGTAGCAAATAGCATAGACACACCCTAGTTGGAGAGTCAATGGCTAAAACCTGGAATCCGGATATTACCACAGCAGAGTGTGCACAGGACGCAAAGCCAGGCGGTAACGTAGCCTTCTGCCGCTCCACTTAAAAACAACTTTCTAACTTGGTGCATATGAAATAAGGGCTGTTTTATTGACACATAGAACAATGATAAAGATGGGAAGCCCATGCTCATCACAGAGAATTAGCTTCAACCAACCAAAACATCTGTAGCTTGCTTCAACAGCAATTGTTGAAAGAAGTAAGGCACAGGTGGCTAACCTGCCAAATAAACAGAACAACGAGACAGAAATGTGGGGGACATGTTGTAAGGAAGGGTTGACATGCCAAGGATAGTTGTGGCCAGAATGAATTTGAATCTCAGTGAACTGGTTGAGTCAAAAAGGGTAAGCCTTGCTCTTCTTAGAGCTCATGTGTTATTTGGCGTCCACCCTGGACTGACTATTCTATTGCATATTAAGTAATATTGGGGGGGGGTCTGGAAAAGTGGGGTCTAAAGCCTCCATATTCAGATCCTTTGGCATGATTTTATAAAACTGGTTATTTTTTGGAAAAACATATAGGTATAAATTGCATCAAATACAATTCTAAGATCTAAAAGAGCATTGAGAATTTAAGATTTAGATGATTATAACCAGAAAACTAAGATGATCTATAAAAGGTATTTGTCCCACCCAAAGTCCATAAGTCTAAGAACATTACCTACAATTTTATGAAAATAAGTAGTTTTCATTTCATTGTATAGCCCAACAAATTCACAAATACCCAAGTCTTCCAACAAGAATTTCCAAACTGCCTCTAGACTACTGATCCCCACTTTCTAAATTATTTTGCCTCTGGGGTCTTCATATCACATTGTCTTTATGTCATCAGTTCAACATCTCTATGCAGTTCAAGTCACTTGAGGAAAGGGACTAGCCTGCAGCCGTGGTGCGTGGGGCGGGGTGCGGGAGGAGCCAGGGGTTCCGTGTAAGCATTTGGAGTGATTTCAGCTACCTCGTGGGCCTTGTCTCTGAAGCAAAAACACAGGTTAGACCACTCACCTCATTCAGAATTGTGTTTCATTCATTGTATTGAGAACAGTGATAATAATCACGCATATCTAGAAGAGTTTTAGTACTGAAAATAAGTCAGACAAAGAATCTAGGAAGAAACGCAGAAGCAGAGGAGATAGCAACAATGATATCACCTCTGGTCCGCCCTGTGGGCGCGTCTCCACTCTTCCTGAGTTTGCAGCATTTGAACCTCCTTCCTGTGTCCCACCCTCCCCAACACGTGGGCCTCACGTGCAGGCAGGGTCTGCGCTCGCTGCACGTGCTGAGGTAACCAGACATTTATCTCCCCAGCTTCCCTTGCAGCCGTGCACCCGTGGCCTATGACCCACCGCTATGACATGCCTGCTGTAGACTCTGAATTGAGCATTGATCACACAAGAAGCATAGTCCTTAAAGATTCTCCATGGCAATGGCGGAGTGTAGGGTCACTAGTTTTCTGGAGCAAGGGCAGCAAAGTCTAGAGCTCATGGTGGTGGTAGCGGTGTCCCGAGGAAGCTGGCTGTATACATACTCGTAGGCACGACTACTGATGAGCTGGCCTCCAAGTTGGATGTTTCAACCACCCCGCAGTTCTGACTTTTCTGCCTGGGTCAGCCGGCATATTCACCTGTAACTAAGCGCACTAAGTGATACACATATTCGTACTAGGAATGCAGATAACTCAATCTCTGAGAAATAGCGGGAATGAATGTTCATTATTTTGCCTGGTTGAGAACATCCAGTAAGATAGGAATTTGTCAGCTTCTGGTGGCAAATCGATGACATTATCAGCCACGGCCGTGTGGAATTATCCGCTGAACTGAAATAGACGGGTGGTCTACAAAGGTCCTACTTGTTCTGTGGAGCAGAAGAAACTTGTTACTGTGAATGGGGTCTTATTCAAGCCCTTCCATAAACATTCCAGGGTCTTCCCCCAGTCTCAGAAATGAGTCAGTTCCCAGACACAGGGCATCTAGAAGAGAGAGTGCCTTTGAAGAAAAACCTGGCAGTGACACCCTGAAAATAAATGGTTTTTTCCCAGAAAGGCCTTCAGCTAGTTGTCACAGTAACTGTGTCCCGGGAAGAGAAAACACTTCTCCCTCACGGGCACCATGGGACTTGGCCTTAATTCTTGGGAGCCCAGGACACCACGTGGTCCCCTTGGTGAAGCAGAGACTTGTGGGGAGACAGCCTGGTGAAGTTTGCCCAGTGGGGCCCTAAGTCCTCTGTGCATTTTCCCCTAAAATTCCTATGGGTAGAGGTCAAAAAGATACATTTAATAACTAGAAGAATCTCCTTGGACCCATAGTATTGATAAATGGACTATGAAAATGGTAAATTCAAGTCACTATGGCATTGTTGGAAGAATCGTAGCTGTGGAGTCACCGGTGGTGATAGGGGTAGAGTTCTTACCCTTCCCCCTTTCATTCGTGGTTTGGGTAGTCCGGGAGATGGATCTGGAGAATGATGGTGAACAACCGTAAGCTTAAGACCTGCCAAATGTGGTTTCTTTACTCAAGTAAATCAACACAGCCCCAACCACAAGGAAGTGGATTTTGTCCCAATAAAAGGATAAAATCAAGAGTGGTTTTCCTTCATATATCAGGAAGGACAGTACACTACTGTCTCATCTCAGGTCAAATTAATTCTTCATCTTTGCAGAAAACGCAGGCCTCTCTCCACCCCACGGGGCGTGAGGCTAGCCCACTCTAGCAAGGACAAAACACAGAAAGGACCTAGAGCACAGGGGCTGGTTTCACTCTAGATTTCTTGGCAAGACGTGAGCTTGCCAGAGACCAGAAAGTGGATTCGATAAAGACACAGTGGTCTGCCACTTCTTGCGTTTCCGGAATCTCACTGCCGGGGAACACCCAGGTTACGTCTGTGCACAGGAGGGCGAGGTGCTCGGCCTTGCCGGTCCCGAGTTGCTGTGGGCTCAGGCCAAGTAGGGTGTACGGTGTGGGCGGAGGGTCGACCCGCGGGTACAGGGGTTGCTCACAGCAAACCAGGGGAGGGCCCAGGTCTCACTCCAGGGCCATGAACTTAAAACAGCTCATCTTCCCCTTTCGATAAGAGATCTTGATGGACTAGTGACTAACCTGAAGTGGGAAGTGGATTCCTGGCATCCTTCGGTTATGCCAGACTCAGTCATAACAGCTACAGGAGGCCTACAGCTCTGCGTTGAGCCCACACGCGGGGCTCGTCTCTCTCAGCAGACACTCGGGGTCGTCTCGCAGAGTCGGACTCGCAGAGGGACTGGCTGCAGGCAGAGGAACGGACTCAGCAGGGCAGACGGGGTCTCCTAAACACCAGCTCTGCCCTTGTCGACGAAGGAATATGGCATTGGACTGTGTTTCTCTTTCTGCTTTGTCATGTACATGTTTACATGATTTAACCAATTCGCTGCTTCCCTCTCTCTGTCTCCCGTGACTTCATAGTGCCAGTGCCTGTAGTATACGGTGCATTCGCGTGGTTATGGGAGAATAGGGGAGTGCACCCCCAGAGTCCTGCACTGGACACTGGGCACGGAAGCTCAGGTCATCCCCTTCCTGGTGGGGGGCAGGGTAGAAAGCCACATGAGGACGAGTACTTCCCAGGGTTGTGTTGACGCTGGGCAGCAACGGATGGGAATAGCGGACGCTTCCGCCATGTTTCCCTTTCCCTGAGGGCTCTCCTGCCCACGAGCCCTGACGCAGGGATGGGGGTTGGGGTGAGGAAGGGATCTCTGGAAGCAGCAGGGACGGAGAAAGCAGTGGTGATGGGTGGGCTGGGCTTGCTCAGCTACGTTGCATTGGCGTCAGTAATGGCCAGGCAGCCCTCCCTCCTGTCTTCCATTCCTGGGCATTCTGCAAACCCCCAACATCTTGTGAATAAGTTGCCTTTTTGGCTTAAATGAGCCAGTTGGTTTCCTTTGTTTGCATCTAAGAACTTGGACTGATACAGCGTGCAGACACAAAATACAAAGACACACAACCCTAAACCCTGCTCCTCCAAGGCGAGAGCCCCAGCTCAGGTGCAGAATCTCTCCATGTCTTCCTCTCGTCGTGGCTTTATTGCCATCATCCGCCCAAAGCCTGGCCTGTTTGCTTCTGTGCAGGGTCTTCTCTCACTCCTTAAGATCTTCTGAGCCTTCTGCATGGGGGTGGCCCCTCTCTATGCAAATCCGGCGGATCTTCAGCTCTACAAAGTGAAGCTCTCCCAGCTGCTATGCTAAATCCCTGCAGCTTCGGACAGGGAAAGGGTGGTCCAGAATCTGAATTCTATCAGGAATGAAACAAGTAAGTAGGCTAATGAAAACAAGCATCTTGGCTCTGTTAGTTACCAACCCTTTTATAATATCAAGCTGGAAGAATCTTTGCAAGGAGAAACATCTTTACAACATATCTTTGATGTGTGGTCTTATTAATTTGTGATAATGGACATTCCTGCTTTATCCTTTAATACACCACACAGCAGGTGTCCTGTTTCCCAATTATGGACTAAAAGTGTCTTTGTCTTCTACCTCAGCTTATTCTCGAGATGTGCGTAGAAGCCACCTCAGCAGCCTCAGTGTCCACAGGCATCTCACGAGAGCTTGCTAGAAATGCAGCGTCTCAGGCCTCCCTCCAACCTACTGGATCAGGGTCTGCGTTTTAACATAATTCCCGGGTGATTTGCATGTACAGTAAAGTGTGAAAAACATTGAGCTAGATTAGTGCCTTTCAAAAGAAATATAATGCAAGTCTCATATTTAATTAAAATTTTTCTAGTAGTTTCATATAAAAAGAAAACAGAAACAAGTGAAATTATCCTCAATAATTTATTTTACTTAATAAAATACACCTACAATAGCATTATTTCAAAATGCAATCAATATACAATATATTAATATGGTATTTTATGTTTTAAAAAATATCTGGTGTGTGTTCTGCCCCCAGAGCCCATTACTGTTTGAACCAGCGACTTTTCACGTGTCCAGTTGCCACATTTGTCCTGTGGCTGCCGTATGGGACCCTCGGGTGGAACTCACCACTTTTCTGTCCTCACACGGGAATAGGTCTGCTGGGTCCCCCGGTCTAAAGAAATGGTGGCAATGCCCATGTGGAGGAAAGCAAATAATGCTAATAAGCAAAGATCTGGTATGTTTTCACACTAGACACAAATATTAATAAATATGTGTTGACTGACCGGGTGAGGGATGTTTGTCCCACATTGGGACCAGCTCTCCCTGAGTCCTGCCCGCACCCTTCAGATTGCCCTGGTGCATCCTCTTCCTTCGCTGCCACGTCGGGGTCTGTCCTCATGTGCAATGCTGAACCTTCTGTCCTATTTAGATGCCTTTAGTGGTTTGTGACAGCAAGGCAGGCGCGGGGTATGCAGCAGCGCTGGCGTTTTGGGAACTCGGCCAGGCCCATTTGTTCGGTCTGTCCCTCTCTCCTGGCACTGCCCTGTCTGTCCTGCACCCGCCGCGTGGCTTTCGCGGGCGGCTGTGTGTTCCCCGCGGTCCAGGACTCGCGTTTCTGCTGGACTCGCTCTGCTCTGGATTCCCCAACCTTCCCAAAGTCCAGTGTGGACGACAGCATGTGTTACCCTGGCTCCTACATCCTCGACCAGCGTGCATGTCAGAGACGTCCCCTCCCAGCCTCCC
This sequence comes from Varecia variegata, assembly GCA_028533085.1. Lineage (NCBI taxonomy): Eukaryota > Metazoa > Chordata > Mammalia > Primates > Lemuridae > Varecia > Varecia variegata. The sequence goes on from CM052437.1 coordinate 959,765, forward strand.
GCGATCCACGGCGAGTTCCCCGCGGCCTCTGGGGTGCTGCTCCCGCACCGCCTGCGAGTGTGCGCGGTGCTGAGCCCACGGCCTCCCCGCGGGAGCGTGTCACAGCTGGGGTCGGACAGCAGTGGCGCGTCACGTTATGCAGGAGCGAGGAGCGACGATTCGATCCCAGCTGTTTACTCTCAGAGAGCGGACTAATTCGGACAACCTACTTTATAGGATGGAATCTCGTTTTCCAAATTCACTTACTTTCCAAATAGAAATAAAAGTATAAACTTTTCTCCATTAACATCGCACTATCTTTAAGACATCTAAGAATGTTTGGTTAGTAGGAAATTAAAAATTCATTTCTAGGCCACTAGAGCTCAAATTGGGACATGAACTCAAACTTGAATAAATTTTTCTGCACCACGGATTTCAAGCTAGTTTTAAAAATCTCGTTGAATTTGTTCTCTCTTCTAACTAGGTCCAACATACCAGGGGATGAAGGGAATTCATTCTTGGAGGATGAATTTTTAGAAAGAGCCAAAATTATTAAAAAATCAATTCTAGTAAATAAAGTAAATTCTCCACTTATTAATACTCTTTTGAGACAAAAAAAAGTGTATATCTCAGTTCAGACCAAAAAAAATCGACTGTGTTTAAAAGGTAACCAGGGCAATTTTAAAATGCCTTACAAACTGGTTCTGGAAGACGGGTCTCAACAAAAGTCAGCGCATGTCGATCAAGGCCATTTAAGTACACGTGCACCAGACATCGGCCACATCCAGCCAGAGGCCATCAGCGTCCGCCTCCGCGTGTGGCCCTCGGGGCTGCGGGACACCAAAGGCAGAGCGGGCCAGTCTGAGAACCGCGAGGGAGCCAGGGATGCGGAAGATACCGGGCAAAGCCAACGAGTCGGCAAGAAGGCAACAGTAATTGCGGCAGCGCGTGCGCAGCCGGGGCCGTGTGTGGGGGAGGGGTGACGGTCGCCAGGTAGCAGGACCTTCGGCAGAGACTGAGCGAACCAAGCGGGGCCTCCTGTACCCGAGAGCTGCTGGTGTTCAGCGGATCCCCGCAGGGAGCCACGCGCCCTACCAGGGCGCTGCAAGACCAGGAGGAGAGACCCCGCAACCGCGGAAAAGGGCCTGGGACCCGACGGGGCTGGCGGAGGACGGAGCAGAGTGGCCGTGAGCGGAGCTTCCGGGAAAGCAAAGAAAAGCTCCAGGAGGAAAACGATACATAGTTACCAAAAATACACTGCATGTACTTAAGGCATCTTAGATTTGTTCTCATTTTTCAAGTTACGTGTTTTTTGTTATCAATTAGAAAATGCAGATAAACAATCGGAATACAAAGCATCATGTGAAATGCCACTAACCGGCTTTACTGCGGTTAACACCACGCTGTTATGCCCGGGCATTTACACACTGTTTTCTATTAGTGGCACTAATCGTAAATAATAAAATCCGATATCTGGCCTTTACCCAGCAGCTTCTTTAAAAAATATTAAGACACCTATCTTTATATTTTAAGAATCTCCATTTTATCTTTTAATTTTTAGTCCTTAGGTACCAAAAATAATGAGAATTTAATTATCACTTACTCATTCAACAATAATTACAAAATTTGGAAATAAGGAATCATAAAACTTTTAAACTAAGAGAAACTTAAAAACACTGAAGACTTACTTATCTTTACAGTTGAAGAGACAGACTCCGAGAAATTAAGAGTGTTACTTCCACCGAGACCTTTGCATTAGTTGTGACTGCCAGTCAGTCTGTCCGATGATTTATGATTTACAATGGTCCAAAAATCACAAGGCAGGTAACACAGTCTCAAAGTGTGCGCAAAAACAATCCCTGGCATTAATAATGAGGATTTACCTTACAAGTGACCATATTGATGGAAGTTTACACTCAAAAGGTGAGGAACCTCAAAAAGTACTTTTTTTAAACAGTAAATTTTAGAATCTTAACTTTAATTCCAGCTCATCTTAATTAATTCACCTCTTTTTACTTCTGTTTCTGTCTTCAAAGAGAACAAGGAGGAAAGTAAACTCTCTGTTACGAGAAGACTTACCCATCCTTCAGAGCCCTATCCACGAGAGTGTCCTGTGACCGTCCTCCTCTCTTGCCAGTGTGTCCGGGGCTGTCGTCCGGTTTAACCCGCTCTGTAGCCCACCTTGCGTTGCGGTGACTTGCCGGGTGGCTGAGTCCCCCACACAGCAGGAAGTGTCTGTCTTTGTGTGCTGTGTACACCCAAGAAGAGCATATTGCATAAAATAAGCTCAAGGACGTAGTAAATTGAAGAACATTTTCATTCTAATTATTGTCTATATTGTTATTTGAAGAAGCGTAGTAAGCATAGACTATTAATAAGATCTGATAACCTGGCTTCTTATGTATTTATATATATTCACATTAAAAAGGCTGAGTAAAGATACATGGAGACCCTCTTTAGACATTGAACAGCCCAGAAACAAGAAGTTATTTTTTTCTCATTATTAAGAGATTTAAATGGGGATTTGAGAAAAATACATTACTCTTTTGAACACAGGACATCTACTTGGGCACATTTAATTAATTATCTCTGGAGGGTTAACTTATTTAAAAAGATCAAGATATTTTACAAAAAATAAAACTACGGCAATTTAGAGCACCAAATAAACAATTAAAAAAATACAGAGGAAAGTCCTTGTCCTTGCCAGCCCATTGCCAGTCTGCACAGTGCGATTCTTTGCTGGTGTCGGTCCACAGTGAATGATTCCTTGTCAGGGGCTTTTGAACAACTGTGGGGCAGATGAATCTGGAATCTACCTACCTGTCTATCTATCTATATTTATGATGTGTCAAAAATAAATTTAAAACAAGACTTAGGAATAAAGTTTTGTGAATCCATGCCCAAGTTTAAATTTTGAACACATTATGTTTCACTCTAAAAATAAAACATTTTTAAATACAAGCATCTTCTTGTTGTTTAATGTTTCATCCGTACTCTGTGTATCACCATACACATATCATCTTCTATTTTCCATAATTCTCTTCAATAGGTTTTACTAATTTCTTCAAAGGAGAATAGGAACAGGGGTGGAAACTTCTGTGTCCTTAGGATATTTTTTTCAAGTAGATTTTCAAGAGATTTTCAATCTCTTATCAGCAATTTCTACCGAGATTTATGCCTTATATTTGGCAGGTATCATCTGATTCTGTTAACAATGCCTTTCCTACTAATTTTTCTCTAATTCTTCAATTTCATTATGTTCCACAATGAGGATAAGTTTGTTTTATCATCTTTGTTTTCATTTTCTCAATAACTTCACTTAGGTTCAGTAAATTTTCTGAACTATATTGATGAATATTTATCTTGATTAACTTTTTCTGTAAGTTTTGGGATTACTAAATATAAGCATTAAAACTAGTTTTTTTGTGTGTGTTATATTTGTAGCTACTAAACCAAGTCTTACACTTCACTGAGACATTAGTTAATATGGACGAAGCCTCTTGAGCATGGGGAGAATCTCCAAATAATTTGAGCATGAATACTTTATAATCCAACGTCAATAACTTCCCTAGTTCTTAAGATTTGGCTGGAGCCTGTCTGACACCAGCGAGAGTGCAGAATCTCTTCATTGCTAACTACAATTTCTTCTGCTGGTGTCTGGTCTCTTTTCTCTTTTCCTCATTTATTTTGGACAAGAACAAATGAACTCTTCTTTTTGTCACAATATTCTCACCATTAAAAAATTACATTTTGTGCCTTCCGACACGTTCATTGCTCCTCCTGGGGCTCTGAGGTCCTCCTCGCCCAAGCTGCATGGGAACCATGCCTGTCACCTCCCCCTACTCTCCCCTGAAATCGTCTGTAGCTTTTCTTGGCGCTATTACACTTCTTTGGGTCCTTTCTCTGCCGCGTAGCTTACACCATGCCCCCACCTTTATTTCTGTATTTTCCGTTTCCACTGCACGGTGGAATGGAACAACTTGCTTGTTTGGTTAAAGAAAGCTTTCCTTCAGTGGTGGACCACAGCTGTAACCATCTGGGGTCAGGCATCCCAGGCAAAATTACCCTTTCTCACTGCACCTAAGCAACTTAGAAAGCCAACTCTGAAACCCGTCTCTCTACTTTTGTAACTCCTAATCCCATTGCCAGTTTTCCCCAGGTTGTGCCTCATTGAAAGCTCACGTTTGTGAGTTTCAATAATAATAATAATGAATATTACATATTCAAAACATCCTGGTGACCCCATTCTTTTTACATGATCCATTCCCATGTTGGCAAGAATCGTTATTGATGTCAACTGGAGTCGTGCAAGGGGGAAGTTATGAAATTGCAAATGCTAATTCCACCGTGTGGTGGTTATCACAGAAAAGACCAGGAGATGCAATCGGACCATTCAGAAGAGACTAAAGTATTTGTTAATTTGTACAAATTCATAGGTTGATACAAAAGCAACTTGGTAGAAATTGTTCCTTCCTAGCTGGGCACTTCTAACTAACTGATGTGACAATATCAATTGATAGCATCTCTCCAATGTGTCAAATATTTAGATATGGAAAGGTGTGGAAAGACAATACCAACAAGCCATTTATAGCATAGTTTTAGGCGGTACGTTGTGGTAGGCACTTTACATATATTCTTATCTCATTTTCTCCTCTCGTAAAAGGTTCAAGTTGCGTAGTATTGACAGCCATGTTACAGCTGAGAAAATGGAAACAATGAGAAATTATAAAACATAAACAAGTTTAATTGACTGATAATTTGGTCTGAAACCAAAACAATACAGATTTTATTGCTTTGATAAATACTTCTCTACCACAAGAATGATGGAATAAACTTCTATATGGCCTTTTGAACACTTGACTATTAACCAATTAAAACTCAAGTCTCTATCAAATTATTTGCCCCACAAAATGACCTGTGTTTATTTACAAAGTTATTTTTTAAGGAATTAAATATTTTTTAAAAATTTTAATTATAACATTCAGCAAAAGTGAAAGTGTGTATTGTCATGTAGAATTTTTCTTTTTCTATTCAAATATCACCATTGTCACAAAAATTTTGCTATTCACTATTCTGTGTGTGCAAGTGTGTATATTTGAAAACTACAGCTTCTTTTTCTAATTTAGACTATCAGCTACTGCAGATTGTTTTAACAGAAATATGAATTATATGTGAAAATACCACAACCAGTCCCAAATGAATTTCTGCTTCATAGATTTCTTTTCTTCCTGTAGCTTTATTATGGTTTAATTGACAAATAAAAATTATATGTATATTTATGATGAAGTTTCTCAATTTGGTACATACATTGTCTGTGCATCATGTTGGGTTCCATGAATATTTGTACTATTAATATCATTGAAAAAATAAACAATTTTTTTCAGTGTTGAACTTCATCAGATTTAC
>CM052437.1:965649-983863 GCA_028533085.1 Varecia variegata
TTTCATAGTTCTCTCTGTAGAGGTATTTCCCCTCCTTGGTTAAATGTATTCCTAAGTATTTTATTTTCTTTGTTGCTATTGTGAAAGGTATTGAGTTTTTGATTTGATTCTCAGCTTGACTGTTGTTGGCATATAGGAACGCTACTGATTTGGGTACAGTGATTTTGTAACCTGAGACTTTGCTGAATTTATTTATCAATTCCAGTAGTCTATTGGCAGAATCTTTGAAGTTTTCTGGATATAAGATCATATCATCAGCAAAGAGAGATAGTTTGACTTCTTTCCCCACTTGGATTGCCTGATTGCTCTGGCTAGGACTTCCAGCACCATGCTGAACAGAAGCGGTGACAGTGGGCAACCTTGTCTGGTTCCAGTTCTAAGTGGGAGTGCTTTCAATTTTTCCCCATTTAGTATGATGTTGCCTGTGGGTTTGTCGTATATGGCTTTTATAATATTGTGGTATGTTCCATCTATGCCTAACTTGTTAAGAGTTCTTATCATAAAACAGTGCTGAATTTTGTCAAAAGCTTTTTCTGCATCTATCAGATGGGTCATATAGTCTTTGTTTTTGCTTCTATTTATATGGTTAATCACATTTATAGATTTGTGTATGTCGAACCATCCTTGCATCTCTGGGATTAAGCTCACTTGATCATGTTGGATTATTTTTTTGATGTGCAGGTGAATTTGGTTTGCTAGAATTATGTACCAGTTCTTCTTCATAGATCTGGTAATATTCGGATGTGAAACCATCTGGTCTGGGACTTCTTTTGGTTGGGAGATTTTTTATTGCTGTTTTAATTTGTTACTTGATATTGGTCTGTTCAAGAGTTCTATTTCTTCCTGATTGAACCTAGTGAAGAATTTGTCCATTTCCTCAATGTTTTCAAGTTTACATGCATAGAGATTTTTATAGTATTCACAGATGATATTTTGTATTTCCATGGTATCAGTTGTAATATCTTCCTTTTTCATTTCTGATTGAGAAATTCCTTTCTTTACTGTTTCTGGTTAAACTAGTGAAAGGCCTGTTATCTTTTCAAAGAATCAACTTTTTGTTTTATTAATCTCCTGTATAATTTTTTGTTATTGATTTCATTTAGTTCTGCTCTGATCTTTGCTATTTATTTTTTTCTGCTTGGTTTGGGATTGTTTTCCTCTTCCTTGTCCACTTCCTTGAGATGATGCATTAGACTGTTGACTGGTGATCTTTCTGTCTTTTGGATGTAGGCATTTATGGGTATGAATATTCCTCTATGACTGCTTTTGCTGAATCCCACAGATTTTGATAACTTGTGTCCCCTTCGTCTTTAGTTCAAAGAATTTTTTGATTTCCATCTTGATTTCCTCCTTGATCCAATAACTTTTTAGCAGTAAGTTGTTTAATTTCCTTAACTTTGTGTAAAGTTTAGTGTTTCTGTTGCCATTGATTTCCAGTTTTATTCCACTGTGGTCTTGGAAGATACATGGCATAATTTCTATTTTTTAAATATATTGAGACAGGTTTTGTGGCCTAGGATGTGATCAATCTTAGAGAATGTTCCATGTGCTGATGAGAAGAACATATATTCGGTGTTTTTTGCATAGAATGTTCTGTAAATGTCTGTTAGGCCCATTTGTTCTACAGTTCCCTTTAAGTCCATGGTTTTTTGGTTATTTTCTTCTTGGAGTATCTGTCTCATTCTGTCAGAGGGGTGTTGAAGTCCCTGGAAATACTGTTTATCACCTTGATTAGATCAAGTAGGGTTTGCATTATGGATCTGGGTACACCTGTGTCAGGTGCATAAATACCTGGGATTTTTATGTCTTCTTGTTGAATTTTTCCCTTCACCATTTTATAATGACCATATTTGCCTCTCTTTACTTTTGCTGATTTGAAGTCTATGTTATCTGAGATGAGAATGGCTGCATCAGCTTTCTTTTGGTTTCCATTTGCATGGAATATAGTTTTCCACCCCTTCACCTTGAGTCTGAATGGGTTCCTGTGGTTTAGATGTGTTTCCTGGAGACAGCAGATACTTGGCTTGTATTTTTTTTTTTTTTTTGCCCATTTAGACAGCCTATGTCTCTTGATTGACAAGCTCAAGCAATTCACATTTGTCAAAATAGTTGATAAGTGGGGTGGATATGTGTTCATTCTGTTCAGTGGAACTTTATTGCTTTGTTTTACTTCTTGAGCCATTGTGGTACCTGGGCTCTGACCTTTAGCTTTTGGGTGATTTTACACTGGTAGGTGTCTCTTGTGCTGACCCATGTTTAATGTAGTTCTGAGTACTTCCTGCAGGGCAGGTCTGGTCTTGATATATTCCTTCAGTGTTTGCTTGTCTGAAAAAGTCTTTATTTCTCCCTCATATAAGAAACTAAGCTTCGCAGGATAGAAAATTCTAGGATGGCCATTATTCTGTTTGAGAAGACAGAGAATGGGGACCCAGTCTCTTCTGGCTCGTAAGGTCTCAGTTGAGAAGTTTGCAGTTAGTCTGGTGGGTTTTCCTTTGTAAGTTATCTGCTGCTTTCACCTAATGGCTCATAGGAGTGTCTCCTTCATGTTTACTTTGGCCAGTCTGATGACTATGTGTCATGGTGATTGCCTCTCTGTTATGAATCTCCCAGGGGTCCACTGAAATTCTTGTACCTGGATATCTAGATTTCTAGCAAGGCCAGAAAAACTTGCCCCAATTATTCCCTCAAGTAGGTTTTCCAACCCTGTGTATTTTTTTCTTTGCCCTCAGGGATGCCTATGATTCTTATGTTAGGCCTCTTTACATAATCCCATATTTCTTGTAGTTTTTGTTTATTCCTCTTTTTTTTTAAATTCTTTCTCTTTGACTGACTTGTTAACTCAAAGGTGTTGCCTTTAAGCTCTGAGATTCTTTATTCTGCCTGATCTAGCCTGTTCTTAAGGCTTTCCACTGTGTTTTGTATTTCCTGGAATAAATTTTTCATTTTCAGAAGTTCTCTCTTTTTTTTAAATAATTCGATTTCCTTAGTAAATTTGTCATTCATTTCCTGCCTTGTTTTTGTGGTTTCTTTGTGTTGGATTTCTATTTTCCTTTGTATTTCATGGAACTTCCTTACAATCCATATTTGAAATTCTTCATCCTTCATTTCAATCATTTTGGTTGGTATTCATTGGTAAGGAGTTATTGTTTTCTTTTGGGGGTGTCCTTTTGCATTTATCTTTCATGTTTCTGGAGTTCTTTTGCTGATTCCTTCTCATCTGGCTTCTCAGTCGAGACCTGGGGGTGCTAGGCCTGGCTTATGGGCCTGTCTCCAGGTCCCCAAAGATTGATCCCTGAGCATGCCAGGGAGAGGAGTGCTGGTCCTGAGTTGGCTATGGGGTGTTCTAGCAGGTTTGGTGTATCTCTCAGGTCACCTCTGATGTGCTGTCTTCACTCTTCCCAACAGTGTGTAGTGAGTTAGGTCCCCCAGTTTGCTCTCAGTGATGGAGGGTGGCACTTGTGAGTGTGAATCGGCCACACCCTGTGTGCTTGAGTTGGAAGATGCTGTGATGGGCTATATTGTTCTCCCTGTGATTGGTGGATGTTTGTGCGATAGAGCCAGCTGCTGAGTGTCCGTGGTAGACTCTGGTCCCCCAGGTGGAGTGCTTGAGTGCCGCAAGCTTTAGAAGGGACCCTGTAGCTCCCAGGGTATTCTTGATCTCCAGCATCACTGGGCGGGGGTGGGGTGGGGGGGGACAAGGCAGTTCGTGGCTGGCTGTGGGAGCCTAAAGCTCTGCAAACCTCAGCGGGCTCAGCAGTTGCTTTTCTGGCCACCAGGGAGAGCAGCTGTCGGAGGGTCAGGACGAGCTCTCCCACAGGGAGGGCTGTTCACAGGCAAGGGCTAAACACTGGTGCGCTGAGGCCCGGGCTGGCTTCCTTCTGCCCTTACCCAGTAGCACAGGTTTTCTGTGGGGAGCGGTAGGTGATCCCCCAAGTGGCCACTCCTCGGACCCCCACACACGCTGTAAAACCGAGTGTGTAAATGCTGTAAAGGGCGTGCAAACTTCCAGGCTGGCACTTGCTGGAAGGAACAAACTGATGTGGGGTCCTGTGACCAACTCTAGTCTCTCAGGAGACTTGAATGTCCCAGGTTACAGGTGGGGCCTTGGAACTTCCAGGTGAGTCCTTCTTCTCTGCCACAGCAGAGGCTGGTGGGGGAATGAGGCTGGGTGGGGCTGGGTTGGGTGGGTTTGCCCTCAGGCTCCACAAAAGCTGGCAAGGTAGCTGTTCTGGAGGGGTCAAAGGGCCACTCCCCGCTTCCAGGCAGAGCTGCCAGGGAGGGGCTGAAATGTACCCACCCACCAGAAAGTCTGCATGTAGAGGTGTGGTCTCTGAGATTCACAAACTGGCAGTCTGCAGCGGGCCTCGCTCCTCTCCCCTCTGCTGCACAACGTCTTCATGTTGTGTGCGGGCAGGTGGGAGCCCAAGCGGGCCGAGCTCCCGCACGACTGTGCTGTGGGCTGGGAGGCTCCCTGCCCAGGATCCCGGCCTGAGCTGAGCTTGCGGCCCTTCCATGGGGGAAGGAGTGCCCCTCGAGCGTATCACAACTAGGACCCACACTGTGCCCTGCCCCCATCTGCCCATGCAGGCCCCCTTGCCTCCCTAGGCCCAGAAGACATAAGCGGCAGAGTTTATGTGCCACCTCTTAGAGGGGAGAGCATCTAGGTGATTTGTTTGAAATTTCTCTGCATAGAAGACGCGTTTCTTCTCTGCCTCCTGCGGTTTGAATGTCCCCACAAAACTCGTGTTGGGATTTAGTTGCCACTGTCACAGCGTTGAGAGGCAGGGGTTTCAGGAGCCCTCGTGAAGGGTTATTGCCTTTCTCTGGGGAATGGGCCCCTTATCTCAGGCGTGCTCGGTCTCCTGATAAGTGTGTGCCCCCGCACTGCTCACTCCCCCCTTGGCTCTTCACCTCGGGGTGGCCCTTGCCGTACGCCACAGCCAGGTTCCTGGACTTCTCAGCTTTCGGAACCGTGAGAAATAAGCTTATTTTTTTATAAGTTACCTAGGCTGTGGCATTCTGTTATAGCAGCAGAAAACAGACTAAGACATTCTCTATATTTATTTATTCAATCATTCATTTATGTCAGTGCAGACTCGTGGGCGTCAGTTTCCCACCTTAGGCTTTAATGCTCCGTGGTTTGTTTTCTTGCTCGGTTTTGTTCAGCTCCTGTTGTCGGGAGCTTTGCCACGTCGGAGACTGTGTTGTGTCCCTTTTGTGTGTCCCCATGATTGTGTGTCAGCAGTGCCTTTCTTTCTGGAACTGCAAGTTGCTCCAGGCTCACGCAGGGTATTTCCCACTGAGCGGGATGAGTCACTTCTCCAAGGGCGACAGTAGAAACCGAGATCTGTGTTCTGGGTGAGCTCATTGCTCCTGGGTGGCACCACGACCGCCTTAGGCAGAGCAAGGAAATAAGTGTATGTATACTGACTGATAAGTGCACACACATGTACACTTATTTCTGTATCTACCCATCTGTTTCTATATTAAGTTAAACACGAGATCATACTGATGTCTCTAAATCTAACTCAGCACCACATGGTTCATTCTATTTCTCAGTTTCATTTTAGAATATATTTTCTGCCTTCTATCTTGTTATCTGTCTAGTTTTCTCTTATTAGAACACTTACCTATAGCAGCTCACGTTTTGTCTTTACATTACACAGCTTTAGAATAAGGAAAGTGCTGTTTGGATTTTATGCAAAATGAGATTGACTCCAAATGAGAGGCTGAAAGGTCCTCTTGTGGTTAAACGCTTTAAGATAAAAAAGTTTTACAGTCTCATGAGAGTCTGTACGTCTCTAAGTTCTCTTAGACAGCTACGATGTTTGCATTTATGTCTTCAGCTAAGCTGCAGAGACGTGAAGCTGGTCGATGGCTGCAGTTAGGTGCTGTCCTCCTGCTGCCACAGGAGTGTGGGTTCACGACAGTGAGCCCTTTGCTCTTAGAGGTTCTTCTGTGTTTCCCAGCTTTTCTGCTTACATATGAGATTATCACTTCTCAGTGCCTCTTGAAATTGTTTCTGCAGAACTTATATACATAAATGGATATTAATCCACCTTTGAAGATAGTATTGTTTAAGTTATGGGAAGAGTTAAGGCTGCAAAGGTCCTCTGGGCTTTGAGACAGCGTCATCCTTCATATGCAATCTGCTCAACTCTATCAGAAGTGTCCGAATAGTCTCTAGGTGATTGTCAGGTGCAAAATGAGCACATAGTGAGAGCTAATATCTGAAGCCAGGAACATCTAGAACCACAGAAGCCGGCACGGAGTGTGATCTAAGGAGAGGGGTGTGGCTTTTTCTAAGCAAGAGCCCAGACTGCTGCAGCAGCTTTTGTATGGTTTCCAAGGCTAAGGTTACGGCAGAGTCCCAAGGACTTAAATAAACATTCAGCCTCAAAGAGGACTCATTTCTCAAGTCCCTGGGACAAAATGCCATGAGTCAGACTATTGTAGATCAACAAACAGGTTTTCAGGTCAGTCGTATTTTAATTATTCAGACCCATTTCTCTGCATACTTGCCAGGTGATATATCCAGATTGGAGCGTCCTGACAGGAATGCCAAACTCATATATACACTTCATGGATTTATGCTGAGTTGGGAGAAATTTTTCCTCTTAATTCTTGCTTTAGGAAGTTCTAAATATTTGCTCTTATAACTGTTGAGTAGGCAGGAGGCGCCTGAAGAAATGGATAAGGAGAACATAAGAAGTGTGTGTTTTAAAGATGGTAAACAATTGTGGAATCCCACTAAATACAGGAGAATACTGATTACGCTCAAAGACCACAGAAGTGAGAGTAGAGAGATATAATGAAGGCAAAAACCTAAGGAAGCAAGACCAATAAAACAGAATAAAAGATGAATGAAATAAAATTTTGGAAGCAGAAAATCTTGCATTTAGCTTTTGGGGGAAAAGAATTTCCAGATATCTGAGAGTAATCCATAATATAAAAAACAGAGATGAAGCCAAACAAAAGAAAAGAAAAACTCAGAAGCTTGAGAAAATAAAAATTATAGAAAATAAAACTTTAAAAAATGATGTTTTAGGACAATAAGAAAAAAATGATGATTTATATGAAAAGTAAGGAGATTCAAAGGACCAATGAGATCCCTTGCATATTAAAATTTGGCAGCATGTATGAACATTCTAGATGAAGGATTAGGAAATAATCTTGTAAAAATTTCTTGGAACGTATAATAAAATAAAATAAAATAAGAGAGAGAAGAGAAAAATGGATAAGACTATTATAGGATCCATCAAGAGGTCCAATGTCTGAATAATAGGAGACCCAGAAAAAACAAACAGAAATATTCTCTAAGAAGGGGATGTAATCACTGTATCTGTCTCGGGTGTGAATATTACCTGTGCAATAAAGCTAAAGTAAACACTGGGCATTTTCCCTCAAAATTATAGTATCCCTGGGGTGGGCATGGGGCATGGGGGAGGGCTGATGTATGTGGAGTAGGGTAAGAGCTATAAAGCTTCCTTCTCCAGAATGGAAAGTTGCTGGATACTGTCTCAACCGAAAACAAAAGGAAACAACAATATGGGAATATTATTCAGAAATATAGAGGCAACTATCAGAACAATAACCAAATAGTGGAATAAACATTTGAAAGTGGCTACCCCTGAGGATGGAACAGATGACTGCTGACTGCTGTTACTCTCAAACCTGTAGAGCTGCTTGATTTTTAAAGTGAAGTGAAAGCATAATTTTAATCAAACAAAAAAATTAAAGAAATACATTTTGCAAGTGCTGAAGTTAGGTTTCTATTAATACCTTGAATTTTTTTTTTTTAAATATGGAAGGTTTTTTCCCCCTTAATCATCTGGGTCAATCTCTAATTTTCCATCTCTTGTTTTAGCATAAAATTAATATTTCTAATCTAGTGATAAACATTAACACTGAAAAAAAAGAACAAAGAAAAGTAACGTTAGATTTCAATAGTGTGAATTTTCTGAGCTAAAATATTTGCCATTTTTGAAGCATAATAAATATGTACAATTAACACTGTTAACAAAAATGAGTAAGGGGGAATTTGCTAATTTGTTGGAGATAGTCCCATTGAGATGCATGCAAACACCAAAATCCTTAAGTATTATTCTCAGTATAAAATAATGCAGCAAGGACCTTCCTACTCTTTTCCAAATTTTTCCATTTTAAATATGTTCTATTAATTCTTGTTGCAAAGAACAAAATCTAGGTGTCTGTGGGCTGCATTCATTTCTGGAGCCTCTTGGGAGGGGTTCGTTTCCGAGCTCCCTGTTGGCTGGACTGATGCCCTGCCATGGTGACACCAGGGACCCTGTTTCCTGGGTGATGTCAGCGGGCCGACCTCTGCTCCCGGGGCCGCTCCCGTCCCTCCGGATGCCCCTCACGTGCTGTCTCCCGGCGCTCCCTTTGGGCCACACGCTCACTGAGAGGAAGGGCTGGCTGAGTCGCTTACATTATTTGAATTATTGTTCTGCCTCTTTCTTTTATTAAATAATGGATACTGCATGAAGGCCTGCAAGTTAAACATGCATTTCGTATGAATCTACTACATATGTACAAATGATTCACAAGTACGAGACTCTCTCGTAGCTGCCTGTAGGACATCACTGAAGCAAAGTGGTATTAAATATTCTTTTCTATTTCCCAATTATTGGATGTCCTAATTACAAATAATTAAATAGAAAGACATCCCTCTAACATGTTCAAACTAATTTAAGGATACAATTTTCAAATCTATTAATCCAAATCCAAAGCTCTTCAGTGCGTTTGTATACTTTTTGGCATTTTATTCTCTGAAGTCGCTGTCATCCCACGAATCCGTGATGGCACCTCAGCTCATCAGTGCGCCTGGCATTGGGGTGGACAACAGCTACCGCTGCACAGATGGCAAACTGTTAGCACGTGAAAGACAAATGAAAATGAATATTGGAAGTGACAGAAATCAAATATTCACCTGGACTACTATTGCACACCTCCTCTTCCTCTAATTATGTAACTCAGAAGTCGCATAAAGACAGTTCTTCTGTGAAAGATGAATTTTCAGAATGTTTTAGCCTTGGGAGAAAGCCCCTGGCTGACCTCCTACACCATAGATTTCAGGGCCAGTTAAACTCTGTTGTAAGTCACTTTTCTTCACCCGTTTAATCTTTTCTAAGCATTCCACTAAAGCAAAGTGAAATGCATATGGCGCATCGGGAAGGATAACACCAAAACAGGACAAATCAGGTCTGTTTCCGGGAGAGAGAGGGCGATCGAGGAGCCAGCCTGCCCACGAGAACCACCGAAGGCTCAGCTGACGCGAGTCCAGCGTCCACACTGTCCACGCTGATTCATGTGATCCCACAGCAAGGTTTCATTCTCCGAGGACTTCATTTTTAAAGTCCAAGAGCCACCTTTTACAATGTAAACGTCCCTAGATGGAGTCTCAGTCTGTGCTGCCATCTTTATTAGAAGACAAACCTTGGGAATTTAGGAATTGTGAGTCACTAGCTGAGAAATATTAGATCACTGTGCAGGTGCCATGGAGCTCTGGGGGCTGGTGAGAGGAAACGGGAGGGAGGGGGTGTCGCAGTGAGACATCTCCCCTTCCTAACTGGGCCCAGGGCTCGCCCTGCATCCGCCGTCCTGAAACAAAACCCTGTGAAACACGAACCACTCAGGTAATCTTTCTTCTCTGTCTTCTCCCACTGTGAACTTTCCGTTGTTTCTGGAATGACGACTTCACCTGGGAACTCATGGAATTCAGGTCACTCTGGTGCCTACCACTGTCTAATCTGAAAGGAGGTCAGATTATCAATTAAAGACAAAACCCTGTTCTTCAGGGAAATACTATTTAGTAAACATTAAATTGTTCTAGAATTTCTGAATTCCTGAAATTATTTAACCCTTTTTGAAATGGTGAAAAAGCAAAGTCAGGATCTTACCATAGCTCAAGAAGTGATTTGACCTTAACTACATTTTTACAGTTCACCATTGATACTGAAACTGGTGCATCAGACACTGTCACAGCCTGGAAAATCTCAAATGCAATTTTGCTGCAAAACACAGGCCTGTAAACCTTTGCCCCAACCCTTTGAATCAGACGTGTGTCCAACTCAGTCTTATTTTTCAAATCTTAGACAAGATGCAGGGTGCATGTGCTGTAGGTTAATGATGTCCTTGAAGGCCTGGTCACCTGCTGGTTAGCGAACACCCGCTACTGCTGCCCCCACGTGTGGCAGCCACGCTGAGGTTGAGTGGGAGCCACCGAGGCTGCCCACCTGTGGGGGCAGGTTTTGCCGTCTAACAGCTGCAAGTTGGGGCAGATTTGCCTCCAAATGGGCAACTAAACAAACACACAGAACGTTGTTTTTCAGGGAGATTTGGACTTCTGAATTGCAGACGACAGATTGTAGACCTATACTTTTATTACCACTATGTGTGTAAGGGCACTTAAAAAATTAAAGTGATGTGTGTATTAATGACCTTTGCCACGTAGTTCTAAAGTAGGGTTGAAATCGCGCATGCACATCCACCCCCACACTCACACACACTATTAGTGGTCTCATACTGACCGTTGTTCAAAGAACAATAATTAAAGCAGCCCTAAGACAAGCGAGAGAGTTCACTGATGTGGAATGATCACAACATGTAAATCCATCTAATGCTCTACTTTAGTTGTATCAATTTATACAGGAATTAAACCTGGGGTAACTTTTTTAACCACTGTCTTATAAGAAAAAAATATGTTTAAGAAGAATATTCATGATTATCTACTAAAATTAATGGAACTATGACAACAACAAAAAATAATGTAGTGGTCAGTCTTCCAATAGGGAGCCTAAAACAGAGTATAGTCACATAAACCACCTGATGCTACAGTTACTTTGGCACGTTCTAGAACCTGTTGCTACTGGATAAAACCAGTAAAGACAAAAACAAACAGAACAAACAAACAAAAAACAACAGGGTTTTTGGACCAGATACTTTTTTGCTGTATCAAAAAACAAAAAATTAAAACCCTCAGGAGGAATCAATTAGATTACTTCTCGGGAAAAGGAGGGGCAGCAAAACTAATTTTTTGTAAGTAAAATTATCAATTTCTACATCAAAATAAAGTATCAGCTGGCTTGTTGATCACAGACCAACGTCCATAGAGCAGAAGGAAACCAAAGAAAACACTTCTACGTAATCGCAGATAGTAAGTCATGGGCAGGACGCCGGGGCTGCCACCGACCTTCCGAACGCTGGGCTCAGAAGCGGATGCCGCTCACCGGGTTCATGCACGAGAGACATCTTGCGTTCATTATCAGACGAGTTCAATTTCAGACTTGTCATTTCACAGAGGTCTGAGTCATTTATAAACACAAAAGTCAAAATTTAAAGCAACAGCTGAGCTCCTGTGACTTTAGAGGCTCGGATTAAACTTGGCTGTGGACCAATACTGTGGCTTCTCCTCGGCTTTTAAACTATTTTTAACTCTGTTATAAAACACAGTGCACTGGGAAGCAATGTTGCAGGCGAGGGTCCGCTTAAAATACTAAAAGAAGTGCTAGACATACCATCTGGAAAATGCAAAGGGCAAAAAGAAAAGGAAGAATCACAAAGGAATGGCAAGCGTGGAGCAGACCTGTAGTTTACAGAGCTAGAGCAGGTGCAGGGGAATGTGGTCGGCATGACGAGCATCCGCAACGACCGAACTTACAAAGAAAGACACCGTGCTAATAGCCACACGTGCACGGGAACGCCAGACAAAAGAGAAATGTCTCCACACACACACATGCACACACGCACACGCACACACACACGCACACACGCACACACATGCACACACGCACATACGCACACGCACGCACGCACACACACACGTGCATGCGCACACGCACACGTGTGCACACACACGCATGCACACACACGCACGCACACACGCGTGCACGCACACACGCACACGCGTGCACACACACGCATGCACACACACGCACACACACATGCACACATGCACACACGCACACGCACACACACGCACGCACACACACACGTGCATGCACACACGCACACGTGTGCACACACACGCATGCACACACACACACATGCACGCACACATGCACACATGACAATACTGTGAAGCTGGACTTCAGGTAGCAGAGCAGGACACTCACAGGCAGAGACATTCTCATTGCTGCCAGAACTACCTTTTCATTTTTGGATGTGTGTGATTCAGAGTGGTTTGCAAATTATTTAAATAATTTTTACCTATAATTATCAGGGGCTGTCACTCACATAGAGGAAAAGCAAAACCGTGTCATTTGATAGACTTCACCGCTCAGTCACTTGACATATTTGTAATCATCTTGTGTGCATAATTGCTAATGGGCTGTTAGAAGCAACTCTCCAAAAGGAAAACCTATTCTTTTTTTTAAAGGCTTCATTTTTCCAGAACAGTTTTAAGTCCATAACCAAGTAGAGAGGAAGGTACAGAGATCTCCCATATACCCCTGTATGCCACATGCACAACCTCCCTGCCACCAACGCCCCCACCTCCGTGGTACCTCGTTACGACTGACGACCCTCACTGACATCATGAACTCTGGAGTGCCCACTTTACATCAGCGTTTGCTGTTGGTGTTGTACATTCTAAGAGTCTGGACAAATGTATACTCACATGTTTCCACCACTATAGTATCATACTGGATGCGTTCACTGCCCTAAAAATCCTTAGCCCCAAACCGACCCCTAACAACCACTGTTTTCCCATCGCCATAGCTTTGCCTCTTACAGAATGTCGTGTAGTCGGAACCACGTAGTCTGTGGTCTGTTCAGACTGCTCCTTTCATGTAATAATACGCATCTCAGGATTCTTCATGTCTCTCCACGGCTTGACAGCACTTTTCTTTTCAGTGCTAAATGATACTCCATTGTCTGGATGTGCCACAGTCTTATTCATTCAGCTACCGAAGGACATCTTGGTTGCTTCCAAATTTTGGACATTATGAATAAAACTGCCATAAGCATCCGTGTGCAGAGTTTGTGCAGAGTTGCCCTATTCTATCTTCGTCTCACGTCCCTATTTGTTTAGGTGAAGTCCCAGGCAGATGAGGCTTTTCCCCTAGGCCTGGGGTTCCAAGTACCCTGTGCTTAGGTCAGGACTGGTCTCCTGACCCCTGGGCAAGCGGGGCCGCAGCTCCCTGAATTTTGAGAGGTGATGGAGACCAGACGGCAGCCCAGACTCCTCCACGTCTTTCTGATTTTCGTCTGCACTTCACTGGGTCAGAACTTGGATCAAGTGCAAGAACCATTGCAGTTTTGGAAATCAGACATGATTAACTGAAAAGATTCTAGTATTATAATCGGTATTTCAGATGCACTATATACCCAGACAAACTATTAAAATATTAAAGGGTAAAAATCAGTGCGGATAAGGCCATTAAAGCCCAATCCACATTTTATGTTATTTCTCATAAATATGCATACATATATATTCTATCTCACTGAAACTATAAATATTAAGGTAATGTTAGCTTTTTGAACACTTTCAAAGTTAGGTTTCAGGGCCATTGAAAGTCGACAGGGTGGGAAGTGGGAGTCTGGTTCCCTGGGCTGCTCTTCAGACAGGGATAGTTCCCAGGCAGCATGTGCGCGAGAACCAAAAGAACATTTTGTTCTTTAAAGCCCTGCAAAGTATTGTGAATGAGGAAATGAGAACATGAGTGAAGTGTGCTCGGGCACTTGATGTTGAGGTCAATTAAATTAATATCTATTGACCAAGCCCCTACAGAGGGCACAGCCTGACCCCGCTGTGCCTGGCACCGGCACGAGCACACTGCCCTTGGGAGGCTGGTGGCCTGGCCTGCGAAAGTGACGCTGAGATGCAGGAGAGGAATTAGCAGCATGGAGTGGTGTCCTCCGTGTGGGAGGGACAGTAGACAGATGCAGCCAGCACTCACAGTGAACTTCCTCCTCGAAGTCCTGTCCCCAGCAGCCATCGACCCTGGCAGGGAGTAAAAGAGCTCAGACTTGAACCCAGCATTGCTGAGCCCCAAACCATGCATTTCATACTCACCGTGACGCTTCTCCCAAAAGGGGAAAAAAGAGGGGTGGGATCTGCCCACTAATTTCAGAGTAAAACGGGGAGGAGAGGAGTACAATTATACCACACTTCCCATAAGTAGAATTGAATTTAAGGTTTTTCTGATAAGATCTGGTCCCATTAGGCAGGGTGCTCACTGTCTGGCTGGCAGACCAGCAATGCAGTGGCCCCCGGAAGCTTTTTAGAAATTCAGATTTTTGGGCCCACTCGGGCCCCACTTGGACTGCACCCACTGGATCAAAATCGGGGTTGGGGGAAGCTGTTGTTTTAGAAGCTCTCTGTGGTCTTGTGCCGTCATCTCCTGTCCCTACCTCAGGGGATGCCACCGCCACCGGCCAGCTGTGTGAAGGAGACAACCAGGACTCTCTGTTTAATCAGAAATCAAAGTGATATTTTAGCACACACACGAACATGTCACCCACTCGGCAGCCTTTGCTGGCTTCTCGTGGCTTGCTCCGAGGAGGAAGATGAGATCCTTGCCGAGCTGTGCAGGTGGATCCCCCGCTGACCTGTGCCCAGTGCTCTCCCACGCAACACGCCACCTCCCGCGTGTGACGACTGGCAGGGCTGCCACAGGATAGCCCTTCACCAAAAGCCGACTTAGCCTCAAGGCTGGGCATCTGCAGCTATGACCACAAACAGGTGGGAACTACATCATGTCGAACTGTGATATGGAAAAGTCCCGGGCGACTCGCCGTGCAGAACAGTGAACAAGATTAAGGGTCTTCGAGAGTCATCTTTGCCAGGCAGTAGCTGTGTGATCCTGGACAAGTCGTTTCAGATCTCTAAGCCTTCTCTTCCTTATTTATAGACTGTCGATATTAGCTCCTGAGTGCTCCCCAGACTTGTTCTAAAAGTGAAATAAGACTTTTAAAAGCACATCAGAAACTATGAAATGCTCATAAACTCTCTGAACTCTTCATAAAAACTGAAGTGTATCTTCTCCCTTGTGCTGAGAAAAAAGCTATAATGTATGCAAAACACCTCACACTGGGCTACAAGGTTTGGCACTCGATGGAATCACTATTGTTATTGTTGCTTCTGCTGTTGCTTTGTTATAGAAACGCAGCACAGCGTCCTGGCTGGGTGGAAACTGAGCTTCACAAACATCCGGAAGGAGAAATGAGGCACTAACCGCTGCCTTGCTCCTGACGTCCTCCCGTCTGTTTGCAGCCGCAGACTTGCCAGGGGCCTGAGATTCTTCTTAGAAAAAGAATTCAAGCCTTGTCCACTTCAGGGTTTTATTGCATGGCGTTACGTTTGGCTGTGGTCACAGGGGAGGACGGGGAGCCAGTGGCAACCGTAAAGTATTCCGGGTTATTGGCCAACTCGTGGTTGAACGTTGACTTGACAAAACCTTTTGAGACAGTTTATAATCTTGCAGGGAGAGCGCGGTGTCCCGGAAAACACCTTGGCCCGAACACCTGGGGGCTTGGGCTTCACGCTGGCGATGAATGAAGTAACACTGTAGGTGAACAACGACCACAAACACAACAAAGACGGAATAGAGCCGATTCCCTTCCGCACGGAAGCACAAGGCCAAGTCGCTTCACGCCGAGGCTCGGGGTGGGGGGGACGGTTCTCCGCGATGGGGCTTCCCGCCCTGACACACTCAGCTCTCACTAGAACCAGCCAGAAACTTCAGAAATGCATTAAACTCCTCTTTAACATTGTCAGTGAGCCGGCAGGTAAATACGAAATATTCAGAAACTGAAAACTCAGTGAAACAGACCTGCAACCCCAACACAGGCCTCCTCTGCGCTGCCCCTGCGGGGCAGAGTTGGGCTCCGCGGGCTCGGGGACAGGGACCAGGAGCAGCCCGGGCCACGCCGTGAGAAGCGACAGCCTGAAATGCAGATGTCGGGGAAGAAGGAAGGCTTCAGAGTGAACACTGATGAGCTAAGCTTCTATGTCAGAGTAAAATAATACAAAATAAAATAAAGGACTAAAGACTGGAGCAAATATTAACAGAACTTTAAAAATCTATAATTAGAGATGATTAAGATCCAAAATCTAAAATATGAAAAAAATGAGATACTTTTTGTTTGATTAAGAAAAAAAAAATAAGGCCCAGATGCGTACAGAGTACTAGCAATGATAATGTGCAAAACAACAAAATCTACAAAGAATAACTGATAAGAAATTATCATGAACAACTCTATGCCAAAAAATTTGAAAACTTCAGTGAAATGACCAAACTTCTAGAGAAATAAAACTTCCCCAGATTGATTCAAGTACAAACAGAAAACGAAATAATCCTATAACCATTACAAAATGGAATCGCTAAATACCTCCTCCACAAAGAAACTCCAGAATCAAATGTTTCACAGGTGAGTCAGTAGTAAATAATTTCACATTTTCCCAAGTATTCCAGAGCGTATCAGAAGAGAGAATTATCTCAAATCACTTTGGGAAGCTATCATGTGCTTGATTAAAACCAACACAACACCATAGAAAGAGTAGTATGAAAAGATCGCGTCATGTTAAGGATGATAGATCAGAAATTTGAAATAAACTATTAGCAGAAAATCCAACAACATATTTATGTATGTATGTTCATATACCAGAAACCAAAATCAAGTTGGAATTTTCCTAGGATTATAATCTTGTCTAAACATTTAAAAATTAAATAAAATAATTAACCAAAATAATTATTTAAATTAGAAAAATCATATGACCCTTTCTATAGATGAAGAAAATTCATTTGAAAAAAATTAAAGTCTAATCATCCGTTATAAAATTAAAACCAACATCAAAATGCTCTTAGCAGAGTAAACAAGTAAATCAATGAAATATTAATACTTTTTTTTTTTTGCTTCTACCTGAAATACCACTAAATAATCATAAAGGGACTTTATTTTTTAAAGAAGGACACAGACGTCAGGGTAACGGGAGTGGAGGCAGTGTTGGGCGTGGCTTTGAGGAGTCCTGGGACGCCGAAGCAGAGGTGTTGCACAGGCAGTTGGTCAGAAATAGACAACAGAATCCGAGGGGTCCCCATCCAAACACCTGGGAAAGAGGGTTGAGTAGACAAAAGCTAAGGCTCAAGGCTGGTAAACCTGACTGATGATGGGAGTTTTCTGTGCTTCACCTCGTAGAGAGTAGGCAGGAAAATGACCCAGTCATGGGAATAAGAAAGTGAGAATCAAATGGCCCCGAGGAGCCACACAGGGACACTGAGCCCTGGAATGGCCACCCCACATGCTCACTCCTCGCAGGTCACTGACGTTCCCCCCTCTTCAAACGTGTTAACTGGCGCTAATGACCCTGACCTGCCTCGAGGACTCGCATGCAAACTAATTTACCATCTGAAATCACTGAGCTAGAACCAGTGGGAACTTACACATTCTTTATTATTGTTACTGTAACACCCAAGGGCCTTTGTCCAGCCCTGTTCCCAGCACCCAGGTGAGTCGCTAGCACTTAACACTGCTGTCGAGTGAATGAATGAATGAATGCAAGTTGAAGATGTGTTCTAGACTTGATACATCTTTGACTGTCTGGAACCCAGTTATTCAAAATAACACATCCCACAGGATCCGGCTGGTCAGGGTGTTCCTACGCTGAGGCATCTTTACTCTACTTTGGCCACATTTGGGGTTAAATGAGCTTTTGCTGACACATGTTGAAACGTATTTACCAGTGTTAACACTGTGCTTATGGGGTGATATGTTCCTGAGTACTAATCACCAGCTTGCAAACAGACACGTGGGACATGACGTCTTCGCATCACGGGTTCCCTCACCGCCATCCCAAGCAGCACGTGCAAGAGACACGGCAGCGAGCCACAAGCCAGGCGTGTTTGCCGCTAGCTCTCCTCCGCCTCTGATCAGCTGTATGGACCGGAGCAGGTACATGGGACTCTCTACTTTAGTTTTTCTTCTATAAAGAGAGGTTTAGGTTGTGTGATCTCTAACATTTCTTGCAGCACGAAGATTGTTGCTTTTTTTTCAAAAGGCAATAAACCATGAACAGAATTAGAGGCCATCTCAGTAACCCCTGGCTTTCGTGGGTTACTATGTAGAAGCTGAAGTCCACAGGGCACTGGCGAGAAGTGTCCACAGACAAATAGCTGTGCCCACCCTGACTCATCTGTCTTTCAGGGGTCTCAGAAGAATAAGCTATGCCAGGGGTTCTTTATGTAACTCAATC
>CM052437.1:984363-1032525 GCA_028533085.1 Varecia variegata
GGGCACCGCGGTGGCTGGATGTGGAGTGTCCCCAGCGAAACTCACGCTGAAATGTGACTGCCAGTGGGATGCTGTTGGGAGGGGGTACCTTTGAGAGAGGATTAGGTCGTTAAGATAGATTAATGTCTTTCTTGGGAGGTTGGGTTAGTTCTACGGGGGATGAGTTAGTTTCCAGAGAGTGGGTTGTCATAAAGAGAGGCTGTTTCTCATGTTTTGTCCCTTTTTGCACACACAGGCCTACTCCAGAGGCCGGGAAGACGCCAGGGTCATGCTTCTCAGACCTCCCAGCCTTCGGAATCACCAGCCAGATGCAGCTCTTTTCTTTGTGAGTTTCCCAGACTCGGGTATTATGTTACTGCAACACAAAACAGACTGAGAAACTTTCTTGTGCTGCAAATTTAGGATATTGCCAGATGTTGTGGAAGGGTGGCAGAGATATACCTTCAAATGCAGATTAAACCATCTTGGAGAACAAGCAGCATGGACACATTATGGAATGTGCACACTGTGTTGTCTTAGAAGCGCCAAGGAGGATGGACGGCAAGGGTGGCTTTGCACCTGCTCTGCACGGGCTGCCGTCTCTACAACACACCTGCAGAGGGAGCAATGCCATATTCTTAGACACCACGCTGTGGTTGACTAAGAGACCATAAAATGACTTTCCACTTGGAGAAGAGATTTGAAAAACAGTTAGGTTAATGCAGAGGGCAGGTGGAAGAGAGAGGCAGGGGAAGGTGAGCGAGCTCTGGAGGCACCAAGCTTGTGTGGCTGGGCTCTGCTTGCCAGTCTCAGGCTGCTGAGGAGTCTGAGGCTGTTGGGATGCTCCATGCTATAAACATCAATTTGGTTAAAAAAAGGAGAAAGCTCTCACTATAGAAAAATGAGCACAGCCACAAACAAAACCAGAATGGAGTGGCTATTCCGTGGTATTGTTTAAGAAAAAGTGCACATCTTCTTGGGTAAAATTAGTCCAAGGGACATGGGTTAGTAAGAGATAGGCAGGATGCCTGGAGGAAGCTTCTGGTTGAGCTCAGACTGTCCTGTTTTGCAATGGTTCTCACTTGCATCACCACTGTGGGAGGTGGGGCATGCGCTGGCGGACTACCTCCCACCGGGAGAAACTCTCCTATTGCAAGATGGGGAAGTGCTGGGAATGACGTGTGAAATGGGGGTGGCCCCCACCAGGGCTCAGAGCCTCAAGTTTTCCATATCCATCTTCCAGAGCAAATGATGTACCAAAACCTCAGGTCTCCAAGTCTGATGGGTTCAGGCAAAAACTATTCTCAGAAACCAAGGAAGGTTCT
Organism: Varecia variegata; assembly: GCA_028533085.1. NCBI lineage: Eukaryota > Metazoa > Chordata > Mammalia > Primates > Lemuridae > Varecia > Varecia variegata. The sequence continues at coordinate 985,668 of CM052437.1, forward strand.
TGGTAAGTGGTGCCAGAAAGTATGTCCTAAGTACTTATCACTGTTGACCACTTTATGAGGATCTCCTGGTTAAGATTTCCTTACAAAAACTGTGGGAACCAAGTCAGTGCAGTGGTAGTAGAACATGACTAGGCAGTGCGGTTTATTGTGAAGAGCCAAAATTCCCGCAGAGGCTGGTGGATTTGAGAATCTGCTCATGCTCCTGAACACTGAGAGTGTCTCAGTGCTAAGTGAGGCCATCATTACCTTAAACAGCAGATATTCATTTTCACAGTTGTGTGGGGAGGCTGGAAGTCCAAGATGAAGGTGCCATGCACCTGGGGTCTGGTGAGGGCCTGTTTCCTGGCCTGCAGACGGTCACCTGCTTGGGATGTGCACACGGGGAAAAGAGAGCTCTGGTACCCTTCCCCCTTGTGTAAGGGCACTAATCCCATCATGGGGCACAACCTTCATGACTGAATCTAACCCTAATTACCCACAAAAGTTCCATCTCTAAATACCATTGCATTGGGGGTGAGGGCTTCAGCATAAAAATTCGGGAGCATATAAACATTGAGTCTCTAACATTACATTTTTAAAAGTCTGCTTGCTTAGTTAGAATTGAAAAAATTGTTATTAAATATTCCATTATGATTGTGAACTTTTTAGATCTGTGGTACAAGGTCCATATTAATTTTAGAAAAATTTCAGCCATTACTTCTGAATATATTTCTTTTGTCTTATTCTCATTCTTTCCTTACTCGGGGATTTCAGTTACACACACGCAGACCTTCTGATAGTGCCTCGTAGCTCCCAGCTCTTCTGTTTTCTCTTGTCACTCACTTCCCTCTGTGCTCTGGCTAGGTGATTTCTATTTGCCTGTCCTCCAGTTCCCTGATTCTTTCCTCAGCCACGTCCAGCCTCCTGGAGAGCCATTTGCAGGCATTCCTCACCTCCACTACTGTCTTTCTGTGTCTAGGATTTTCACTTGATTCTTTCTTATCATTTCCATCGCTCTGCTAAAATTCAACCCCCTGATCTTTCCGTCCCTGCCAGGAGAGCTGCACTGTGCAGGCTGCATCTAGTCTGCTGTCTTGGCCTCTTCTCATACTTTAAAATTTTCTAGTAGCCACATTAACAGAAATAAATCTAAAAGAGTGAAATTTATTTTAACAATATATTTTTAACATAATATATCTAAAACATCATCTCAATGTATAATCTATATAAAATTATTAATGATACATTTACATTATTTTTCCACACTAAATCTTCCAAATTTAGTGAGTATTTTACACCTACAGCACATCACAATTTGGATATTGATTTTTTTATTGGAAATACTTGATTTGAGATTAGATTTCATAAAATTCATAGTTGATAAAGCTGATTAACATACTCCTGTTGTACCAAATACACTTAAATGTTTTCCAACAACTGCATTAATGTTCAAATGTTAAAATTAAATTAACTAAAGTTAAATACAACTGACTATTCAATTCCTCAGTGAGACCAGCCACATTTAGAACATTTGGCAATTACATGTGGCTAGTGGATGCTCTATTGGAGAGCTCAGGCCAAGAGAATTTAACCATTTTTCCAAGTGTCTTTTAATCATAAGTCGTCATGCTAGAACTTGAGTCCAAGACGTAGTACCCAAGAGCCCACATCACACTGAGTCTCTGATGGCTGATGCCATTCTACCCTTGGCTCTAGGACTTTCTCTCCTTTCTAATTGTCCCTGAATTGGTGGTTCTTTTCCTCTCCCTAAAGACATTGCACAAGCTCCTGTTTGCCTACAATACTCTTCCTTGGATTACTATTTGAATGTCTTTTTTTCTTTTTTTGAGACAGAGTCTCTTTCTGTCACCCTGAGTACAGTACAGTGGCATCATCATAGCTCATAGCAACCTCGAACTCCTGGGCTCAAGTGATCCTCCTGCCTCAGCCTCTCGAGCAGCTGGGACTACAGGTGCACATGGTGACACCTGGCTAATTATTTCTATTCTTAGTAGAGATGGGGTCTCACTCCTGTTCAGGCTGGTTTGGAACTCCTGAGCTCAAGTGATCCTCCCCTCTTGGCCTCCCACAGTGCCAGGATTACAGGGGTGAGCCACCACACCCAGCCCAGTGGTTTTTCTTGACACTGCAGCTTCACTGGCACCTGGCCACAGTGGTGTCCCTGTCCCCCTGAACAAAGGTGGACTCCCTGTGCCTGCCAACACAGTCCACGGAGGCATGGCACCTACCTGATCATGCAATTACAAATGCATGTTCTTTTTAAAATGGGTTTAGTGTTTTCTCTTCCACAGGGTGTACGCTATCTGAGGGCAGAAAGCTAGTACTTAGAACAGTACTTGGCATCTCATAAGCAATTTGTAAATATTTTGAATGAGAATAATTTACCTTTTAGACATCCAAGGAGATGTAAAATGTAATGGATCTCTGGCCCTATGGAAGTGAAGTTTAGAGGGGACAGCTGGGCTGGCTGTGTACGTTTAAGGGCCACTGATGTGTGCGGGAGTGAGGCCACCCAGGACAGCTGCTCAGAGGAAGTTCTCAGACAGCTGATGTGCAGACGTAGCAAGGAATAAGAGAGAAATTAGAGGTTAAACTGGGTGTAAAAGAGACCTGTCACACCTCACTTAGTTACAGGTAGCAACACCTACCTAAAAATATCAATTTGAGGGAGGAAAATGGGATAAAACTGAGTGAGGTTGAGTCTGCATTTGCCTAAATCCGTCTCTGGGATTCAACACGGAGGGTGGTGGTTCCTGGGGTCTGGTGCTGCCAACCACGGCTGTGCAACCTCTACCTGGCTGTCCCCGGCCTGAGAGCAACCCCTTCCCAAGATGAACCAGCAGAGCTGACGTTGCTCAAATTCTGACTCAGGTCTGGAAGGACAAGCATCTTCTGTCAATGGTGTATGAATCTGTCTGGTCCACTGTCCCTTTTAATTCCCCTGATGTGGAGGAAGGGTCCTTTTACCCTCACCTGAGGTTTCCTTTCTTCCCCAGGCACGAGGACAGACCCTGACTCCCCAGGTAAACTGCTTGTTGTGTCACCATGGAGTCAGCCTAGCGGTGATTGTCCCCTTGGGTCCAGAAAGCTGGGGTTCTGCTCTTGATTAGGGCCACCCCCCTTTCTTGTATCGCATTTCCCACATTCGGGTCCAAGGTCATATTCTCTTTCCTGCGTTACCTCCCTGCCTGACATCCCCAAATCCATCTCTGCACCAGAGTGTGACTCCTGAGCCTCTGAATCAGTGACCAATTCCCGCTCCCTCCTTCTGACAGATACATGTTCCCTGGTAACTTCCTGCTCTAATCTGCAAGGTTGAAAATTTTAATCTGCCTAAAAAATCCCATAAAGTACCTCTAAATCATGGAAAAATAATAATTTCAATTAAATTCAACGCATGTTCGTGCTACGGAGGGGCCTGGGCAAGAGCACCCAGGGCAGGGGCTTGCTCTCCTCCCTGCGCTGTCGCCAGCACCTCGGACAGCTCCCACCGCGCGCGGGCCGGGACGCACCGCCCGGAGCCAGCGGCTCTCGGACTTCGCGACGGGAATAAGAATTTCAGATTCGTCACCATGCACAGTGCCCATATGTCCCAGATTGTCTGGGACAGACCTGGTATCGAATATTCTGTCCCATTTTCAGAGCATGTTTCAGACCATATGTCCACATTTATGTTTAAGAAAATACAGTATTCATTTCTTTAACAAGAAAGTAGGCCCAAGTCTTGAAGCACCGCTCCTGAATCTAAATTGTCCCTTCCCACGCTAAAGATCAAATGCAAATGCCGAGCGTTCCCTCGGGGCCAAGGCGGACAGCAGCGTCACCGGGAACCGGAACCGGGTCGTGCAGAAGCCACACGCAGTAAGCCGGCGGGACTGGCACCAGCGGCCGTGCCCGCCACCGGGAGCCGGACCAGCCTGACTCTCATCACTGTCCCCATCTCCTGATTATGTTTTTCATGATTCCTGTAACCAACTCTGAAATTTTGCTCAATTTGTAGCAAAGTAGACAGATTCAATCTCTTTTTAAGCAGAATTATCTGAGTATCTCCTACAAATTGACATATTTTCTCAATCTTATTCTGCTTTTTGAAATGGTTTATACACATGTGTGTACATAGTTGCGCAGTAACAAAAATAAAGAATAGGAAATGACTAACTGGGCTTTGCCCCGATTTATTACATACCGTGTTTTACGCTGTTCTCCATAAGTAGCTACTTTCTTACAGGAAGGAGCCATTCTTTAGAAATGCTATGAATGACGTAGCTTAGCAGTATATGGTGTCATTCCATAAATTTTCCTCTGAATTCTGAAGGTCAAAATTTAATACCGTGAGATAGCTATGTCACCTAACAAAGGCCCCAAAATACCACTGGGACACATTGACCACCTAGAAAATACGTATTCATATAAAAACAAAAATACCATGCCATTATTAGATTATTATTCAATTATTTCAAAACAAGATTTATAACCTAGTTCAAATGATGTGTTATAATTTGATAAATTTATATCTGTATTTATTGAACAGTTTCTTATTAAAGTTGAAAATCTGATAATCTAATTATACTATCTAATTACAGAATGAAATAAATCACTAAAACCATTTTAATGAGCCTTAAATACTAATTAATATTCAGACAGGAAGCTGGGATTTTGACATTCCAGTCATGCAGGAGCACCTAAGAGGCAGGCGCTCTGTCACCGTGGATGTGAAATTCCCCACACCTGCATTGTTCGCGTCAGGGCTGCATCCTCCGAAGCTTTTGTTAATCGCGGTCTAGATCCATCACGGAAACGCTATTAATGCCACTCACCATGTGCAAATTCTTAGGGAGATAATTTTGCTCCAACCAGTTAAGGAGAGAAACCTAGAGAAGGTTGTGGAAAAGCAGGGACTTTGTTTCAGAAACGGGAGGGAATGAAGGTTCTCGGTGAGGTAGGTGAGCCGGTAACGGGCACATAATGTGGTTAAAACCCTCCAGCGGCCTGGGCTCCCCGGCGCCCTCTCGGACGGGCAAGGGGAGCCAGTGCAGAGGCCGAGGGCCAGACGTGGACCAGGCTGCTGGGTGGGAATCCCTCTCCGCCTCCCAGCACAGACGCGAGGACACTGGCTCTCCTGTCCTTGTCCCCTCAGCCTCTGTGTGAAGCAGGGCGATGGGATCACGCAAGGTTTGTATGAGAACCAGGTGAGTCACTTAGACTGGCGCCGGCACTTGCTCAGTATTTGTCAGACATTTAGCTCCTGCCGTTCTCCTGCCGTGTGGGGGCAACACCCCACCCATCCACCCAGCCCAACGGTGGTTGCTATGGAAGAGCAGGAAACAGTGGTGGGAAAAGCAGCAAACAACAAAAACATGACCTCCTCAGGTATGAGTGAGTGATGGGACTCGGAAGGAGAGAGGCCGAGGGGACCCGTGCGCTTAACGAAAAAAACAGAAAACCCGCATTGGCGTTGGCGCCGTGTTTCTCCAGGCGACTGATACTGACACTGTCACGGGCATCATTACTGTGACATTGATCCACAAGGAAGGAGTTGGTGAATATTTCCTGAGCTTGTCAAGAACTTAAGAAAGGTAGCATCTTTGTGAACGTATCAAAGCCTGGATGTAGGTCATGCCTGGCAGCAGCTGCAAAGCGACTCCTCCATCGTCCCGCGCTGGTTGGCAGTCTTCACAGCTGACCTCCAGACAGCAGACTGCAAGGGGAGTGTCACGGCACCACTGCCACCTGCTCAAGTCGGGGTGTCACAGCCACATGCCTGATCCAGGTGACATTTTCGGATCCTATGGAAAAAGTCTAGTACCAAGACAAGTCAATCCTCTCAAAGAATGTAGGATTACTCTTACCTTGATGCGGTTTGCCCAAAGTACAGTTTAAGGAAGTGAACGGTAAAGAGTTTCAGGGAGCTGTGTTCTAGTCTCAGAATCCCAACCGGAAAAACAAACGCCACAGCAGGTAGGAAGGTGATGACCCGAAGCTGATCCTGTGCACTTGTGTGGTCTGGGACACAGCTCTTCATACTGCTGAAACTTCATTTTTTTTAAAGAGACAAGATGGGCCATAAATGTTTTTCTGATCCCCGGGTTCTACTTGCTTCCTCTCTGCATGATAGGATGTCCAAGGAACCTGGTATTAAACAACATGAGAACACTCCACGGAAGTCATACTCCCAGGGTCTCGGAGGCTTGAGTGACACTAACCCTGAGGGGAGCTGACCCCACTTCCCTCCTGCCCCTCCGGGGCATTTGCTGTTTCGCTCTTTCCTGGTTTCCTCTTTTCCTTTCTGGGTCTCACGCTCCTCGGGTGTCTCTTCCTCGCTCTGTCCCTCGCCACCCCCTTGCCAGTTAATTACCTGCGTTTCTTCTGAGTCCTTGCATTTTCTCACAGTTCATATGCACCACGGGCAATGTCATTTACCCACAGCTTCAACCACCACGTACAGGGCTGCAAATCTCAAATATTTTTTCGTCCAAGATTTCTATATTAAAATTTTAGACCCACATCTCAGCTGCCTAAAATAAAACTAGAACATCACCTGGATATACACCACATGCATTAAGATAAGCGCTCTCTGTTAGCAGTTACTTTCCGTCCCCAGCCTCCTCTATGGAGAGGGAAACATCACTATCTAAATTGTCACCAAAATCAGCCCAGGGTGGGGAACCTGTGGCCTGGGGGCCACGTGTGGCCTTCTGGATCCTGAGTGTGGCCTTTTGACTGAATCCAAATTTTGCGGAACTGATTTGTTCTGTGAAGTTGGGATTTCTGTCGAGGGGCTGTGTTTGGGGGTCCTGAGGCCGCGGGTTCCCCGCCCCTGCCTGAATACTGCAGGGCCTTACCGTGTCCCACCCTGACTGCCCTGACACTCTTCCAAGCGATCTCCTGTCCCCAGTCTGTCTCGGTCCCAATTCATCCTCCACTGAGGTTCAAGGTGACCTGTTAAAATGCATATTTGATCAAGTAACTTCAAATCCCTCAATCTTTCCCAACCACCTTCTCAAAGAGAAGCTAGAAGTTTCTCTACTCCCATGAGTACAAGTTTCCTTCTCTCTAAAATTAAATTAATAATAGCATTCTTACAATATTATACTTCTTAAGTGTGATACGTCCCAAAAGTAGAGAGAATTATTAGTGTCCCTTCTTTATACCTTCGACTACCTGACAAGTGCCCGCACTGCGGCGTGCGGTACACGCTACCCAGCCCCGTCCGGTCCGGCTGGCCTGGTCCTCCGTCATCCCTGCAGCCCCTGCTCCTTTAACTTTCTTCTTCGCTACTCTTCCTCTCTGTCCCGCCCAGTGTCCTCCAACACAACCCACTGACACCTGCCGTTCATGCTGAGTGTTCACAAACAGTGAGCAACTGGCACTATTCCTTTATTTATTTTTTTTAAATCTTAGACCTGAATCGTTCTGGTTCATTCCACCTTGTTCTCTTCTTCTGTTTCTCCTAATTTCCTGGACCCCTTATCTTTTTCTTTATATCCAGTGTTCTTCCTCTTGCCCCGTGTTTTGGAAATCCAAATATTCTGCTCCTCTGGTATGCACCAGGCTTTCTCCGTGCCTTCATTGCACTGGACTCTCCATGTGATGAGGGAAAACCAGCCGTCAGCGCCAACCTTCTAAGAAGTGAGTTCTGATGAACTTTTTTTTTCCTGCTTGGAGGATGTGGGAGATGGAAATACAAATGGAGTGGGCTGGGGAAAAGGTAGTTCCAGGAACCTAAGGGAAGGTGTGGATTACTTATGGTTCTCAGTCAGGGGTGACTGTAATGAATACCAGGGGATATTGGCAGTGTCTGCATTACTTCCGACAAATGTTACCATGACAAACACCCTGCACTGCACAGAGGGGCCCCTCACGGGAAGAATTATCTGGCTCCAAATGTCAACGGTGCTAACTTTTAGAGATCCAGACCAGAGGATTGCGGGAGCGGGGAGGAGAGAGCAAGGAGAGGGTGAGACGTTAGGAAAAGTGAAAACAGGTGACTGGACAGGTCCTTACGGGCTTCGGCTGCTCGCAGGAAAACGGGGGTCGCAGTGGCTGCCACACGGGATGCAGCAGGACAGACGGCTCCGACCAGGGTCTGGTCTGGAAAGAGTCTTTCCCACCATTCAACCTTACTTTTCTGCCAATTCACTGGTTAATATGCATTACTTTTCAAGTTCTTGGAGGTCAGATTTGAGTTTCTTTTGGCTGTGACTCCACACTGAGACAGATTTAAGAGACGACCAAGAGGGCCTCATCCGTGGGGTCACCCACACTCCTCACCCTCTTCACTCCCTCCGAGCCTGTCTTAGCCCTCCAGCAGGGACGGAGACCACGCAAGCCGCAGGGACGTGACCAGCGTTTCTGGTGGACACGTCCCGGCCCCTCTGCGGAAAATCCAGGCCTTCTGCTCACATACTTCTTGGATCCGACAGTGACGCTCGAGTAACTTCACCTCCTTTGGTGGCCTCCAGATTTAAGAGGTTTCTGCCCTGTGCACTTGAACTCTTTCACCCATTTCCTGAGACTGTTTATGTTGATCCTAATGGTTGCAGCTAAGCTGTTTGCAATCTTGTCAGAAGAAGGCGGGCTCGATTCTGGCAGCTGAAATTTCGTGTTTAATGCAGGCATAATACGGAAAACAACCGCTGCAATCAGGAAAGCCCCAGGGGGACGTGTGCAAAGAGGAGTTTCGATGGCAGTCACATGCACCGACCGAGACACTATTACCCTTATTACAAAGCTCCAGTTTGTTATGGTTCTTGCATTACTCTCCCCAAGGCTTATGTTGTCCTTATTTTTAAGGGTCAGAAAAAGCGTAAATCAAAGTTAAACTTCCAGGTAAGAAGAAAATACGTTTAAAATAACACATCCGTATTTATTGTTTTGGGACGAAAGAGAGATACATTCAAGTGGACTGGAACAGCTACTGTTGTCCGTCCCCCGACCTCCTCTCCCTGCTTCTCTCGTGCGGGGGGAGCCCTGCAAGGTGCGTGTCCACCTCCTTGACTCAGTCACCTGTGGTGCCCCCAGTCCCGGCCGGTGGTGGGTTTAGACTTGAGCACCTGACACAATCCTGGCCAGTCATGTCTTAAAGGAAGCTGATGGATGTTTCCAGAACTGAACGGACATCTAGCAGCCTGCAAAAGGCCATGGAGAGGGGTAGAAGACCGCTTCTCCATGACATGTTGGAACGTTGAAGTTACGATCCCACGTCTGGATTTGTGAGAGTCATGTTTAAGTTGCTTTGAGTGAGGTGCTCTTTTACCTGCTTTAAGAAACATTGTACTAATACAGTAACTTTGTATTTGCCACATAAGGTACCCCATCATCTCCAAAAGAAATACTAGGTTTAGCACCTGTTTATTAGTGAGTCATAAAAAACGGTAAGCTGTCACTGTACATGTGAAGGAACATTCCATTTGGTTCCAGCTCCATCACTCACTGTCTGTGTGTCCTTGGAACTGAACTTTAATGCTATTAAGTTTATGAGGTGCTGGTATTACTCTACACATGAGAATTATTATTTGTTAATTTGACACTTAATTTCAAAGTGTCCTGAATAGAGTTCATATAGTGTTTGTTTCTAGCCACAGAACAAGTGCATAAAATTGTCATTATCAATAAAATTATCTCATTGTCAATATTAGTCTTCATTGCCCCTAATATTCTATATAAATTCTATATGTATTTTTACATGTAACTTGGTATTTATAGGTCAACAGGCATTTAGAGGTCTCCCTTAAACTTCATCATGATCTTTAATAAATGATTCAGAACCAAATTATCTACTCTATTATGTATGCCGCCATGACTCTCAGATTACAAGGATTGGCAAAACAAGAGAATTATAATCAGTCATTGGGTTTAACATATATTCACTTCATGTCTACTACTAATTTAATTACTATCGACATCTCATATTTGTATAGTGTTTTGGAAATTATAAAGTAATGTTATATTCACTTTTTAAATTTTAATCAGATTAACATGTACCCCACACAGTGCCAGATACTGAGGGAATTTAAGAAAAATACAAAACTGGCTTGGCTGACTGAAATGATGCCAAACAAAAGTTTTATGGAGATGTTTTATTTAACGTTTTATTTATTTATTAAGTATCAGTAAAGCTAGGACATATTCCAGCCTCTCTTCACATGCCAGCTTGACATTAATATGACAAAATAAAAAAATATTTTGGTATGTGGCTTCATGACACTATTTCCTTTTCCCCCAACTTCACTGGGGCATAATTGACAAATAGATATTACATGTATTTAAGGTGTGCAAGTGCTGTTCTGATACATGTATACACTGAGAAATGATTACTACAACCAAGCTAGTTAACATATCCATCACCTCATACACTTACCATTTTATCTGTAGTGAGCAACATTTAAAATCTACTCTCTTAGCAAATTTCAAGTGCGTAAACCAGTATTGTTAACTGTGGTCACAACGCTGTACGTTGGCACTACTTGCCAGCCCCAAAGTAATAGGTACATGAGATGTCATTAAATTAAAGACGATTTTCTAAAAAAAATATATAAGCACATATTTTATTTTGTGACTTAAATATCTATCTATCTTATTGAGTGTCATTCCTATGTAATTTTCAAATCTTAAAATATTAGTTTTCCATTGGGAACCTGAAATTAAACCTAAAAAAACTCCAGAAGAATTCTCTGTAATACTACGTAGTGGATTCCTCTTGCTACAGTATAGAGAATTATGTAATTATTTTCTTACATAGCTTCATCATTTTACCTATGGAGAGCTAGGCAGAAAGCATGATTGATATTTTTAGCATATTGGGCATTTTTCTGAACAATCTGACATCTTTTTGTAAAAGGAGAGCAGTTGAGAAAATGGTCTTTCTTTGAGGTATGCTGAGTCCTCGTGAGGTTATGATAGCAAACCATACACTTACTCTGATTGAGGACTTGCAGCTTTAGTAGCTCAGTGAGACACCTAAACTCAAAGGCCTCATTGCAAGTGTGGTGACCAAGAGCGAGAGCTCGGCAGTGGGGCAACCCCCCCTTCTTGCAGGACGCCAGTTGTGCCGCGTTAGGGCCCGGCGCGCGCCAGCATGGCCTCATCTTAACTAGCTACACCTGCAGCAACTCTGCCTCCAAATAACCCTCGAGTGCTGGGGTGAGGAGTCTCACGTGTCTTTTTGGGGTGGGGACAGGCACAATTCCACCCCTAAGGGTGCTGATGACTTGCTGTGAAGGCCAGGAACCACTCTGTGTCCTCCCTCCTTGCCCTCCTAAGTCACTATTTCCTTTTAAATAAGGGCTTTTAGCGGATCTGTCACTCCAGTGATGCACCTTGTTCCCATCAAGTAATGTCTCATCGTCCACCCCCACCCGCCACGAGTCTCCACTGTCCCTCCTTTTGCACCCTTTGTGCACGTGTGCACGTCATCGGCCCCACTTGAGAGCGAGAACAAACACGCTGTCTGTCTTTCCGTGTCTGAGTCACTTCACTTAAGATGATGGCCCGCAGGCTCATATGTGTTTCTGCAAAAGACACGATTTTACTTTTCATGGCTGAGTAGCATTGCATGGTGCATATACCACATTTTCCTTATGTAATCAGTCACTGACGGACTCTTAGGCTGATTCTGTACCTTTGCTATTGTCAATACTGCCACGCTAAACATACGAGCCCCCTCCCAAGTCACTAATTTCCTTTAAATAAAAAAAGAACTTATTTTAAATGATTCCTAAGTTCACTTGTAAATCTGAAATGTCAGTTTTCTATTATGAATTTTTATGTGCCAACATTAAATCCAACAAATATTTATTGAGAGCCTACAATTCATAATTCCTTGCAGAATTGGATAAAGAGCTTCAGGTCAGTGGGTTTATCTAAATAGCAGAATAATCATGTTCTTAACCTTAGAAAGGCACAAAGGAGACAGAAAAAAATAACCATTAGCACATATGCATCAGAGAGAAACAAGAACATTGCATATTTTAGAAGTCATCTGACCAAAAAGAAAATTAATTATGATATGAAACACTTAGCTTTTATTAGTTTTCAATAAATATTTGCTATTATTGTTTGAATCAGCTAGGGAATTTGGTTTAATGAAAGATGAATTGAGAAAAGAAAAAAAAAGTGTTTATGGCCAAGAAATGTAAGAATCCCTCAAAGAAAACAGTAGCCCTGACCTTTTTAGGGAAAGGGAAAGAGAAAAACAGGTGTCCCCAACAAGCCCCTGACACTATGGAAAATCCTGCACTGAGCTAACACGTTACCAAACAGAATACAATTTAAAGTTTCGTCAGTTATGTTTTAAATATGAACATTGGAGTGTAAAGATTTCAGATCCCTGCAGGCTGTTATTGCATGGTGAGTTGGGAGGAAATAATTATCAGAAGGTGCTACTGTGTGCAGGGAGTGGTCTGAAAACCTCAGGGTGGAGCCGGGCTTGCCACTCCCGTCCTCTGAGCCCCCACACAGGGCAGGCACGATGACAGCGACGATCACTGTCCGCTCCCTGCAGCTCTGCCCTTGCCTGCGCTGGGGAGGTGGCAGTGTGGCCGGCTTGATGGAGAGGTGGGGAGGTGGCAGGTCCTGAGCTTGGGAGCCTGACGTCCCCGGTCACAGCCAGCCCTGCAGCCCATCAGGGGCTCCCAGCAGCCATCGCTTTGTCTGCATTCCTGCCGCCATCAGAGGAAGTCACTGCGCCCATGCAGGTGGCAGGCCAGCCCTCACTGTCGCCTGTCACCAGGGCCCCAGCACGGCAGACCCTCAGCAGTGCTGCATGACTGCAGATACTCTCACGGTCCCTCTCCGGGTCACCTTGCCGAGGGCCTCCCTGCTTCAGCCAAGGTAAAGGAAGTTGTCAAACGGAGAAAGAAATAACAGCCCTCCCGCAGCACGCCAACTGCCTTTCCAAACGCTGTAGCCAGCCTCGGCTCAGACCCGAAGGGCTCCTTTGCCATGTGTGACACTGTTCACAGCAGGGTCTCACGGACCGGAGGGCAAGTCTGCCTCAGCCGTCAGCGCAGCCCCTGCCCCCTCTTGGCGTCCGGGGTGGTCTTGGCAGCAAGGTGCACCCTGGCAGTTTGGGTCCACCCTCCATCCCAGGGCCTGAGGCCGGAGAGGGTCACACGGTGACCGTCCTCGTTAGATACTCCGTCCTACAAAGCTTTCCTGGCCTCAGAGGTTCACAGAGGGCTCCGTGCCCTGCAGCGGCCTTTGGAGCCAGATGCCTGTTCCTGCCGGCTGCCCCATGCTGCTCAGGTCATGGGGGGCTTCCTAAAATTCCAGCCAAATTCCGGACCCAGCACCCTTTTCAGATTCAGTACTCCCTCAGCAAGCGTCAGCTGGATGCCAGTTTCTGGGCCAGGTGCGAGGTGTTAGAAACAGGTTGCCACTGAGGGGCAGGGTTTGGAGAGAGTTGAGGGGCCCTTAACGCTTGTTAGAGGCCAGGGAGGGCGCCAAGGGCGGAAGTGGAGTCCCGGCTGAGGCCTAGAGGCTGCCTCCGCGGCCGGGAGGAGAGGAGCGTGGCTGGAGAGAAAGTGGGAGGGAGGGCCCCTGGGGGCTCCAGGTGGGGCATGCAAGGGTGTTGGGGGGATGGAGGGAGGGGTGGAAAGAGATGCTCAAAAAGGACCATGGAACCACGGTTAAAATCTCTTTTATGTTCGGACTCGTGGTGGGTGAGGGTTGAGGCTGGGCGGTCGTTCTGGAAGACCGTTGCCCAGATGTGGAGTATAGAGGTGCCCTCCCCCACGGACCACACAACACAAACATAGCATCTGTGCTGTTCACTTTCAAGTATTTTCTCATTTTAACTATAATTTATTTTTTGATTTACAAATACTTTGACATGTGTTTTAAAATTTAGAAAAGTATGGAAAGACTTTTTTTTTTTTTAACTGTTTTTTGGTGATTGATTTCTAATTTTGTTAAATTTTGGTCCAGATATGTGGCCAGTAATATTAATTTCTTGTTTATTTATTGAACTTCCTTTGTGGTTAAATATTTTTTAGGTGAGTGTTCCATGCATGCTCAGACAGGACACGTGTTCTTTCTCTTGTTGAGTAGACGTACACACAGGGGTCAGTGTCAGATCAAGCTTATTAATTTTTCATGAAATATTTTCTTTCTAGTTTGCCAGATATATTCTTTCCCAAGAATATTGTGATAAAAATATCTACGGTTCTAGATTTTTTCCACGTATCTGTATATTTTCCAGTTTAACACATTGACTGCCACACTAGAAACTGCCACGGTGTTTTATTAAAACAAAACTATCCTTTATAATTTGTTATTTTTTATTGTTTTCTCTGTGTGTTAAATGAAACACAATCCATGTTCTTAGAATTAAATTGCCAATATCAATTGTAACGATAAGAACATCAACAAGCAAGATTTTTACAAACCAACTACAGGGTTTTGCTTCACAAGATCCTGGGCTCAAAACCAACCTGAGTTAAATATAACTCACACGGCAGTCGGTGTGTTAAATTTTTTTTTGAGATAATATTTTTAGGAGCATATACGTTTAAGCTTTTTATGAATTTTTACAGCTGTCTTCATACCTAATAGAGCTGACGTTTGGTCTTTGATTCTACTTTTTTCCTGATGCTGATGTCACCGCACCCGTTTTCCTTGTCTGTCCTGGCTTTGCGCATCTCCCCACCTCTTCACTGTTAACACTCCGTCAGGCTGTAGGTGCGTCTCTCAAAAGTGCATATGGCAAATATTATTTTAAAAATTTATTCTGGGGCTCTCTGATTAACAGAAAACTTTAAAATATTTGCACTCATATTGGTAATTAGTATATTTTGACTTGTTTTTTACTATTTTTTTCTTTTTTCTTTGGTTTCTGTTACACAGATAAAGATTCTTTTATTTTTATTACTTGTTAAAATTTCACTGGTTTATTAACCATTCTATTTCTATCCTATCCTTTTTAGTTATTTCCATTAAATGTTAATTACATACTTAACAGTGTCAAAACTAAATATAATAAATATTTCTATCTTCTTATAAAGGAACAAAATACGTTTGAATTACTTAACACTAAACTTGTTTACATACTCAGTCCTTGTTTTCACTTATTGGTGCTTTCCAAGAGTATTTTCAAACCTTCAAGTATTTTTTTTCTGTTTTAGAATCATTCATTATTTAGCAAAAGAATGAACTAGACCCTTATTTTACACCATACTCAAAAAATCAACTAAAAATGGATTAAAGACTTAAGCATAAGGTCTGGAACCACAGTGCTCCTAGAAGAAAACGTGTAGGAAAAGCTCCTTGCTATTGGCCTTGGCAACGATGGTTTGAATATCAGACCAAAAACTCAGGCAACAAAATTAAAATCAAACTAAAAAGCTTCCACACAACAGAGGAAACAGTCAACAAATTCAAAGGCAGTCTAGGGACTGGCAGAAATATTTGCAAATCATACATCCCATAAGAGATTAATACCAAAAATATTCAACAAACTCATAAAACTCAATAGCAGCAACAACAACAAAAAACAAATAAGCTGATTAAAAGTGGGCAAAGCTCCTGAACAGAAATTTTCTGAAAGAAGACATGAAAATGGTCCACAGGTGTATGAAAAGATGCTCAAAATCAATAATTATCAGAAAAATGAAATTCAAAATTACGATGAGATACGCCTCCCACCTTTCAGGGTGGCTGCTATCGAAAAGACAAAAGATGACAAGTGTGACTGAGGGTGTGGAGAAAAGGGAGCCCTTGTACACTGCACACTGCTGGTGGCAGTGTCAGCTGGCACAGTCAGCATGGAAACAGCACGGCGCTCCCCCAAAATGAAGAAGTAGGGCGACTCTGTGACCAGGCATCCCGATACTGAGTGTGTATCCACAGGGAGGGAGGTCAGTGTCCTGAAGGGAGACCTGCACCCACTCTTCCCTGCGACTTTACTCTCGCTGGCTAAGATGTGAAAGCTACCTGGCATGCATGGAAGAGTAAATGGAGAAAGAAAATGTGGTACACACACACACACACATGCATGCACATGCATGCACACATGCACGCACACGCACACATGAACATGCACATGAACACGCGCACACAATGGGATATTATTCAGCCTTGAAAAAAAAAAGGAGACACTGTTCTGCCATTTGTGGAAACATGGATGAGCCTGGAAGATCCGCTGCTAAATGAAATAAACCAAGAAAGAAAAATCCTGCATTATCTCACTTACATGCGGAATCTAAAAGGAAAAAATACACAGAGTGTGGAACGGTGGTCAGCAGGGAAGGGAGGGAGGAAACGAGGAGACGCAGGTCAAAGGGTACAAACACGCAGTTACACAGGAGGGACAAGCCCACGGGTCTCACGCACAGCAGGACTGCAGTTAATAACACCACACTGTGTCAATACATCGTGAATTTGCCGAGAGAGTAAATGTTAGGTGCTCTTACCACAAATGAACAAAATAGGTAACCACTGCATGCGACAGATACGTTACATTGTCTACCCAGCGTAAGCATGGCTTACACACCTGGACATCTGCATCAAAACAACTTTACACCTAAAATCTATACAACAAAAAAATCGCCCCCTGTCAGTCATTTGCTCATCACTGCTCCTTCCTCATGGGTTCAAAACCTCCCTCTTTTCAAAGTACATCCTCAAGAAGTTACTTCTATCAATCAGTATTTACACGAATAAGTCTTTAGTGCATTTTTACTTCTGAAAGATAAAAAATTTAAAGTGAATAGTTATTTTTTCTTGGTATTTTGAAATTATTTTTCCATTGTATTCAGTAATCTAAATTTTTGCTGATGAGGTTAATAACAGACTTTTGCATGACCTCACTAAAGATATTTGTTTATCCTCAAAGTCCACGACTGAGCAATAGTAAAAAGAATAGGTGGGAAATTTCTTACAATGATGAATAGCTCAGTCCTAGACGCAGCGTGATGGACAGAGGTGCTGTCCTCGCCTGCCACCGTGGTGTGGTCGCAGACACCCTCCTTGGCTGGCTCCTCTCACGCCCCTGCACTGCAGAGAGCACTGGGCCAACGTCAGTCCGTGGGGAAGCAGGAGACGGGGGACGGATCCCGTGACTAGCTGACACGGGTGTCACGTGACTAGCTGACACTAGGTTACACGGGAGTTGAAAGCTTGTTCAGCCCAACGTAGGCCGACTCCGCATCTTCCATGGTGCTGTGTGAGGCAGCCCAGAGCGTGTGCCAGCGGGCCTCTGGCCTCTGAAGATCCTTTCCGTCCCCTCCCTTCTGCTGGTGTTGCCCCAAGATCCCCCAGTAACACACGTGTGTGCTAAACTCCACCCCACAGACAGCTCCTGGGGCAGAGACCTGCAAACTCCGGCTCCAGAAATGATCACAAACAAGGAAAGTGAAAGATGGGGTGGGGGCTGGGACGTCTGTGTGTGGCTGGGAGAGAGGACACCGCAGCTGCAGGTGGATCAAAGACACCCGCCAGGGACAAGGGTGCAGCCCAGTGACGAGCTGGGATGGGCTTCCGCTGGAAGGCCCAGGAGCCAGAGGAAAGTTCCAGGCATTTGACACGTAAGAGAAAATAGTAACACCCAGGTACACGGAATTGGGGAGCCTTTGTTTTAAGCTCAGTGAACACTGCAGGTAAAGAGAGGCGGAGATCCACCTGCAGGGAACTGCGGGCCAGGTAGGAAACACAGAGGGAAGGTATAGCGAGGTTCTTGTGTCCCGCGGGAGAAGGGGGACAAAGCCGAGACCGAGACTGTTCGTTTTCCAAGGATGCTGTAACACGACCACCTGCTCAGTGGCTTAAACAACACAAATTATTATCTTATAGGCCTGGAGGTCAAAACTACGAAATGAATCCCACGGGGTTAAAATCGGTGTCTCCTGACGGCTCTGGAAGATAACCCACCTCCACGCTGCGTCCAGCTGCGAGAGAACCCAAGTCCTGGCTCTCCCTGCCCACCGCCCCCCACCAAGGCCAGCGACACCCGACGTCCCCGATTAATCTTCCACCATCATCCACCTCTGACCCTCCTCTTCTGCCTCCCTCTTCCGATTTTAAGAACCCTCATAACTACTTTGGGACCACTGAAAAATTCCAAGGCAATCTCTCTACTTTAAGGTCAGGGGATTAGCAAGCTTAATTCCACCTGCAGCCTTAACTTCCCTTTGCTGAGTATCTATCCACAGGAAAAGAGGTAATTTTATCAAAAAGACACCTGCACTTGAATGTTTATTGCAGCACAATTCACAATTTCAAAGATGTGGAATCAACCCGAGTGCCTATCAATTCACTAGTGGATTAACAAAATGCAGTGTATGTATACCATGGAGTACTACTCACCCATAAAAAGGATGAATTAATGCCTTTCGCAGTGATTTGTATGGAACTGGAGACCATTATCCTAAGTGAAGTACCTCAAGAATGGAAAAATAAACACCACATATACTCTCCAATAAACTGGAACTAACAGGCGCACGTGCACAGAGGGAAATAAAAGTCATTGGAAATCAAGCAGGGCAGGGGTGAGGAGGGGAGGGGCCAAAACCTACCTGACGGGCACAATGCAATGAGCAGCACTCGGGTGACGGGCACACTTACAGCCCTGACTCAAGCATTACAAAAGCGATCCATGTAACAAAAACATTTGTACCTCCTTAATATTTTGAAATTAAAAGAAAAAAAAACCTAAAATATGTGGCTTAACACTGATGCTCTTGAGAAAAGCAGATTTTTTTCTCAAAACTTTATGCCAAAATAAATTTTAAATGGAACAATCATATAAGCTTAAAAAATCACAAAAGTACTAAAAGAAAATGTGAGTTTTTCATTTATTTCTGTTATCATTGTTAATAATGATCTTCGAGGTAGGGGGGGCTTTTTAAGTTTGATACCAGAAAAAAAATGTAGCTGTAGCTCAAATCACAGACTATGGTTAATTCCCCTAACATGTAATGGGCATGTGCAAAACAAACATGTGTGAACACACCGTGGACACACTGATGAACTGATGGGAACACGGGTGTGGATACGCAAAGATGGCTGATAAAGCGGGATCTGCAGAGGGCTGCTAGAAACGCGGGCAAACCCGGGCGTGGGGGTGCGCAGCTGCAGTCCAGGCTGCCTGGGGCTGACGGGCAGGATGGCTCGAGCCCAGGAATTCGAGAGCAGCCTGCGCAACCTGGCAAAACGCCATCTCTAAGAAACAAGAAGTGAAGAGAAACCAATCCCAATCCCACCCATCCGTAACACAAGAACTGTAAATGCAATCCACTACCAGGTGTCACTGCTGCCCACGGAACACACAGACATCCGGCACCTGCGGAGCCCACTGAGAGGGACGACATGGACACGTGCCCGTTCCAGAGAGTGACTTAGCAACACGCACCCAAACTGAAATGCACATGCTCTTCACCGTGCCCTCTCTCATCCCCACCCCCGGTACGTTTTTATCACAGCAGCCAGAGTGGTCGTGACAAGGCATGAGTCGAGCAGGTCACCCCTGTACTCAGAGCTCCCCGACGGCCCCCCCTCCCCCGTCTCTGAGAGCAAAAGCAAAGTTCTCACGTGGCTCAGCCTGACCCCATCTCTCTGGAGCCTATGAGCTCACCTCACCACCACCTTTTCCAGGCTTCTCGGACTCTCTCCCTCAATGTCTGAGCATGTCTTGAAAACTCAAAGCATACATGCAAAAAGCAGTAAAAGTGCAGAGATCACAAAGTACGGCTGTGTGCATCACATGAACAAACGCAGACGGACACTCCGTGGAGCCGCCATCCACGTCATGAAATAAATGCTGCAACGTCCCTGTGCACCCGGGCCAGTCCCTGCAAGAGGAAACCGCAGCGCTGCCGGACAGTCTGCAGGTTCACGGTGCCTGTGTTTGAACTCCGTACAGAGGGACAGGATGCGTTTCTCTGTGTCGGGTTCTGCTGCTCAGCCTCGGGTGTGTGAGATCCGTTCCTGTTACGTGGAGCTGTCGTTCTCACACCCCGTGCTGTGCTCTGTCCTGTCAGGTCGTATCATACTACATCATGGAATATCATATAATGGCATGTCACATATCACGTCACGTCACGTCACATCACATCATTCCGTGCATACGAATACACAGCAAGACACTTTCCCCTGCTAGTGTTGACAGACTCTCGGATTGTTTCCATTTTGGGTTATGAATGGGGCCCTGTGGACACTCCCGTGCACGCCTTTCAGTGTAGCCATGTAGACACACCAGGAGCAGACGTGTGGATTGTGATGTGCACACGTGAGCACCGTGCGTGCACAACGCTGAACAGTTTTCCCAAGTGGATGCCGTGCTCCCACCAGCACTGCGTGAGCGTGTCAGTGGCTCCACAGTTCTTTCCCCAAAATAAGTATCTTGTGTAAAAATGGAGGGGTTCTGAACCTTCAAGAAAACAATCATATTCCCTATGTTATAATGTTTTATGATTAAAAAGAGCACTAAGAATAGCTGAACACAAAAGCTTCTTAATAGTTCTAATTTAACCAGAAAATCTGATAAACCTGAACACCAAGGGATTTTCACTGATACAGGAGTACCACATACCATATACTTATATACTTACATACTTATCTGAAGTGTAGAAAAGTGCTCAGTGGATTCTGCCCTCTGTGGACTCCCTGCACTGTTTCATTGTCTGAGGTTTCAAGACCCATTGGAGCAACAGGCTCATGACTTTCACGGAAAGTTTCCAACCTTGGCCTTCTAAACTGGGGTCAGTATGTACCTTTCCACACGACTTAGGTTCTCATCTCTCACTTCTCTGGTTGGACCTTGTATTGGTGAATAGTTTCTGCACAGACCATTTAAAATACTTCCCAAAACCATCTGTAGCCTCTTACTGAGATAGCATTTAGCCTTAATTTTTTTTTTATTTTCTCAAGCTGTAATCTGTTCCTGTTTCTCCTTAAGATGATAACTTTCAAACAAGAGAAAATGAACCTGGAGCTGCAGGGCGAGCGGCCACCCAGGCCTGAGCTCACCGTCTGTCTGCAGCGTCGGGCCCCAGGTAGCAGGAGGTGTTTTGGAGGCGCAGCTCTGAGGCTGGGGCTCTCATCAGGCAGTCGGTCAAACCGATGGTGTAAGTGAGGCTTTCTCAAGGTTTCTTAGTGTCGACTCAGGAGGAGGAGGAAGGCATGCTACCATAGTCATCCCAGGAGCCCCAAAGCATCTACATGGAGCTGCGCTCGTCACAAATTGATGGGTGGAGAGAGGGAGGAAGTAAGCACGTGGCGACAGGCTGTTTTATTAATATTGTCCTGGATTCTGAAAGCTCCACAGAACTTGGTACAGACCGATCCATTTTGAAGGAAGCTGAAGTATCTGCTAATGTCTAACCCAGCTCAACAGTTCAACATTCAGCCTCATTCCTGTGACACTCTTTGCCCTAAATGCTTAACATACTGTTTTTTACACCAAGTATTTTAGTTAGTGATTAAAATAAAATGATGATGTCTCAGCACAGAGTGCTGCCCTCCAAACTGGAGGGACAGACAGGAGGACACGGAGAGTCACAGCTGCCCAGGGCAGAACGTCGGCGAGACCCAGAACGGGGTGGGACCACTCACACTGCAATGGACAGGTTGGGGTAGGGTTTCTACAGTGTCCGTGTGGACAAGCCAGGAAGGGCCCCACACTTCGGGAGTTTTCTCTCCAGAAGCTCTACCAGATCATCACAGTAACACAGAGAAAGTCCCCTTGGCTTCCAGAGAGAGGGGAGAGTGACCACCCTGGGCTGAGTCTGAGTATCCCGTCCTGCTTACTGAGGTCTGCCCTCCAGAGAGGCCGTCTTCCCGGGGCCCAGCCTGTCAGTGCTGCATCAGGACCACTGACCCGGGCGAGGGGATACCCAACCCCAGCCCCCCCAGCCACCTCGTCCCTCCTAAGGGCAGGGGACTGGAATCACATGTGAAAGTCCAGGGCCACAGACTCACTAAGAGACTAAGACACTTCCCCGCCCCCACACCTCTAAAGGCAGATTCAAAGCTGTTCCTCTGGCCCAGTGCACACGTCCAGCTTTCAACAGAAAACTACAAGGCAGACGAAAAGGCAAGAAATGCAGTTAGACGTGATAGAAAAAATGTCAAAACCAGATTCAGATACAGCAAGAATGTTGGACTTATCGCACCAGAAATATAAAATAAATATGATTAATATGCTAGGTGCTCTAATGGAAAATGCAGACAACTTGCAGGAACACGGATAATGTGAGCAGAACAATCTAAGAAAGAATAGAAAAGAAATGCTCAAAATAAAAAACACCATAACAGAAATGAAGAATGGCTTTCGTGGGCTCAATAGTAGACTGAACTTGACTGAGGAAGGAATCTTTGAGCTCGAGGACATGTCAGTAGAAACAGAAACCTTATCAGAATTACAGTGGACTTCTTTGTAGAAACTGACAAGCTGATTCCAAAATTCGTATGGAATTCAACGGGAACTGGAATTGCCAAAACAATTTTGAAAAAGAAGAACAAACTGGAGCTCACCCTTCACGGTTTGAAAATGTCCTACAAAGTAACAGTGCTCAAGACAGAGTGGTGCTGTGCAAAGACAGCAGTGTAGATCAGTGGGTAGAACTGAGTCCAGAAACAAACCTGCACATCATGGTCATCTGTCTTCAACAAGGTGCCAAGACCATTTGCTTGGGAAAGAATAGTCTTTTCGGCAAAGCGTGCTTGGTCAACTGGATAGCAAAAGAATGAAAGTGGAATCTTATCTTACACTATATACAAAAATTAACTCAAAATGAATCACAGACCTAAATTTCATAACTATAGACTCCTTGGAAGAAAACATAGGGATAAATCTCCACAACTTTGGATTTGGCAAAGAATTCTTACATATACCATCAAAATCATGAGTAACGAAAGAAAATACAAACACACTGGATCTTATCAAAAATGAAGGCCATGCTCCAGAGAACACCATCAAGAAAGAGAAAAGAGAGCCCATATAATGAGAGAAAACTCTTGCCAGTCGTATGTCAAATAAGGGACTCATATAAGGACTGCACAGAGAGCTCCTGCAACTCAATAGTCAGAAGGTAACCTAGCTAAAAATGTGACAAAAGACCAGAATATACATCTCTACAGAGAAGACACATGAATAGCCAATATGCACATGTGAAGATGCTGGGCGGTTAGTCATGAAACCAAATCAAACCAACCCACAGTGAGATGCGACTCCCATCCAATGGGATGGCAAGAAGGAAGAGCTGGATAATCAGGAGTGTGAGTCATTATGTGGGAAATCAACCCACACTGCTGCTGGGAATGCACTATGGTGCAGCTGCCTTAGAGAACAGTCTGGAAGTTCCTCACACGACTAACCATAGAGTCACCATATGACTCAGCAAGTCTACTCCTAGACATACAACCAAGAGAAATGAAAACACACGTCTAAACGTAACCCTGAACAGCAATGTTTATGGCAGCATTATTCATAACAGGCAAAAGGTGGACATGACCCCAAAGTCCATCATTTGACAAATGAATGATTATGGTATATCCATGAAATGGAATATTATTTGGCCATGAAAAGGCATGAAGTGCTGATACATGCTTCAACATAGATGAGCTTGAAAACACTATGCCAAGTGAAAGAAGCCAGTTATAAAAGATCATATGTCATATAACTTCATTTATCTGAATTGTTCAGACAGGAAATCTATATAGACAGGAATTGTATTCATGTTTGCTTGGGGCTGAGGGCAGGATGGAGGCTGTGGGAAAGGCAGCTGTAGCTAAAGTGTACGGGGTTTCTTTTTGAGGCCATGAAAATATTCTAAAATTTATTATGTGCTATGAATATATTAAAAAATCTAACAACTCTTTAAATGAGTGGATTGCACGTTGTGATATGTGACTTCTACCTCATCTTCCATGCTGTTTAGCCAAAAGAATGTTCTGCGTGCAGACACGTCCACAGAGACACCCGTGTATGGAGATGGTCACACACAGCCCCATCACGGGAGGCAGGCAGGTTACAGACCTTCCCACACAGTCAGATTTTACCTGTTTGAAATGAAGCGAGGAGGAATTTTCTTCTTGATTGTTGACATCTCAGGTTGATTAAAAATAGATAAAATTTGAATAGCCTGATAAATGTGTTTTGAACAAATTAAATCAAAGACATTTTTGAAAAGCTTGTTGTTGTTTTAATCCTTTTCATTTAAATAGATAGCCTAGATTAGAGACTATTCATTTGATTTTTAAAACTCTATTAATCGAATCTACTTGAAACAGGCAACCAGCTCTAGAGTTTGTTGAAACGAATCTGCATTTCCCGAAACGAACCTACTCAAAGCTAATCGGCTCAGTGTAAGCCTCGCTGAGGCGATGGTTGTTGGAGTGATGGGTGAAGACAAACTCGAAGACCAAAATCCCTTAAAACAGGAAAGGTAGCTCTGCTGTTAAAAACTGCCAGATGATTAACGTTGCTTATGCTGCCAGCAAGCCTTGTTCTGAGAACCAAGAGCACCACGGCCAGTCGGCTAACACGGTGGCAGAGGAGTTTAGCAGTGCTGGTAATCCGCTTGGAACATTCCCGCTATTCTACGCCCAGTGGAAACGGAAGCTAGACGGTCTTAGTTCACTGTCAGCTGGGATTTGACGGCGCATCGAGTCAGTAACTCAGTGCTCATGTCTGTGCACAGCAGACGTGTACTGAGCCCTGATGTATGTGGGTCATTTCCAGGAGCTGAGTATACAGTGGAGCCCAGACTGCTCTCGAGAAGTTACACGGAGTAGACGGGCTCAGGGAAAGGACACGGGCGGCACATCACTGAAAATTATTGGAGCCATTGTCTCGCTCTGTGAACACAGAAAGATAAGGGAGGGTTTAGAGAGCGTCTTGGGGAAGACGTCGGTTTAAGATTAGGAGATCAGAGAAGGCATCTCTGGAGCAGTGCGACATGACAGACAGGGCGAGAAGAGAATTGTCACCCAGTCACTGCGTGTTTTCCTGAGTAGATTCCTGGCTATTACTGCATCTGATCACAAGAATAATCAATGATTCCCATCATATCCTGTGCTTCCTTGCTGTCGTCTGTGTGATAAGGAGGCGTTCCTTGCCGTGACACATCATGGGGAAATCTCACCAACAGATCAAATGACAAGGAGTATTTTCCACACCCTAACTGCAGTCGGCCTGAAAACCACCTGAATCCATATTGGCTTAAGCTTCCTCTCCAACTGAATCAACAAAAATGCAAAAAGCACCATTTTATAAAGAGTATTATTTGGAACACTAGATCCAAGAAATATTAGTAAGTAAAATAGATCAAATAAACTTGTGAAAGCCTGGCTTAAACAAAGTTGAACTTTTTTTCTTTTTTGATTGTTTTTTTGTTTTGTTTTGTTCAAATATATTTGTAAAAGCCTGGTTTAAACAAAGCTGAAATGGTTTTGTTTTGTTTTGTTTTGTTTTTTCCCCCAGGGGGCATTTTAGAAAATTTGCTACACCAATTGTTTGGAATTCACCTGCAAGGCATATGGTGTCAGGCATTTCAAGTTTTCTTGGTGATGCAAACATTGGTTTCTGCCCCAGGCACATTGCACATTTTGGAAAACAGTGGTGTAGATTGTCCTTGATTCATTTCATTTCCTCCTTTTTAAAATACACATTGTCTTAAAAAGAGGCAGCATGGTGTTAGAAAATTAGCACAAACCAAAAAGAAGACCTTCCAAACTGTTCTCTTATTCTATAAAATGGATGAAGAGCCAGTGCCAGGCCCGAGCATGAGGTTGGTACTGGAATCAAACAGAAATTTTGAGTGTTATTATTACTGTGACCTGCAAAACCCACACATAGGAGCAACCTGTGCCACAGACTTGCCCGATAAGTCAGTAGGAGGAATCTGGCAAGTGGTTTGGACACAGGTGGCTCAGACTATTCCACACGTGTTCATCCAGCACCAACCAGGCAGCTGCGCTAAGTGGAGAAACCTCTGTCCTTTTGGAGATTTATGTTATTCAAAGACGCAGATAATAAGGTAATAGGCAGGGAAATAATTTGATTTTGAATATCATAGGTGTCGTGAAGGAATAAAAACAGAGACAAGGATCAAAGCGATGGAGGATAGGAAGCACTTCACATACGATTGCTCGGGGAACATTCTTTGAGGAAACATCTGATAGTGTCTTAGCCGACAGGGCTGTAGATAATAAAAACATAAGGAATGCCTACTATGTAGCAGTTTGAGGCCAAAACACAGCATAGTAACATAATCCAAATCTAAGCTGAGGAATTAAAAATACAAGTTTTCATTATGGTTTTGTTGATATATTACTGCTAACCAATCCCTCAGCAGTGGGCTGTGCTGAAGCAGAAACTGATGCGAATCGATAACGATTTCTCTTAAACTCAGAACCTGAGGCAGCAGATGGCAAAGGTAAGGGAGAGCGGGACCCAGCTCTCTGCCAAAAGGGGTATTTGCTGCTAACGACAACAAAAATGACATAGTATGAATTTATGGAAACAACAGTATAAGAATAAATATTTATAATTCGTGACGACTTTCACGTGCACACGTATGTATTTCCAATCCTTTCAAACATAAATTCAGATAGTGATGCTGAAGAAACTTCTTTTCAAATCAAACAACTTAAAATATATTTAAAAATGCAATTATGACCCCAAAAGCACAATCCATGAAGGAAAAGAAAATGAGAAGTTGGACTTCGTTAAAACTAAAAACTTCTGCTCTACAAAAGACACTGCTAGGAACACAAAAAGGCAAGCCACAGACTGGGAGAAAATCCTTGCAAAACACAGATCTGATAGCGTGCTGGTAACCAAATCATACAAAAGACTGTCAGAGCTCACCCCGAAGACCCAGTCACCTCATCAGAAAGGGGCCAAAAATGTGTGAACAGACACCTCACCGAAGGAAACGTAGAAGCCAGAGCATGGCCAGCGTCACACGCTGGCAGGCGTGTGGAGCAACAGGAGCTCTCGTCCACACGGGCGGGCGTGCAAACTGGTACAGCCGTTTTGGAAGACAGTTTGGCGTTTTCTTATAAAATTAAATATACCCTCACCATATGATCCAGCAATCCTGTTCCTTGGTATTTACCCAAATGAACTGAAAACGTATCCACACAGAAACCTGCACACGGATGTTTAGGGCAGCCTATTCGCGATTGCAGAACCAGAGCAGCCCAGACGCCCCCAGCAGGTGAACGGATAAACTCTGGTTCATCCAGACAGTGAATGTCATTCAGTGCTAAACAGAAATGAGCTATCAAGCCATGGAAAGACATAGAGGAACATTAAATGCATATTACTAAGTGAAAGAAACCAATCTGAAAAGGCTACATATGGTATGATTCCAACTATAGAACATTCTGGAAAAGACAAAACTATGGAGACAGTAAAAAGATCAGTGGTTGCCAGGGGCTGGGGGTGGGGGACGGCTGAATGGGCAGACAACAGGGATTTTTAGGTCATTGAAATTATTCCGTATTGTATCATAAGGGTAGACCACGACACTTGTCAAAACCCACAGAACTCCACAACCCAAAGAGTAAATCCTAATGTAAACTATGGATTTCAGTTAATAATAATGTTTCAGTATTAGTTCCTCAATTGCAACAATGTACCACCCTAGTTCAACATGTTGATAATAGCGGAAACTATATGTGTGGCGGGTGAGGGGGGAGAGGGGTTATTTGGGGATTTCGTACCTACCATTCGGTTTTTCTGTAAACCTAAAACTGCTCTAAGAAAATACAGTATATCAATTAAAATGCAATCATGACATAAAAATACCTTATTAGTTTTAAACATCATAATGTTAGAATGAGAGCTCATACTGCAAAATATTACTGCTTTTTAATTCTGTGATATTCTTTCTCACAATACAAAAAGCAACAAATATAGAACATATTTATTCTCAAAAGGTTACTCTAGTGACTTTATCACACATCTACCATATGCATGACTCTGATTTGCTAACTTTTACACATTTCACAGTTTATTCACTTGGTGAATTTTGTTGTTGTTAATGTTGTGGAGAGTCAACAAACTACAGTTTCTAAATAAAGCCCTCACCATCTTTTGTCGTCTGAGATGTGAAGTCTAGAAGGATTCCTCTACCTTCCTCCAAAATAAGTCCTGGGACGGTCTTTCCGCAAACCTCAGCCACGCCTTCCCTGCCACGCCCATCTCCCTTCTGTTCCCAGGTTGTTCCGCATCTCCTGTGCCCAACCGCAGCCTCACTCCTCTCGCCTTCCCTGGTGTGTTAATATTTCCATTCCCTGTAAGGAAACGCTCCACCTCCTCAAACTGACTTGGACATAAACCTCCCTGCCTCCCTTTAACTGAAATCCGACTCTCCACTCGCCCTGTGACAGGGGCCATGGCCTCTCTCCTGGGGCAGTGAGCCCAGGTGAAGCCCAGCTAGCTGGTCTCCTGGCATCTGCACGCCCACGATCAGTTTCCCTCCTTCAGTGAGCACAGACGTGCTCCTTGTCACTGCACACGAGACAGCAGTGACTTCCACTCGGCTTCAGGGCAAGGAGCACATCTTCCTCATGCCCTCAGTCGTCCCGTGTGACCTGCCCCCTCCCTGCACCAGCCTCACGGCTCGATTATCTGAGCCCCTGTCCTCGCTCTGGGGCCACTGGTCTCTTTTCATCCATCCTACGTGCTCAACACAACTCCCTCTGGGACCTGCCCCGGCCTCCCTGAGAGGGACTCGCCCCTTTGTGGCAGCTTCTGTAGCATGACGTTTCTCTCCTTTGAGGCTCTTTTTATATTTGCAATTCCACAATAATTTATGCAGTTATTTGATTCAGGTGTCTCCCACCACTGTAAAAGCACCCTTCCCTCCTCGTCATGCCACCCCGAGTACTTAGAACACAGCCTGGTAAGTAGTGACTGGTGTCTCCTGAGGCCCCATTTCTCATCATCTTGCTGGCGCTGCCTTGATTCATGGCCCCCAACTCTCACGGCGACGGCAAGCCAGGTGCTGTCTCCCGGTGGCCAGCCTTGGCACCCTCTGTCCATGCTCCACACCGTGGCCGGGGTGCCCTGCTCAAGCTCAAATCTGAAACTAACATTCGTCACGGTTTCCCACCACTCCTGAGACACAC
Organism: Varecia variegata; assembly: GCA_028533085.1. Lineage (NCBI taxonomy): Eukaryota > Metazoa > Chordata > Mammalia > Primates > Lemuridae > Varecia > Varecia variegata. The sequence goes on from CM052437.1 coordinate 1,014,744, forward strand.
GCCAAGCCCTTAGCACAGTCTAGGACGCTGCTCGTGGGCTGCGCTCCGCTCATCTGCAGCTGTGTAGGAGTGGAGGTAGTTACAGACAGGTTATAGGATCTCATACAAATTACACCCAAGCCACACTGAATTGCTTCCAGGTCAGCAAAACAGACCAGGTCAAATGATGGGAGATCAACCCCACGGAGACAGGCTGGGATCTTACAGACGTCTCTGTCTAGGTTTCAGCATTCAGGGACACGTCAGAATATCCCCTGAGTGATGAACACACATTACACACCTTGCGCTGTTTACCACAATAAAAGACAAACTTTTCAGGGTCTCCTTGGATTTGGAGACAAAATAGCCACCTCTGGCTGTGCTGCCTGATCTATTTCCCAAGTACCTGGAGAGAATATCCGTTCCGAGTTGGACCCGTATCCAGACGTAGCAGATCCGAAGGGCAGTGCCGGCTGCCACGTGGCCCCATGTGGCCCGGGGCACCCCGTGGGCTGCAGTCAGCTGCGAGAGGGAAGGACGCGGGCGGTGTCGTTTCTGTCCCCTGTGCCTCTGCCAAACCTCCACAGGAAATCACACCACAGTCCCGGAGTGTGAGGAAAACCATGGCCCCTTCCCCAGGTAATCATTGTCCTCATGAGAAACAGATCCTGGCTTCCTCCTGGGCTGTGATGGATGCAGAACACCTGAGCCTGGGCCCCAGCTGATACGCAGCTGAAAAATACGTACCGTGAGAGCACGTGTATATATGCATACCTATGGGTGCACGTATGTGTGTAGAAGCACAAGCAAGCTTCCTTCGTACACGGCTCAGACAGAATCTACTCCTACTGTGTTGCCGCCCCTGTCCTGCAACCAGGGTCACATGGGGCGTCACCTGGAACAGGTAGATTTGGTAAGAAAAACAGACAGGCCTGGTTTGCAGATGATGCCGTGTGCTGCACTGACACCGGGCAGAGCTGAGCATCACAGATTAGCCCCGAAGTGTCCCCAAAGGAACAAGGGGAGAGAAAACCCTACCAAGACAGACACTGACACTGTTCCACTGGCATCTGCATTTTCAGGAAGGAGACATGGCCAGAGTGCTCTGTGCACAGTGTCACAGGCTATAGTCACCTGTCCAGCCTGGTGGTCGGGACCCAGAAAGAAGCTGGCAGGACTGGCGCCAGCCCAGAAAGGAGTTGCTAAGTTCTCCAGGGGTTTATCCAAATTGTCAAGCAGAAATGGAGTTGTTGTCATAGGATGGGGATGGGGAGGAATCTGCATGGATCTCAGCAAACTCTCTGTAGCGTCTCAACCACGTCCACCAGTAAAAGAAATCAGGTAAGTACAGTAGTTCAGAAAAAGCAAAATACTAAGACTCAGACTGTTCAACGGTAAAGTTTGGGTCCCCTCCCTCCCCCAGGTAAAGAACTACAACTAGTTAAATACCATCGAGGGCAACAAGGTAATGGAATTAGCAATGAAGAGCAGCTGCAGAGAGTTGGCGCAGTGGGGTGTGGCCCGCATGCCTTCCGCAGAAGTGACATGGTGTCGACACCGCGGCTGTGCTGAGTCCAGACACGATGGTCGGCACAGGCTCCCAGGCTTCGGGCCGGGTCGTGGCAGCTCCCCAGCCTCTGGGCACAGAGACTCTCCCTTCCCTCCTCCGGAAGTGCCGTCCTCCCTCTCCTTTCTCAGCTCTCACAGCTGCCCGGTTCCCTTTCCTCGGCTGATCTGCGACTGATTTTTCCTACCGGCACACTCCTCGTTTCCTGGCAATTACATTAAAGTGGTCCCGAGGCCTTATCTCAGGGCTCCACTGGACGGTGGCTTCTAGAAGGCCGGGGCGTCGCTCCTCTCTGAACCTGCTCGTCCTGCTCCATCCACGGCGGAGTGTGGCTCAGGGGCCTGACGCGCAGCGACGCCCACGGACGCAGCGGGAGTGACCTCATTCCTTACCAGGATCCGACCGGCTGCCCGGCGGGGGGTCTTGTCTCCACATCTGCGTTCTGACCTCCCTCCCGAATTCCACATCACTACTTTCTGCTTCCCGTGTCTCAAAGGAGCTTCAACTCCGTGTAGCCCAAATCGCACCTGCTCTCACCCCGCTTCAGGATGCGCTGTTAGTGGCACTGCCACCTGCCAGCTTACCCGTTAGGATCCCCGACGTTACTGCCGAGCTCGCCCTGGAGGAGCAGCACCGCAGCTGACCCGGGTCCCCGCTCGGCCCCGCCTGCGGGCTCGCGGCCTCACTCCCTGGTCCTGGCGCTCGGCCTTCGCTCTGGACCGAAGCCCCTGGCCCTGCCGCTCCGAGTCCCCACACGGACCCGCCTCTGTGGCTTGTGGAACTGTTTCTGCTAATCTGCCAGAGCTTCCTGTCCTGCCCATGTGGCACCCCAAGTCCTCGGAGCAGTTAACCCTTCCCAAATTCCTTCCGGGGAAGAAGTTTCGGACGTGTCCTCTTAACCTGTGGTTCACTGGAGACTGGGGAAGTGGTCACCAAACTGTCCTCGGGGGTGGCCGTGTGTCCCCGCTACACCTCCAGGGCTACGGTGATAGTTCTTTGCTAGAACTTCCCGTCTGGATTACAGAAAATGATCATTATCTGGTCTTTTGCCAACACTCCCTCCCCTTTCAATGGCTTTCCCATATTGCTGTTAGAATTATTCTTTATTTTTCTGAAAAAATTAATCTTATTATTTACTCCATTAGCTTTTCCACTGACTGAAATAAAATAAAAGTTCCTTATCGTGACACGCATGTTGTGATCTGGCTGGAGCCGTTTGTTCCGGCTTCAGGTCTGCATGGCTATGAGCCTCCCCGGCCACGCCAAGCCGAGCCTCACCCTCGGAACAGCGCACTCTCTCACGCTGCCCACCTTGCAGGAGGTGAGCCCCGGCTGGAAAGCTTGCCTCCCCCTTCTCTGCCTGGAGCTGCCTTTATCTTCATCTGGGCTCAGACATCACCGCCTGCAAAGCTGTCCCCACTGCTACTCAGAGAGCAGGTCCCTCCCTGTTCCGCATGTGGACGGCTGACCACATCACACGGTTCTCAGATATTGGAGCGTGTCTTATTTTGCCTAGAATTCCTTTCTATTTGCCTCGGAGCCACACCTAATGAGTTCTAATCACCCATCCAATCAATTTACACTGACGACCACTTTGTCATTATTTTTACTGTCATTAAATGCTATCCTGGATGGTGACGCAGGAATATGAAGGAGCAGGATTTGGAACCAGAACACTGAAGTTAGCATCCTGCCTTTGTCACCCACGGAGCATAGATGTTGCACATAATAGAAAATCCAACTTAAATTCCCTTTATTGTCCCACATAATTGAAATGTAAAAGTAGAGGGGGCTTGGGGCTGCTCGGCTGACTTCGGTAACGTCAGCAGGGGTGGGGACTCTGGCTGCTCCACGTCCCAAGGTCGGCTCATCCGAAGGCTGGGGGCTCCAAAGGAGGACTTGGCCCAGGACAATGAGGCTCCGAGCTTCCTCGTCACGTGAGCAGACAGACGACAGCTTCCATCCCAGTTTCCTGCGGGTACCTGATTGGGCTGCTTCGATGGCGTCCCTGCTCCTGCCTGTGGCGTGGAGGACAGCAGGAGGCCAGGTCAGGCCGGCCTGGGCTCAGCACAGGTGTGGGGGACGGCCCTGGAGCACCCTGGCGCCTGGCGCTCCAGGACGGGCTGGGATCCCCAAACACAGATCCGGGCGTTTTCATTTTTGAGTGAGGCTTCCTTTCAGCCGCATGTCGAAAGAACTGAATCACGGAAACGCAACTACAGTCCCTGCTTTCTTCTTACATAAGAAGGAGGCCACACGGAGGAGTCCAGCTCTGGTGAAGTGACGCTGCAGCGTCCCCAAGCAGCCAGCTCCCTGGGGACAGCCGTGTCACCCCTCTACAAGCTGCTTCCATTCCCAGGACATGGATACCTCTGTCCTTCACACGTCACCGTCATGGTCCAGGCAGAAGGAGGGAGTGACAGAGGACGGCAGTGAGGCGTGTAGACCCCATGTGCACGACCCAGGCGTGTGGATCACTGCCCAGAGCCGGGTCGGGGGTCACCCAGCTGAAAGGAAGGAAGGCTGGGAAGGGACATGTGGAGGGTTTTTTCCTTTTCTTTCTTTCTTTTTTTAAAATTCAACCACCCTTGGATACCACGGACCATGTGTGATAAGCCACGATTCTTTCTCACTGTGGGGAAACTACTTTCATTTCTAGAGAGTTTGCTTAGGGCAATTTCAAAATAAATCTGGTATTTTTCCCACAGAAAACGAATCAAAAAGTAATACCTATTCTCCCTTATTTCCATTTTGAAAAGGCAAAACCAGAAATTCTTGATGCAAACTATAACGAGGAAATAAATTAAAGAATTTCAATTTGATTAGACACATTTATATGCAAACATTGTGCGAGTTATAGGGAGGGAGATGATAGGAATAAGACGGGGTCTCTGCTCCCGGGACCCCTCAGTCTAGTGGGGGAGGGTTGGCAGCCAGGACACTGACCCCTACGTTTCGCACGGGGTCGTCTCAGGTCTCAGTCCCATTTCACTGAGGAAAATCCAGTGTTGTCTCAGTGTTTCTGCAAACTCCATCAAAGGGGGAGGGGGTGGAAGGGACATTCTCACACTCACTTCTGGTTCCTTTCCTGCCTCAGCTGCCTCCTGCCCACTGCCAGTGGACACAGCACAGGGGACACGGGTCCTGCTGCTCAGCTTTGCACAGAGGCGCCTGCACACTCACACTCACGTGCACACACATGCACACTCGCATACGCTCACATGGACACACATGGACATGCATACATTCAGATATACACACACATACACTCAGGTATACACATATACACTCACACACACATGCACACACATGTACATGCATACACTCAGATGTACACACTCACACACACTCACATGCACACACATGTACACTAAAATCTGACTAATTGAGCTCACAGTTTAAAAAAATTTAAGTCCATTATTTTTAAAATCAAGGGTGGATGTCTAATTTCCAATGTGTAGTAATTAATATTAAGCCTGAAATTACTTCCAAATGAAAGCTTAAAATTTATTTCTTTATGATTGGAGAGACAATGTGAAGTTTACTATGGTCTTTCCCTGAATATTCCTACTAATTGTCAAGCTCTTATAGCCTGAATCTGTTTCCTAATTTTCTATTTTGTTACTTGCTGCCTGATCCACGATTTCCCACGGTTGGTGTCAGGTTCTTCCCGTCTTACACCCCTTTTTCCCCTCCTCCTTTCCTGTTCACTAACCAAGTGTCTGCCACGCACAAAACACAGTGGAGGGTCCGTGTGCACAAGATTTTTACAATATATGCAATTTTATTGACCTCAGGTCATGCATATTCTAGCTGGGGACCAAGCCTTTAGAATACAACTATAAGCCAATATATAATCAATGTTACGACAGATACGTGCAAACTGCCACAGTCACCTCCAAGGAGCATTGGACCCTAGAGCCTGGGTGTATGGAATGCAAAATTCTGACACGACTTTCATGAATTGCTTTGTCATGATTCAAAACAGAACCAAAGCTGCCTGTGAGATCTCAGTGAAACCAATATATCAACGCATTAACCCTTTCTGATCAATGAGGTAGTCTAGGAACAAAAGCTACCACATAAACAGCTACATCCCAAAGATTTGAGTCTGTATTGTTAAGGGTTGGTCTTATCTTCAACGTCTTCCGTTTTCTTGCATTGAACATCGATCAAAGGATGAAAATTTGAAACCAGGCCCCCACAAGAAGCTAAACGGCATTGAGGTTTTAGGTCTCCCTTTACCGAATGCCTCACAGGCTCATAAGTGGATCCACGCAAGGTACCAATAATGAAAGGTGGTTCCATGCAAAGAGAACCTAACCGTGCCCAGGTGACCCGTGTCCTGCTTGCTTTGCCTTAAGAGGGTTGTTGACTCCCCCGGGGCAAGGACCAAGCCTTTGATAGTTCATCACCAATAACTATCACTGTATATATTTAATGTATTTCTTTTATACTTTTCAAAACCTTTTCACGTATACCGTCTTCTTTCATGCAAAAGGCGGGTGTGGGAGGGCAAAAGGCACCTTCAGGCTCTTTGACAGACGAGGAGACAGAGCCGGTGACTTGCTGGCGTCTGCCCCGCGAGAAGGGGCAGAGAGCAGCAGTCCGGGCCGGCGGGCTCAGTGGATTCATGACGGAGCTGCCTGTAAGTCCCGGGCCCAGGTTCTGCAGGGAGAGCCCTGGTTTGTCTGAGTGAGGGAAAGAGACAGTGAGGAACCGGAAACAGCCACTGACAGTCTCTTTCAAACGGTGAGCTTAGTGGTTCTTGGGAAACAAGAGCAGGAAGGCGGGCAGAACCTTGCAGCACATACAGGATATCGAGGCCATCTGCCCTGCACGTGCCAGTCCAGTGCCAAGGATCACGGACGCGGGCTGTGACAGGTGCCCTCAGCCCCAGTCCGCCGCGGCCATGAGGCTCCCCCGCCAGCCAGTGGCTGCAACTCAGCACCTGGAGCTGGCGGTGGCCTCTGGCGGCCCCTCTCCTCCATCAGTGACAGGATCTATCGATGTGCAGACAGCCGGGGGGAGGAGGTGCTGAAGCTGCAGTTCGAAGACCATTTCCATAACTTTTGAGAGAACTGGCAGGTCGGAAATGAGTCGATAGTTCAGATAGATTGTCAGGTAATAAGGAGAGTCGTTAGAACGGGGAATAACCGCAGCTGCTTTAAACTGAGCAGGAACCCAGCCAGATGTCAAGGTGGGAGCCGTGCCGCTGGCTGTGACACAGCCCCGTCTTCTACGCGTCCCTAAAGGAGCCACACGGGCCACGAGTTCAAACAATAGGCTGACAGCTCAGCTCTCGTGCGAGGGCGGCCACAATGCAGGCAAGACAGACAGATTGATCTCGCGCTCAAAGACTCATAGAACTGAAAAAAAAATGCCAGTGACGGGGGCTCCCCGGCCTCAATTACTTGCACGAAATGAACTGGAAAAATCTGGCAAGTCAAGAAATTAAGGGACACAAAAGCTGGTTCCACATCTACTCTGCAATTACGGGATCACAATGAATGCACTCATGCTCCTCAGCGTTCGGTTCAGTGGAATCGCACAATGCTCAGCGCTCAGGTTCCGCCCCTTTGGGGCAACAAAGGTTCCCAGGTGTCCAGAGAAGTTGGAAGGACGAGACCATCCACCGTGGGTCCAGGAGTCAGCCATCTCCCCACGTCCATCTGCACAGAGGAAGCTTCGGGTGAGATCCCCCGGCCGCGACACATGATTTGCATGCAAGCACAGACGTCGCCTGGAAACGCCACACGGACGCCTTGGCAAGCAAGGAGAGGGAGTCAGGGGACACCCGTGCTGTCCGGGTCCCAGAAATGGCCCCGAACACCCTCACAGCACATGCATGTGTGTGTTGGAGGATGACTGGCTTCTGTGAGAACAAACCACAGTCACTTTGAACACAAGTCACAAAGCACACGCTGCATGATTTCCTGCTCCCGCACTCTTTGTCCCGTGCTCCTGCCCCGCCCCGCAGAGCTCTGCCTTCCCTCTCACTTGTCCGCTAAGGCCCCGACCAAACGCCACATCCCGCGAGAGCCCGTTCCTTCCCACCAGCTACGCTTCACTGTCGGTTCATAACTCTGCTTTTGCACTCGGTGTGCATGCTTATAATGGCCAGCTGCCTATGTGGACGCCCGCTAGTAAATGATGAGCACAGACTATGACTTAGTTATTCTGGGTCCCCAGCGCCTAGCACAGTGCTTGGCACACCGTCAGACACCAATAAATAGCCTCCGCCTTGCAGGGAGGTCAGCCATGGACTGGGAGGGGGCTTAGCCCGGGGCAGGACTGCGCGGATCCCCAAATGCGCAGGGGAGCCATGCGCACATGGGGGTGCACTCAACCGGCACCCATGGCTGCTGACGCCCCCACTGCAGCGCCGGTGCAGAGTCTAAACGCTGAGCTCTGAGCAAGAGCAGGGATTGCGAGAACGGGGGCAAAGGCAAGCGGGGTTTGCTCCACCCAGACCGTAGATGTCAAGGTACTTGGCGAGACACCTTCTTTAAATGGGTTTCTCTCTGGGAAGAGAGCTCATGCTTGACTTTCAGCATAATTTCTATGTTGATCACTCTAAAAGATAATTTGCCAGCTTTCCCTGGAAGTTCTCAACACTCATCCGTATCCTGCTATGATGTTCGGTTGTGTAGTTGGCGGTAAATCTGTCCCAGTAACCAATGCCTGGCTCCTCCACTCCCTCTGAAGTCACCTCCCAAGCGCCCGTGTGTTTTCTGCATCTCTGGGGCTCCGATTCACCGGCCCTGGGACCCCCGTCCTGCGGAGCCCGCCCAGCCTGGCCCTCTCTGCTGCACCCCAATCAAATCTGCCGCCAAGTCCTGCTAATTATTTAAAAACAAAAAGGCACCTTCATCTCTCTCTTATCTAGCCCCCTTTTCCCATTTCTGCCACTTTTTCCTCTGTTCTGCCTGGGTTAGGACCTGAGTCATGTCTCTGTCTCCGGCTGTCACGCTAACCCGCAGTCCCAGGACTTCAGAGTCCCCTCCTGGACCGCGGCTTTCCTCGTCCCACACCCACCTTCCTCTGGGGCGGTCTCAGCACCGGCCCCTGCTCTGCAGTCCGGATGCGTTTCCCACACCTCCGTCCCCTGTCCCCCCAGCCCCTCCTCGAGTGCCCCCAGGCCTGTTCCTCGGGTCAAATTCGTGCTCTCTGTCCTCCCCGGGCAAATCCTACCTGCACTCGGTTCGGGCTCTAATTTCACAAGGAAAATTTTCCTGGCCATTCTGCCCCAAAGCGGGTTTCCCCTCCCTCCTCTAAGCTGATGCACGGAGTCAAATAAGGACACGTTTATGAAGCGCCTGGTTTGCGCGGTAAACACGTGTGGCACTTAATCACGCATCGTTGTCTGAGGATGTCCTCCTTTTAGACTCTGGGAAGAAAGACCTTAACATTTTTCTTCAGTGGAACCTCCACACCCAGTTTAGAGCCAGGGCTAAGGCACGCGTCCGCAGGCATGTGGGCCGAATGCACACGCGTGTGCGTGCCCTGCAGTGCTGAGTTCAGCAGCCGGCGGGATGCGAAATGGGCCCAGGCTTCACCTCTGAAGTGGACCACAGGGACCCCCCGTGTGTTTGCAGACGGGATCAGAGCAGGGTCCAGTCTGGGCTTGGCAGCCTCAGGCTATTTATTCCCATTGCTGGAAAAAGAAAAACACAGCAGCACTTCCATGATCCAAAATGCCAGCATGTGTGGTCCGGAGTGCGTCCTCCACGGTTCTCCTCCTCCCGGGAGCTCAGGCCGTTCCTGCGCTGCTGAAGAATGTGCCATTCCACCTCGCGGAGACCCCAGGGCTTCCCTGCCACCCCCGTCACCCTCCTGGCGGTTTCTTTCCCCAGATGGGAGATGCTCACAGGGTGGAGGGGGGTCGGGACATTTCTCTAACTCAACAGGATCCCGTAGGGTGGACAAAGGTGTCAGGCGGGCTCTGTGCCCAGCAGAGGCTCACGCAGGGCTCGGGGGCAGCACTGCAGTGGGGGACTCTTGAAGGACCTGGGATCACACCATCAACACCCACCACAGGCAAAATGTGCCCATTTCCAATGCGGGGAAAGTCACATGTTCTCTTCAAGGCAGATATGTGTCCTGTGTGTCACTCACTGATGATCGCCATTTCCCAGCTAGATGACAATGTCACTGTGACAGGTGACCATCCTCCAAACATCACAGGAATGGCTGGGCATCCTGACCCACACTGGGCTGGTGGACATTTGTGAGTGTCCAGGTGGAACTCGGCCAGTCCAGCATTTGCATGTCTCCAGTGAAAAGCAACTTTACAGATGTTTGATGCACATGTAAAACCAGCATCCTTAGCATCCTTACGTATGTTATATGTTATGGAATGTAGGCGTCCAGATCAGAATAGCTGAGGGTGTTTGTTAGAAGCACGGCCGGCAGGCACACCGTAAGCTCTGGGGCCGTCTCTGTCAGCCCTCACCACATCCACTGGTGCCACCACGAGTAGCCCTGTGGATGCCAGTCCTCAAAGCCCAGGTGGGGCTCATCTTCCTGCCCCCGGGGCAGAGCCTGTGACCCCCGCCTGTGGCCGGTGGCTAACAGCCTGTTCAGGGATTGGCACGCAACCCAAACTCGTCCAACAAGACTTACTCTGCGGGGTTTTTGCTGGGATTATTGGGAAAGAGAAGCTCTCCTTTGAATGGGGCTATTACATGTAAGAACGATGGGAGCCTGAATCTGCTACGGCTCACACAAGGATTAAGAAAAACGTGTGTTCTGATGGCCTAGTTTGTATCTTGCTGGAATGAAAGTCAGTTCTATGGCTGGAGTTTTCAGTCACGTGAGCTAATGCTGATGTGAGCTAATGTGAGCTAATTCTCTTTTCTCCCCAGTGTTAATTGAGGTGCAAATTACATAAAAAAGTCACCCATTTATGTATGTAGTTTGAGGGATTGGGGTACATGTATGTAATCACACAAACACCCTCACAGTCAAGTTTTAGGGCACCTCTGTCTCCCCCCAGAAACCCCCTCATAGCTTTGGCATCAGTCTCCCCCCACCCAGGGCTCTGGGCCACCCCAAAGTGGCTTTCTGTGGCCGTCATCTCGACGTTTCTAAAATCCAATATAAACTGAATCATACAGTGTTAAATCTTTTGTGCCTGACTTCTTTCCCACAGCATGATGTTTTTAAGATTCATCCATGTACTTGCACATAAGAGTAATAGAGTACTTCTAACTACTACGTGATACTTCACCATATGGATGTGCCGCATTTTACTCAGACCTTCACCCGTGATGCGTGTCTGAGTTGTTTCTAGGTTTCAGTGACCATGAACGGGGCTGCATCCTGATCTTTGTGTGGAAACATGTTTTCCTTGCTATTAGATAAACATCTAGCAGTAAAATGTCTGGGCTCCATGGTCAGTGTGTACTGAACTCAGAAGATACTGTTAAACTGTCTCCCAAAGCAGCTATACGACTCTGCCTTCCCACTAGCAAGGCATGGAGGTCCAGTGAGCGCCCACACTTGGGGCTTTGGAGGTTCAGCCAGTCTAACATGTGTGCACTTACTGGTATAAATATTTACCTGCCTGCCTGATGATATTGCAATAATTGGCCATTTGCATACCTCTTTTTGTGAAATCCCTCTTCAAATCTTATGCACCCCACCCTTTTTGCAATTGTTCATCTTCTTGTTATTGAATTTTAGGATATATTTACATATTGTACATGCAAGTCCTTTGCCAGATTTATGTATTGCAAATATTTCCCCTTAAACTGTGGCTTGCTTTATTATTTCTCTTCTTTCTTTATCCGCCCCCCCCCCCCCACTGAGACAGGATCTTGCTCTGTTGCCCTGGCTAAAGTGCCCTGGCATCAGCTTAGCTCACAGCAACCTCAAACTCCTGGGCTCAAGCCATTCTCCTGCCTCAGCCTCCCTAGTAGCCGGGACTACAGGAGCGCACCACTAGGCCCGGCTAATTTTTCTATTTTTAATAGTGATGGGGTCTTGCTCTTGCTTAGGCTGGTCTCAAACTCCTGAACTGAAACAATCCACTCGCCTTGGCCTCCCAGAGCTGGGATTACAGGTGTGATCCATAAACCCAGCCACTTGGTTATTTCTTAACGGTGTCTTTTGAACAGTAGTCCAAGTTATCAGCCTTTTTTCTCTCATGGCTTGTGTGCTTTGTAAATTTTCTACTTAAGAAAAAAAAATACTTTTAACATTTCCTTTAAGAAACTCTTTGTTTCTTAAAGAGTATTTCTTTAAATATTGGCGAGAACTCACTAGTGAAAACATCTAGGCCTAGAGATTCTCTGTGTGTGTAAAGGTTTTAATTTGTATTTAACTTTCTTTAGTAGACATCGGGTTGCTCAGTTTTTCTATTTTTTCTTTAATCAGCCTTTATAATTTATATATTTCAAATAATTTGTCTACTTCTTCTAAATCACCAAATTTTCTGACATAATTTTTTATATAACTTCTTTATTATCCTTTTAATAAAGACCTCTGTTGATGTCTGACAAGGTCCAAAATGATTTTCTCTTTTTATCTGGTCTGAAAATCTTTGGCTTTTAATAGTCGAAAGGTCAGCAGATGTTTTCTTTAAAGGGCCGGGTAGTAAATGGTTCAGCTTCACGGACACCCACAGTCTCTGTCGCACCACACTCCTCCTCCTGCCCCTCCTTCCAATCCTCATCACCGTCATCGTCATCTTTGTCTCCATCTTCATCTTCCTTTAACAGGCATTGGCTATGTAAACACCATTCTTAGCTCATGGACCAAATGATAACAAAGGGCAGCCCGTATTTTCCCTCCAGGCCACAGCTGGACACCTCTGGCTTCAGGTCGGTCCACGGGAGTCGAAGGTAGCGATGGACGTGGTTGGATACAGGTCGAACTTGCTGCTCTTTGCTGTGTGTTGGTTTCATTTCTTTTTTGTTCTTTTGCATTAAGTGGTTTTCTTTTGCATTAAATAAATGCATTTGGTGTGCCCTTTTCATTTCTGTATGGAATGTTTAGCTATCTTTCTTTGTGTTTCTATTGTTGCTCTAGGTAACACAACACGACATCCGTCTTTAACGTCAAGTTGACACTAACACATGTCGACATATGTACAAACCACACCAGCTCATCCCCTCCTCCCACCCCATTTCTGTCATTGCCGTGCACGCTATAGCAACACACACCACAAATCTTGAAATATATTTTTATACATTTGCTTTAAGCAGTCCTATGTCTTTTGATAAAAATCAAGAGAATAAGGGAAATATAATATATAATGAACCTATATTTTATTTTAAAATTAAAAATCCTCTATATTTACCATTGCTTGTGTTCTGAGGTTTCATCCGAAGCCTTCAGTCAAAAGACATCCCTTCTGTGTTTTTATAGTGCAGGTCTAGTGAGAAAGAATTCTACCAGTGATCCATCATCAAAATGTCCTTATTCTGCCTTCATTTGTAAAAGATAGCTTCATCAGATATAGAAGGTATTTTTTTTTTTCCTTTCAGAAACTTGAACATTTTATTCCAGCTTCTCTGGACTCCACAGTTTGGGATAAGAAGTCAACATAGTAAATTATAGTGCTTTTTTCCATCTGTGAATTGTGAATTGTCTTTTTCCTTATCACTGCTTCAAAGCTTTGCTTTGTCTTTGGGTCTTTAGTGCCTTGAATATAGTGTGTCTAGGTGTATTTCTTTTTGTATGGAACTTACTTGGGGCTTTTTGAGCCTCATGACTTTTTAAATTAATGCTTTTATCAAATGTGGGAAATTTTCTGGCATTATTACTCTAACTATTTTTACATAATTTGTAGTTTCTTTCTACATATCTGGAACTCCAATTACATATATGTTGGATGCTTGATGATGTTCAATGGATCTCTTAATTTTCATTTTTATTCAATCTTTTTTCTGCACTTTTCAAATTGGATATTTTTAATTGACATATATTTCTAAGGTTGATTCTTTCCTCCACCAACTCAGTGCTGCTGATGAATCCATTAGTGAGTTTTTATTTAACTTGTTGCTCTTTCCAGCTCTAGAATTTCCATCTGGCTCTTTTTTATATTTTTCATTTCTCCATTGAGATTTCCTATCTGTTCTCTCATTAAGAGTACATTTTCATTGAATTATTTGATCATATTCTTAAAAAGAGCTTGAACACATTTATAATAGCTTCTTTTAAGTTTTGACTACTAACCCCCAAATCAAAACTCCAAGGTACTGTCCCAGCCTCACTGTCCTCCTTGTATTCCTGACGAATCATTCTTGGTTGAAAATGAGACAATGTGGATAATATAACACCCTGTAGCAACTATGGATTCTGTTTGCTCTTCAGAGAGTTGTTTTTTGTTTATTTGTTCATTTATTTTATTAAGCAATTAATGTGCTTGCACACAAACTTTAAAATCTTTCTCGCTCTCAGTATGTAGTCACCAATAGTTCTGTTCAAATTTTTTAAGCCCCTAAGTGCCTCCCTTGTTCCTGTTTAGGTTAATTCCCAGCCAGCAATCTGGTCAGAGGTTTTGCTCAGCTTTCTCAAGCCAATTAGGCTTCTGTCATCGGCTGAGCTGTCTCTGGTTCAGGGTGTGTTTTAAAGATCAGCAAGTTTGCAAACCTTTCTTTGGGCTTTCTGCAGTCTTCCATACGAACGTGCAGTTTAACCGTCAGCCAAGGATACGTGGAGACTTTATTACCTAGTCCTTCTCCAGCTATCACCCCTACAGCACCTCCCCTTTACCTTCCCAGCTGTTCTGCCACCTGAACCAAATACACCACCCTTGGCTATTTAAATTGTCTTTTGGGTTTTTTTTTTCCCCTGAAAAACCTGGGGGGATGAGAGTGCCTCCAGGAAAGAAAATCACAAACTCATTCTCACTCAAAGCAGTAGTGAATCTTTGCAGGCTGTTGGTAAGCCTAATAAGAAACTTGCAAAGGACACGTGATCTCCTGACCCTTTTGGAAAGGCTCTACCTGGCACCACAGTTTACTGGCACGTGCTCTCAAATGCACATGCACCTGCAGACATCCCCAAGCCATGGTGAGGACGCCGTCGTCCTCTGTCTGTGCAGGTGTAGGAGGTGCATTAAAGCATACTGTTTTCTTCAAGGTATTTTCAATTTTCTCTCTTTAGAAAAAAAAATTTTAAATAAATGAATTGATACAATAAAATGAAAACATTAGGCACATTTATAAAATACTAATAACATAATTTTTCTTAATGTAATGTTAAACTGAATTTCTGAATTACAACATTTAGAGCAGTGTGCAGACACACAAGTGAGGCAAGGTAAACCCAGCTTTCTTTATAGCCTTTCTTATCTCTTTGTTTCCATTTTTTTCTGAGTTTTTATTTGATAATATATGCATCAGAGTCACCCAAGGTGATGGTTAAAGTTTAGGTCCGTAGGCTCCATCTCAGTTGTCCTGTATAATAATATCTCCAGGTAAAACTTAGTATGCCTGTACTTTAAAACTAGTTTCTAGGGCAATTCTTGTTTATATTGAAATTTTCCAGTGAAGGCATTGAATGTTAGAATAACTATTTAAGAGTTATACTTTCAGGCATTTACTGTCCTTATTCTTTGACCTAATAATTACATATACTCTTACTGTAAGTAAATAATTAAATTGAAACAGTGCAATGCCTGAAGATGTGCACTACGCCATTACTTATAGATGAGGTTTTGGGGACAACTTGGGTATCCAGCAATAAGAGAATGACTGCAAGTACGTAGTAAAGTAACTCTGCTATAGTATAAACATTAGCATTACGCTCAGGGAAAGAAAAATAATTATAGCACTGTAAGATAATAAAACAACATAAAATTATATGTGTATCATTATTAAATCAATGTGAAAACATGTATTTATATAGTTCAAGATTAGAAAGAAGCATAGAAAGAAATAAAATCAACTATGTCAAGGTGATGACATTAGAGATCATTAACAAAATTCTTCTTTAATGTTTTCATAGTGTAATAATACTTCAAAAACAGAAGTTTAAGAAAACCTAGTAATGGGGCCAGGCGTGGTGGTTCACACCTGTAATCCTAGCACTCTGGGGGGCCAAGACAGGTGGATCATTTGAGCTCAGGAGTTCGACACCAGCCTGGGAGAGAGTGAGACTCCGTCTCTACTAAAAATAGAAAGAAATTAGCTGGACAACTAAAAATATACAGAAAAAATTAGCTGGGCATAGTGGCGCATGGCTGTAGTCCCAGCTACTCAGGAGGCTGAGGCAGAAGGATTGCTTGAGCCCAGGGGTTTGAGGTTGCTGTGAGCTAGGCTGATGCTATGGCACTCTAGCCCAGGTGACAGAGTAAGACTCTGTCTCAAAAAAAAAAGAAAGAAAGAAAAGAAAACCTAGTAATGGTTAAATTAGATAATACGGATTTTTTGAATTATATTCAGCTCAAGTATTTTTTCTCTAAAGCTCACTACATTTCACTCTATCTCTGAACTCCTGTAGAATTTACTAAATGTAATATTCATTCAACATTTGCAAAATGAAAAAAAAATCTGGGAATTACATTCTGGGGAGGGAACAGTGCGTGCAGGGTCAGAGGATGGAAAGCACAAGTGTGCCTGGGTGGTGGTGAACATATCAGAGCCCTGAGGGTTTGAAGTCATGGAACGAATTGGATCTAGGAGTTAAGGGTCTTTTGTCTGCCAAATTAAGGGGTTTGGTTTTTTTCTTTGAAGCCACAAGGTAAAAATGTTTTCCTGAGTAGGTAAATATTTGCACTTGTTTTAAGCAGAGTGGGACTGGCCATTGAGAAGCAGAGGGCCTGACGCAGAACAGGAGGGCAGTTGGCGAGGAGTGATCGGTTTTGCCTGACGGCAAAGCCACACCACGTGACATGTGAACATGAGCACAAGTTCCCTAACCGCGCCGCACAATGCGCAGAACACCACCTTCTAAACAGTCCCTCTGCCAAGCAAGTTGCTATCTCTGTGCCAGTTTGGACTTCCTTTAGGATTAGAAGTTTCTTGGAAGAAATAACATTTGGGAAGTAAGATTTTGATTATAAAAAAGAATGAGAAAGCAAACATCATCTTTGGTCATGAAGTGGTACTACTTAGTACACGTGAACAGAATTGATTATTTCCAGAAATTCAGCATTAGACCTGGCATTTGTCCTGAACTTATGGGTATAATTTTAAAATGTCCTCCTGAATGAAAACCAGCACGTATTTAGTGCAATGTGCCCACTTCCAGAGTGCCTACTGGTTCATGGTGTGGAGCCCTGAGGGTATGCACTGCATACTGCTGATGCCAACTGCACGCCACTGATACTAATTGCATACTGCTGATACCAACTGCATGCCGCTGATACCAAATGCATACTGCTGATACCAAATGCATGCTGCTGATACCAATAGCATGCTGCTGATACCAAATGCAAACCACTGATACCAATTGCGTATTGCTGATACCAAATGCATGCCACTGATACCAACTGCATACTGCTGATACCAATTGCACACTGCTGATGCCAACTGCATGCTGCTGATGCCAATTGCATACTGTTGATACCAAATGCAAACCACTGATACCAATTGCATATTGCTGATACCAAATGCAAACCACTGATACCAATTGCATATTGCTGATACCAAATGCAAACCACTGATACCAATTGCATATTGCTGATACCAAATGCATGCCACTGATACCAAATGCAAACTGCTGATACCAAATGCAAACTGCTGATACCAAATGCAAACTGCTGATACCAAATGAATGCTTTTGATACCAATTGCATACTGCTGATACCAATTGCATGCCACTGATACCAAATGCAAACCACTGATACCAATTGCATACTGCTGATACCAACTGGATACTGCTGATACCAAATGCAAACTGCTGATACCAAATACAAACCGCTGATACCAAATGCAAACCGCTGATACCAAATGCAAACAGCTGATACCAAATTCATGCTGCTGATACCAATTGCAAACCACTGATACCAAATACAAACCACTGATACCAATTGCGTATTGCTGATACCAAATGCATGCCACTGATACCAATTGCACACTGCTGATACCAATTGCACACTGCTGATGCCAACTGCATGCTGCTGATGCCAATTGCATACTGCTGATACAAACTGCATGCCGCTGATACCAAATACAAATCACTGATACCAATTGCATACTGCTGATACCAAATGCATACTGCTGATACCAACTGCATACTGCTGATACCAATTGCATACTGCTGATGCCAACTGCATGCTGC
>CM052437.1:1032625-1064716 GCA_028533085.1 Varecia variegata
CTGATACCAAATGCAAACCACTGATACCAATTGCATACTGCTGATACCAACTGGATACTGCTGATACCAAATGCAAACCGCTGATACCAAATTCATGCTGCTGATACCAATTGCAAACCACTGATACCAAATACAAACCACTGATACCAATTGCATACTGCTGATACCAAATGCATGCCACTGATACCAACTGCATACTGCTGATACCAATTGCACACTGCTGATGCCAACTGCATGCTGCTGATACCAATTGCACACTGCTGATGCCAACTGCATGCTGCTGATGCCAATTGCATACTGTTGATACCAAATGCAAACCACTGATGCCAAATGCATGCCGCTGATACCAAATGCAAACCACTGATACCAGTTGCATATTGCTGATACCAAATGCATGCCACTGATACCAAATGCAAACCGCTGATACCAATTGCATACTGCTGATACCAAATGCAAACCACTGATACCAAATGCATGCTGCTGATACCAAATGCAAACTGCTGATACCAAATGCATGATGCTGATACCAAATGTAAACTGCTAATACCAAATGCAAACCGCTGATACCAAATGAATGCTTTTGATACCAATTGCATGCCACTGATACAAATGCAAACTGCTGATACCAATTGCATACTGCTGATACCAAATGCAAACCACTGATACCAAATGCATGCTGCTGATATCAATTGCATGCTGCTGATACCAATTGCATATTGCTGATATCAAATGCATGCCGCTGATACCAAATGCAAACCGCTGACACCAAATGCATGACGCTGATACCGAATGCATGGCGCTGATATCAAATGCTGATACCAACTGCAAACCGCTGATACCAAATGCATGCTGCTGATACCAATTGCAAACCACTGATACCAAATACAAACCACTGATACCAAATGCATGCCGCTGATACCAATTGCACACTGCTGATATCAGTTGCATACTGCTGATACCAACTGCATGCTGCTGATACCAATTGCATACTGCTGATACCAAATGCATGCTGCTGATACCAACTGCATGTTGCTGATACTAATTGCATGCTGCTGATACCAAATGCAAACTGCTGATACTACATGCATGATGCTGATACCAATTGCATATTCCTGATACCAAATGCAAACCACTGATACCAATTCCATAGTGCTGATACCAAATGCAAACCTCTGATACCAAATGGAAACCGCTGATACCAATTGCATATTGCTGATACCAAATGCAAACCACTGATACCAAATGCATGGCGCTGATATCAAATGCATGCTGCTGATACCAAATGCGTACCACTCATACCAACTGCATACCGCTGATACCATATGCATGCCACTGATACCGACTGCATACTGCTGATACCAAATGCATGCCGCTGATACCAAATCCATACTGCTGATGCCAAATGCATACTGCTGATATCAAATGCATACTGTTGATGCCAAATGCATGCTGCTGATACAAAATGCATACTGCTGATACCAAACATGCAAAACACCAGAGCATAAGGCACATCTTCATTCCCTTCTGTGCTCCAACAGGAGGAAACCTGAATTCTAGTCTCAGGTGATCTTTACTTCCAAAGCACTTACTGTGTGCACTAGCTGTGCTAGCTGCTATGGGATATGCAAAGAAGACACTGTGGTTCTTGAAACTACATGGGCCTAAATACAAGCAAAGCTATGCATCAATCTACTTGCTTGTGAACACTATAAAATCCTGTAAATGATTGACAGGGAAATGGGCACAAACTTTACACAGGTAAAGTCCATATGAATGGACCAGTTCAAAAAAGTATTAGATGGGACTGAGTGGGCTTCAGAGAGATTGAACTTGACTTAATACAAACTGGGGAGCAAATTGTTGTGGTTTTGTACCTTTTTATGTCTAAGTCTTCCTCCTCCTGTTGCCATGTTTTCTTCTCCTACAGTCAGAACTGTGCTTTCTTTCCCAGGCACTGCCTCGCTCAGACCCGACTGGGGCTTCCCCCACCCCTCAGTGCAGCGCGAGAGCCCCCAGACCAGCTGTGCTCAGGCCCACACAGCCCAGCAAGTCCTGCTCTGTGTCCCTAAGTCCCCTCCTGGGGGCTGGACTTGTGTTGTTGTGCAGCACAATTTAATCTATTGCTCTGCACAATGTATGTTTACTGAACAACCTAAAACATAAACAGTAATAGTATCCTCAGGCCGATGCAAACAGCCCCCTGCCAGTAGCCTGCCGCCAGCAGGGCTTCCACAGTGGCTTGTCACCTCAACATTCAGGGTAGCGTTTAACCCGCCTGTCTTTTCCATTATGTGAAGTCATTTAAGGAGACGTATTTCTTTTTAATGGCAAAATGAGACAACTGAATATTTATCCTTTTAAGCATCTTTTAAGATCAAAATTACTCTTTAATCCCAATTATGGTTATTAACCAATTAGTTCCTCCGCATCTCACTTAAATAATTTATTGCAGAACACACTCAAGGACGATTCTCAAACGCAAGTACTGCTTCAAGTTCGCGTAATGACTCCGGCATCGGAACCGCGGCGTTCCGGAGGGAGAGGCGCTCGCGGCTCCTCGCGGTCCCTGCGCAGGCGGTGGACACGCGGCTGCGTCTGGCACAGACAATGCAACATCTCAGGTACAGAAAACATAACGGCAAACAGGACTGTGAAAAGGACCAAGTGTGAGCGCCAGAAAAAATCTCGAGCATGGAAATGCTTATAAAACGGTTCTGGGTGGGGTGGGGCCGGGTGAGTGTGCGCATGCGCTTGGGTTGGGGGGTTAGGAAGGGGGGCACAGAGATCAGCAACTATAAAGAATCACTGACAAAAAGGAAAAAAGGGTTTGAATGGCGCGGCTATTTACTGTTTCAGCAACCAAATTAGAGAATAGGAGAACAGGTCACATCTGTATGCGTGCCACCATTTTTTGACACCTGATCAGAATAAGATATTCGCAGATAATAAGGCAATTGTAAACCAAAACGGTCTAACCGTTTTAAAATGTGGGGGAGAAGAATTTATATTTTATTAAATGTCTTGGAATCACTGTTTACATATATATAAGAGGAGAGAGATTGAGGAAGGAAGATTGTGGAGAAAGATCGTAACATCTGGCTGGCCCTCATCGCAGCTTTGCCAGTGAGGACACTCACCTGCCGCCCGGAGCAGAGATGGAGTCTCGGGGGACCCCAGACCCCACTGGTCTCTGGGCAGCGACTGAGGAGTGGGGGGCCCAGCGCCTCCCACTTGTGAGGCTGAAGGAAGGGACGTGTGGACACAGCAGGTTTGATATTTTGCCATGACAAGAAAGTAGTTTCATACCGATTGTGGGAAAGTCTTATCTAGAAAACATTCAGATTTCCTCACACTTTCCTCAGTTCCACTTTTCCAAAATGATACAGATGAACTTCTTTAGTTGGTATTCATACAAGTGTCCTAAAAAGACCCAAGTGTAACCAAGTTTACATGAACGTGGCCCAATATGCATTTCACTCTGAGAGATGATCTCGATAAAGTATTTCACTTGAAGACACCTCTTACCACGGAACATGCTGGGACAAATTGATTGAGATCTTGAAAGCAGAATAGAAAAATGTTTGTGAATGTATACATTTTATGTTGAAGACACTCTAGGAATCAGATGAATGAATATTGGTTAGATAAACTGACTAGTATGAGCAAAGTCCTTCTGCAAAGTCCAGAATTCTGAACTCCAGTAAGCCACAAAAATCAGTTTTAGAAATCAAAGTTTGGAAGAATCATTTGATTCTTGGTTACATTGTTTTATAGAAAGAGATGCAGCTAGGAGATTTTTACTAAAATATATAATAACATCCATAAGTAAAAATATACAGAATTTTTTAAGAGACAGGGTCTGGTTCTGTCTCCCAGGCTGGAGTGCAGGGTTGTGATCACAGCTCACTGCAGCCTTGAACTCCTGGCCTCAAGTGGTCCTCCTGCCTCAGCCTTCCAATGCGCTGGGATTACAGGCATGAGCCACCATGCCCAGCCTGTAAGTATACTAAAAATATAAAATAATAAGTGCATAGCATGTAGTGCAATGAATGTTCACAAACAGAACACCCCTGCCTTTACCGGAACCCTACAAGAAGCAGAGTATAACCAGCATCCAAGAACCCACCTGTGTCCCTTCAGATGCTACCCTATTCCAACTTCTTGCAACAACGTGCACAAAGCTCGAGAGAAAAATACAAGACAGGAAAGAGCACACACTACTCTACTTTATCTATTCATCCATTTACACTTAGAGACAGGCTGGAGTGCAGCGCTGAATCAGAGTTCACTGCAGCCTCGAACTCGGGGCTCACGCCACCCTGTCACCTCAGGCTGCCGAGTGGCTAAGACTACAGGCATGTGCCACCACATCCCACTGATTTTTTTCCTGTGTTTTTGGAGAGACGGAGTCTCGCCGTGTTCCTCAGGCTTGTCTTGAACTCCTGGCCTCAAGCGATCCTCTTGCTGCAGGCTCCCAAAGTGCTGAGATTACAGGCTTGAGCCGCTGACCCCAGCCCTATATAATTTTATCTTATAAATTCCAGAAACCAGTGAAATCCATCTATGACATTGTGGTTCAGGACAGTGGTTCGCTTTGGAATAGGGTAGCATCTGAAGGGACACAGGTAGCTTCTTGGATGCTGGTTATACTCCGCTTCTTGTAGGGTTCTGGTAAAGGCAGGGGTGTTCTGTTTGTGAACATTCATTGCACTACATGCTATGCACTTATAATTTTATATTTTTAGTATACTTACGGGCTGGGCATGGTGGCTCATGCCTGTAATCCCAGCGCATTGGGAGGCTGAGGCAGGAGGACCACTTGAGGCCAGGAGTTCAAGGCTGCAGTGAGCTGTGATGATTATTTATTATGTGAAAACAAGGCTCTGGCTTTTCTATTGATAGTCACTATGAACATGGTGAATTACAAGTGTCACAGGATTTTACAGGTGAAGCAAATGATACTTGATATGACTGAGAATTGCGTGTCGTCAATTTGTGCATTTGATATGCATAAAAATGATTAAGGGATTTATTTGCATATAAAAACTATCCTGTTTCTCATAAATGAACAAAGTCACTAATAAATTATTTTTCTTCTTATTATTAATTAAATTCTATTTTGGGTCTTCTCATGGTAATATAGTATGAAGAAAAACACATGAATTAAAGTATATACTACCTTTCAATTTTCTCAGAAAATGGTTTAATATAACTTATATTTGGAGTCTAGGAGTATATTATGGGATCACAGCCACAGTAAACACGAAATGTTGAATTTAAATAAAAACTACCATTTCCAAGGATCTATTGAAGCTCAGTGAGAATATTTGAGTATTCAATGGTGCGTCTAGGCTATTTTTACTAATCACGTGTATTGCAGCCACTCTGCCCAGTAGCCTCTTAAGCAACAAGGCGCCCAGGGCTGAAAGCACAAGGGTGTCTGGGCCCTTCTTGCCGCTCCGGCCCGTGGTTCCCGCTGGGGCCAAGTGGCTGGAACAGCCCCCGGCCCTGCAGCTCTGTCCATGGTCCGACTGCGCTGCTCCAGGCCTGGGAAGAGAGGAGGAAGACAGCGAGGAAGGCAAAGGGCGTCAGAGTCAGGGAAGCCGGGAGCAGACTTGCTCACAAGCAGGAGGGGAACAGTGATGGCTTCAGAAGCACGAGGAACATGACTTCGTCTCTCTCCTCCCGTTTCCCCAGCCCAGTGCTCAGGTGTGTCCCGGTGACACGCCAGCCACGCGGGGAAACGGCAGCAACAGAGGTGAGTCAGAAACAGAGAGAGCACTAATGTGGACAGGCACAGACAAGAGAAACAAAAAATAGTCGAATGTGTCCTGACACTTGGGGGCCCCCCCAGGCTGCCCCACGGGGCCTGTGAGTCATTTTCTTTGCCGTTTCCCAGAGGCCTCTCAAAGATTGTCACAGACGGGTGGGAACTTAAATAATAACATTCTCTATTGTGGGAAAATAGAGAATGTTATTTTTGTATTCATAAAAAACTGGACATCTGGGGCATAGGGAAAGGCCTGGATCCAAATAGAATGTGCAAAAAAGGTAACTTTCTGTTGGCTCTGAGTCGATAGATGGTGGCACCTCTGTCTGCTGTGAGCTGGTCAGGGCTGCTGTCGGTGTCAGTCCTTGTCTGCTCAGACACCAGAGGGAGAGCAGATGGCCGGCATCGGAGGAGCACAGGAAGACGCGCAGGACAAGAGTCGGGGGGAGGCTGGACGCAGGGCCGGGATGGCGTCATGAAGAGTGGGGTTGGCTGTATCTCCAGTCCTGGGGGGAGAGCCAGGAAGAATGGCTTTCGGGTAGCAGTGTGCACCTCAAGAAAGGGACGGCCTAATGGCCAAGCCTTTCAAAGTGGGAACGAGTGTCCTTAAGAGAAAACAAGCATAGAGGTACATGGAGTTATAATAAAAATCCAGGTACCGAACAGACGACTGGAGCAGGTGGGTGTTAAGGTCCCCCAGGAGTAAGTTAAGACCCGACTCCAGGTGTGCCGTGAGCAGTGAGAGGGGCTTCCCTCTGCCCAGCCTCGAAACTCTTCTACGCTGCTTTACAAATGCACAGAATGTGCCCAGATGATCATGTTCATGTTGCTTCTAAATTTTCTTCAGTCTAAATTAGAACTCAACTTGTTTGTCAAAATCATCACTTTAAAAAGTTACACACATTTTTCCATCAGTGATCCTTTATTGGCCTGAAAGCTTCCATGCTTTCAAAGTATTTTCTGTCACTTTGGGTACATTTCTTTAAAATTGGATGAAACCTACGTATTTTATCCCCAGAAAAGTATACAAACATACAACCCCAGCAACACACATCCACCCATACACACATTCCAATGTTTTGTGTAAATGTTGTGGGTCCGCAGACCTCTGAAGCAGCGTGGGTTCAAAGTTCACAACTCTGCTTCGGGGTATTTTATATTTTACTTATAAATCATGCATTGTTTGACCAGAGGTGAGCAGCAAAGAAATTTAAAGTCAGAGAGCTACTAGACACTGCACTGCCAAACGACCAGCACCCAGGTGAAGGACAATGAACCATTCCAGTTACAAAGGTGGGATTGACACGTAACTTCTATGGGGCCCCTATTTTGCACAAGGTGACATTTGAATTTGCTTCTTCCCTGGTTTGGTTAAAAAATATGTTAATATAAATGATCTGGGAGCTGGGTTGCAGCTCCAGATCTGGCCCTGTGCCCCCACGTGACCTGGGGCAAGTCCATCCCCTATAATGTGATGAGCCCAGAGTAAGCCTCTGTGCGATCCACCCCACACTGTAAGCCAGACGTCGTGATCGTCTGCAGGTGCCCAGGTGCCTGCTAGGCTGCACATGAGGGCTCCAAAAACCGAAGTCGAAACCTCCCCTGAGTGCAGTGGTTTCTGATATCACCTTACCGTGGAAAATTACTTAATCTCAAGTGAACTTCACTGTCCTCAACTAGTAAATGAGGATAACTTCCCGCATTTGATGTGAGAGTTAACTAAAAAAATAAATGCAAAGCCCTGACCACAGTGTCTGGCAAATACTAAGCTTTTAGGAGACAGTGGTTATTAAGACTGGAGCTTTTTCCTTGACGGGGGATGTTCAGGAAGGAAAAAGGCATCAGAAACAGCTTTCTTTTGCACAGCTGTGGTCTTACTGCTCTGCGACACTGCGGAGAATTGGAGGAATGCGCACATGTGTGCCTATATTCACACCCATGTGTACTACGCACATACAGGCTCGTGTGTGCACGGAGATGTATGTAAATGTATTTCTATATATATTTCTCATGCCAGTTCTTCTTGGCCTCTGTCCTTTTGTAACGTGCATTCTTTGAATTCTCAGTAATTTGGCCTTTTCCACTCCTGCTTACTACTCACACCCCCAAAATACCAAAGGGATGTGAAGGTCTCCAGCTAAGATTCACTTGCCCCACCAGGCACCACTGATGTGGGAGCGAGGTCTGACTGAGGGGTCCCGGGTCCCCGCACTGCTCTTTGCTGTCACTGGCTCCTTTGCACACCGCCCTCTGCTCCACCGTCCTCGGGCAGCAGAGGCGGCTCGCACACCTGCAGCCCCATGGTGCTGTCCCCTGGCTCAAGTCCTCAGATAGCTCCTGTCACATGGAGGACTGGGCTGTCCAGGACTCAACCTCTCTGTGAGGGCTAATTTTCTGTGTCAGTTTGAGGGGACCACGGGGTGCCTAGATATTTGGCCAGACGTGCTGGGTATCTCTGTAAGCATGTTTGGGATGAGACTAACATCTGAATCAGTAGACTGAGAAAACAGATTTCCCTCCCTAAACCACTGAAGGCCTAAATAGAGCAAAAACACTGATCCTCCCCAGAAATCTTCCTGCCTGGCGGCCTTCAGACTGGGACACTGCCTTTTATTTCTGCTTTTGGACTCAAACTAAACCATTGGCTCTTCCTGGGTCTGGCCCGAGACCTCCGGGCTGGCACAGCACACGGGGTCTCCCGGGGCTCCAGCTCGGTGACTCCCCCTGCCAACTGCCGTGATCATGTGAGCCAATTCCACGTAATAAACCCATTTATTTTACAGCACACGTACACCCTAGTGGTTCTCTTTCCCAGGAGAGCCCTGACTGACACATTCTCCACTCTCGTCACCCGGGACCTCCTCTCTGCACTCCCCGTTGCAGCCAATGTCACTGTAGGCAGATTCCTGAAGACGCCTTGTGGCCTCACCCCTGGGTGGCCCTGCCTGTGCCCCGGTTGGCCTGGCCAGTTTCAGGGTCCGGCCCGGCTGCCGGCTGCTCAGCCCAGTCCTCCTAGACCCCCGCCCTACCCCACTCCTCTATGCCTCGAACGTGCACCCACTGACCCACTTCCAAAGTCTCCTGTTATTTTATTATTGACTATTGGTTTTATTAGCTTATCTACCTAGTAGATCAGAACCTGGTGGTCTTCAGCACGCATTTGTTGGATGAATCTACAAAAGGCAGCTCTTTGGGTAGGGAGTCTTTTCTAACATACCTTTGTGTGGTTTGATTTTTTTGGTATGTGCACAATTTACATCTGCTAATATAGCACCATAATTTAGAATGGTGTGTCCTACAAAAGGCAGTAACTTAATAAATTGTTGTTTAACGTGCATGTCTTGTCTCTTCCTGTTAATCATCACCCCCGGGAAGTATAACTCCTACAGCTAAAGTACCCCACACACTTGATTCAGTATTTGGGGACATGACAGGAGCCAAAAATGTGTTGATTTTGGCACTCTTGGAAGTTTTTCTACAATGATTTTGAAGGATCAATACAAGTAGTTAATGTCAGCAACTAATCCAATCATTTCCTAATTCCTACTGTTTAAAAACAACAAGTTTTTTGAGTCATGTTATGGGATGACTCCTTCCACTTACTGAGGATGTGAAATAAAATGTCTGTCTTTTTTGTGGACTTGCTTCTGGTTTCAAATGTGAGAAGACATGCACAGGGGAGATGATTGATGAGTTTATATCAGGTGTCATGGTTCTGATGTTTTATCTACTCAATTTCCTTCATAATTTCCTGAAACTTTAAAACTAGTATTTTTCATCAGCATTCCAGGTATTGTGATTACCCTGAATATCAGCTCTGGTCTGATATGGCTCAGAGACTGGAAAGGTAATTCGGCTTCAGACTTTCTGGGCAACGTGATTTCTTGGCGTGCGGGAGTGGCAGCGATGCAGACGGGAGATCACCAGGGCTACACTTAATGACATTTCGTTACTGAGCCCGAGACCCACCACTGTGTGTCCCTCCCTGTTAAGCGGAACTTCCTGGAGCTGTTGGACCCAACAATATACATAGTATCCTTCCCACTAGGCACAGACCATTTTTAGTTAAAGAAGATAATCTTTTCTGGGGAAGCTTTCTCCAGTTTTGCTACTAAGGGAAGAGATACAAGTAGACTCTCCTCCATTAGTTCTTGGAAACCAAAAAAAGAAACACTTTCTTACTTTGTTTTATTGTTCTGGTTAGTTAGTGCTTACGTAGTCCTGCAGAAATCCCAGTGCAGGAATCGTCAAGCTACCAAACAAGTGCTTTGGAGGTTTGCCAACCTCGAACCCCATGGCAGTGTCCCTGCTCCCTGGAGCTGGGGACCCCGAGAGCATGGCAGGACAGGTGGGCTCTCTGCACCAGCTCCCTGGCGTCTCATCCTTGTGGAAAAACTGGTAGAGTAAGTGGGAATAGAAACACAGAGAAAACAATCTTGTCCGTCTTGTGAGTCCCCATCTAGCGCTAGGCGGAGATGGTGGGGAAAGCAGATCACACCCAACATCAGCCTGCTCTGAAGATCAATTCCTATGTGGATGCGAAGGATCTGCTGAAGCATTAAAACCTGAGCCTCCACCAGCTTTCACGCACTAGATGTCTGAACGGTTCTTCCAGCCTCACCACCATTTATGTGAAAATGATGGAACAAAATGGCAAGTGGAGAAAAATGTAATTTCTTCCCACATATTTCCTAAACTCAGACAAGGAAAATTGCCAGATACGTTCATTGAAGTGTTGATCACATGCCTTGCACAGAGTGGGTGATCATTATGGATTAATCTATAATTTTTAAAAGTTTCCTACAATGCCAGCTGTTGCTCCAGCCACTGCAAGACAGTTTTGGGAGTCTCTGCAGTCCATCCACTTATTCGTTCGTTGGATGAGAAAATACATATATGTTTCATCATGTGTCATCATAGGTGCTAGAGCCACACATGCAATTAAAATGCAGTCCCTGCTGTAAAGATATTTAGAGGACCAAAGGAAAGTACAGACGTGTAAACAGATTTGCATTACCAAGCATTGCGGTGGAAGAAATGCAGGATGGAGTGAAAGCAGGGAGGCATTGGGGGGAAGAGGCAGGGCTCGGGGAAGGTGTCCCCAGGTGCTCCTCAGAGCACGTGGGAGGAGAGGAGAACCCTCCAAGCAGTGCACACAGCACAGCGGTTGCTCACGTAGGTAGTGTGCATGGACTCCTCGGATAGTTCTCACAATTGCAAAAGGTTTTCTGAATCACCTGCAGGAAAGGACCTGTATTTGTTGGGTGAGATTCAATAACTCAATCAGTGAAACCTTTGAAATGTGAGAAATAAGTTTCAGACAAGTAGATTTAACTTCTATTCTGTATTTTCAGGTGAAAAATTCCAGAGCACTTGCATGTACTGTGGCCAAGGGAGTATGTGTGTTTCTGAAATGCCACGAATTCCCCATAAGATTATTTAATACTAGATAATCTATGAATAACTTGAATTCGGGAGACAGTCTAGCAGTAGCACCATCCACCTGACATATTTCAACGTGACTCTAACCTGTTAATGCCGTCCGGTTAATTGGGATCTTCACCCACGTGAAGGGAGGTTTGGAAACGTGCTGATCAAAATGTCTTCCTCTGGGGAGAGAGTGTCCTGCACCTGTGGGATCTAAGTGGCTTGAGTGTGAACTTGAAAAACATGTTGCCAAGGAAGACGGTGACCAGGGCACACCCCAAGCGTGACTGGCAAGCACAGACACAGTTATGAAATTTCTGGACTCTTAGTAAAAGAACGCTGGCTGCTTTACCGGTTGCACAGATTCTCCTCTACAAACGCTTGCCCTTGACTTGCAAGCTCTCAGTGTCTCTGTGGGATTCAACATCTCCAGGCTCTATGGCCAGTGTGTATCACAGTGTCTCGATGACCAAGGAGTCCCCGACACGGCACTCTGAGCCGTGTCCCCCATCTCACGGAGATTCCAACTCTGCACAATGCTCTTTCCAATGGGCATGAAAATTTCCAGTGGAGCTTTCTCTTCAAGGAAGAGAATGTGTTAGAAATTGAATGGTAAGATCTGAAGAAATTTCAAGAATGAACTTCTGAAGTCCATAGACAATTCTAAAAATTTTGCTTAAAAATTTTCTCCATATTTTGCTTTATAGTTCGTCTCATTCCAGCTGCAATATGTGCTCTCTAAGCACAGGAATCAGAGACGCTTCCTGATCTTCTCCCATTGCCGAATGCCGCTCTAGGGTCTGGAGCCATGACAGTTATTCTGCAAGGCAATGAATGAATGAAACATACCCATGCTCACGGCCAAAGAACTTCGGAGGACGTGTCCTGTAGGAAGAACGAATGATGTTACGACACCACGCAAATGGAGCGAAGCGTGGCCACCGTTCTTCAAGACGAGAAGCAGATTTACCTACTGAGGGTGAGAAGCATCAGAGGAAACAATGCAGCCCGCGCAGACAGCTAGGAAATGGCGCTGCACAGCACTGTGTCTGGAGGCCTGCAAAGGTGACCCTAGGGGTACGCGTCTCACATTCTTCTCCCTGCTTGCAGATAACCAGTGAACATAAAAAGTGCAGGATTTCATTACTTTTGCTTTGAGTAAGTCCTTGGTGTGACAGAGCATCACCCCATGGAGGGCACTCGAGTCTGCCCAGGAAGCTGCTCAGGCGACGCTGGCGTATCGGGGTGTGGGGGAGGCAACGCGAGGCTCCCAGCTCCCTGAGTGTTGAGTGTTTCCCTGTACCCACAAGGACCAGTTGTTCACAAGTTTGAGCCAAGTTAAGAGTTTGCAAGATAGTTCGGAAGAAATGAAAGGCGTTAGCTGTCACAGGCGCAGGCTGGGGCTGTGCACCGGTTTCCCAGGACTTGCGTGAGGAAGCAGAGCAGGCTGGGTGGTTTCACACAACAGCACTGGCTTTTCCACAGCTCTGGAGGCCAGAAGTCCAGAATCCAGGTGCTGTGCAGCTGGCTGCTTCTGCAGGCTGTGGGGGGATCTGGTCAGTGCTTCTCGCCGGCGTCTGGGTGGCTGCAGCCCTTGGCGTCCCTTGTCTCAGATGCATCGCTCCTGCCTCTGCCCACCATCACCGCCCCCTCCTGTCTATGTGTCCGGTCTCCTCTCCTCTCCTAAGAAAACCAGCCACGCTGGGTTAGGATCTGCCTGAACAACCTCATCTCGACTTGATGACATCTGCAAAGACACTATTTCCAAATGAGGTCACATTCATAAGTGCTGGGCATTAGGACTTCAACATATCGTCCTTGGGGACACAGTTCAGCCTACAGCAGGTGCCAGCCTGGCGTACCAGGCACAGGGACACGGTGCGGAGCAACAGTGGTTGCCCCACCCTGTGCTGGAATTTCCTTCAAAATTAGAGCCCATGAGTGCTAATGACTCTGGAGTGGTTACGGCTTATGAAGAAGCACGTGGCAAGTTCCTGTTTATCTGCGGGGAGGTGTGTTCTGTATCTCATGTGATGATGGCTACGTGGGCACACACATGGGCATACACACATGTATGAACCCATCGTACTGTGCACTGAAGATTTAATGTTTTACTGTATGTCGGTGACATCTCACAGATGTTTTGAACATTGATTCTGGGCCACACCCAGCACACACTTTCTGTGTCATGCGTGTCCCCACCTGACACTGAGCCATAGCACTTTATGACTTACGTAATAGCTCGTGTTTACATATAGAAATTACTTCTTTGTGTTAATTATATACATATGCAAGATAGTGGTTTATCAGCAATGTTCCTTTTCCATGTATTATTTATAGAGTAATTTTGTCTGCTTTATGTATTCATTATTTTATTCATCATGTGCGATTCTACTGTGGCCCAGATATGGTAGTAATTGCTGCAGAGGCAAAACTGACTCAGACCTGGTCCCTGAAACCCCATCTGGTCGTGAAGTCAGACCATGAGCAGTCACCTGATCTGTCCAGAGCTGCATCTGCAGGGCCAGTGGGGCACGGGCACCTGGGGCGGGGTCATCGCTGGGTGGAACGTGGCCCGGCCGGAGCAGCAGAGGGAGTGACGATGGAGGGAGGGAAGCAGAATTTTAGTGACAGATGCGAGGGTCTGGTGAGTGGGTGACAAATACGAAGGTATGATGTGGTGACGGGACAAGGGTAGATGTGTGTGTGGTTGGGTGGTGTGTGAGTGTATGTATGTGCACATGTATACACACGCACATACTCGCAGGCATGTGCAGTGATCTCCCTGCCCCCAGCTCCCAGCGGCAGGAGCCTTGCTGGCCTGGGCAGGGTCAGCACCAGGTGTGCCGAGTGGGTGAGGGGTGGGGGGAGGTGGCAGGGGACGAGGGCAGATCAAGATGTTTTATCGGACAGGATGTGAGGGGCCTGGGACGGGGACAGGAGGGGCACTGAGAAGAGCCCTGCTGAGCCCCGGCTGTTCAGGGAGAGGGCGGCATGAAGGAGGTCCAAGGATCCCTCCTGCCTGTGGTACACTCTGACCTGCCGCTCTTCGTCACTCCCCAGAGAGCAGGTGGTGAAGGTCACTCAGGGCTCGTGGGTCTGTGTTTGGCTCCTGGTGGCGGCTGCCCTGCCGGGCCAGTCCTCAGGCTGGAGCAGAGGTTTGGGTTTATTCAGGTTACAGTAATAATGGATATTTTTAAAATCCGGTGCTTTCAGGAGCCATCTCCTGTAGGGACACCATCTCCAATTTTCAAAATAAGCTTGTGAGACTGACTTAAACATTCAGAGAGCACAGAGACAGCTGCTGCCCAGACTGCCACTGGTTTTCCTGGGGCCAAAGTCCCTGCTCTGTGGTTACATGTCGCCACCTGCCCACACGCAGCCTCGCTGGCTTTTCTCGACCTTCCGCGTGGAGTCCCGTCCGCGAGTCTGAGCTTTCCCCTTCCCTGCGCAGGGCACGCGAGTTCTGTCGGACACGTGGAAACCCCGCGCAGCCCCTCCTCCCGCGCCCGCCGCTGCGGGCTCAGGTCCCGGCTGCGCGCATGCGCGTCTGCTCTCGCCCCTTCCCAGCGTGCGGGGCTCCCGTGAACGCACTGTGGTCCCCGCTGAATGCTCCCCACGCCTGTCTCGGCAAGTCCCCATAACGGCCCTGTCCGTGGGAAAGGCTGTCCCCACGTCACTGGTGAGGAAGTGGAGATCCGGGCGGTGGAGTCATTAACCCAACATTAGCTCACCTGTGACTCCACGCCGGGCCAGCGCCACTCCTCCAGCTCCCGGTGGTTTGCACTCAGCTGGCACGTGCGGACCCAGCCAGAGCCTTCCTCAGGGGTCTACGCACAGGAGTTTACGTTCCACTGATTTCCCGCACGTGGAGGATGAGCAGGTGCCTCTGTGCACTTAACACCCACCCGGGCCAGGCCCTGCCGACACCTTGTTTCCACCGTCTCAAAGCAGCCTGTGGGTGGAAACAAGGTGCCAGCCCACCCCAGCCCTGCCCCGGGCCGGGTTCCCAAAGAGGAAACCCAGAAAGGCCTTGCGAGAAAAGCCAAGGTTTTGCCACAGCGTGGCGTCCCCGTGGGCTGGGAGAGGTGTTGGCTGTCACTCCTAACCTCCAAGCCTGTCTCCGTCATGGGAGTCGAGCAGGGAGACCGCAGAGGAGACGGGACGTGGTAACACGAGGACTTACTGATGCCACGCACGGCCAGGCCGGCACGCGTGACCCTCTCCCCAAACTGTCCCCCAGCTGAGGCCAAAGGAGGCCCTCAGTCTCCAAGGTGAGCAGGGACAGTGGTGAGACGGGGACCCAGCATTTCTGACACTTAAAGCCCCTCCCACTGGAGTCGGCCTCGGCGGGCGAGATCGTGGCGTTTCCTCTGTGCCTGTCGTAAGCAGCTTCCTCTCTCTGTTCCTCCTATGTCACCTTTTCGATGACGGCTTATTTATTTTTACTGCGACTGTGTGTTCCTGAGACTTCCCCTCCAGAGCCTGGGAAACAGGTTCTCCTAAGTCGTCTTGGCGGACACGGACACAGACCTCGCCCCACGAGCACCGCAGCCAGAGCAGCCCGGAGCGTCTGCCTGGAGAGCAAGGTGCCCTGGAGTCCACAGCGATCGTGCTGCTCAGGTAGCGCAGGTGCGGGCCAGGGGGGGACAGCAAGGCAAAGCCCCCTTCAGAGAGGGCCCCTGCAGGGCCGGCTCCCAGGGAACTGCTGCGTGGGGAGGGGATGGAGGAGAGACGGTTCCAGTGAGGGGAGCTTATCAATGCAGGCAGACGGGGGGCAACTCCTCCCACGCCCCCCTCAGTGAGCATTGCGGGTGCTGTTCAGAGTCCCATCCCTCCCTCCCTGCGGGAGGGCAGGCGGCAGGCGCGGTTTGCTCCAGGCCGCAGCAGCCAGTCTCCTGCGGGCACCCTGCCCGGCCTGGCCCTTCCTCCTCCCGCTGGCAGAGGGAGTGGGAATTCAAATTCATTCTCCATTTCCCTTGACATCCCATTTCCTCCCCTTCCTGGCAGGAGACAAAATGAATTCCACACAGAGGTAAAGAAAAGGGGTCCCCCCAAAGCTAGAGGCCGTCTGGGCATTGATGGGTGACAGCGGCGTGAGACAGACACCGGGAAAGCCCACGGCACCGCCCGGACGCGGCTGTTCCAGGAACCTGCTCCGGGAGAGTAAAAGCTTCTGCACCGCCGAGCCCAGTAGCTGGCTCCTGCCTTCTGCCGTATCAGTCTTCTGTTCCGACTCGATGGAGGTTCCGGTGCACGGGGGGAGGTGAGAGCCCAGGGAAAATGGGCTGGGCGGAAAGTCACCGTGGGAACAGCAGCACGGTGGCTGCCTGCCCCGGGAATTCCACCCACGAAGAGGCACAGGGCCCAGATGGCCGCACCACAGACCACAGACCCCGAGCAACGGGGCAGCCGCCTGCCCGGGTCACCCAAGCCTCATCCCTTTCCCCTGGCACTGCTGCCTCCCTGGGGACACTGTAGAATCCGCCAGAAACAGCTGAGTCAGGCGCTTTCTGTGCGAGCAGAGCCGTGTCTGCCAGTGCTGTGTCCACAGCCGACATTTTCTGAGGATGGGGACGGCCACCGCAGCCAGCCCAGCAGGGGCCCCGCTGCTCGCTGCAGGGAAGGCCCGGACCAGGCTGCGCAGAGGGTCCGGCGACCGCAGCAGCTGCAGCCCAGCCTGTGGGCAACGCAGGCCACTTCCCACGGCAGACCCCGGAACAGAGACTCTGGGGGGACCAGGCACTGGGTGTTCACAACCCCTGGGGCTGCGATGGGTGCTCGGGCTGGGAAGCCCGGCGTGGCCCCCAGAGCAGGTGCAAATCTCCTGGAGTCAGGCCAGGGACGCCCGGGCAGGCGGGGCCAGGGGCCCAAAGCTGGGTGGATGAAGCCGGCTGTTCCAGCCACCAGCACACATCGTTCTTCCGGAAAACTCTCCCCACATGGCTAGGCAAGGTGAAGAGTTTTTTATTCTGATGGCTTTTATACATTTTCTTATTTTTACAACCCTGGCAGGCTTACCTTCACCCAGCTACCTCTTCAAAGGCCCTGCCTCCAAGCATAATCCCGTTCTGCGGTTCTGGGATAGGGCTTCTACGAATGAATTTTTGGGGACACACTCAAGCCCCTGACACTCGGGGTCCTTGACAAGCCACTGCCTCCCTGCCTGGAGGTGCTTGGGGTCTGTCACGGCACCTACCCCTTCCCCGCTCACCCCAGCCCTCGGCGATCCCACCCCTCCAGGACTGCCGTGACTGTACACTCCAGCGCCTGCGAGACACAGCACTGGGATGCCGCACAGGTGTCCCATCTCAACACCACGGTGACCGTTCTCCCTGGCGACGGTGTGTCTGGTCTCTAGTCCGTGTGCCACATCTCAGTGAGTTCCCTTACGCACCCACCCCCCCATCTATCCACCCAGAAGACGTGCACTGAGTCTGAACTGTCTCCACACTCTCAGGGCTTACGGC
The DNA here is from genome assembly GCA_028533085.1 of Varecia variegata. Lineage (NCBI taxonomy): Eukaryota > Metazoa > Chordata > Mammalia > Primates > Lemuridae > Varecia > Varecia variegata. Next base: position 1,050,293 of record CM052437.1, read on the forward strand.
AGAAGGAGACGTCGGATTTTAATTAAGCAGTTTCATGAACCAATGGAAAACTTCGTCTGCAATAAGCACGAGGACGGAGAGAGCTGCAGACACAGGACAGCGCGTGCAACGAGGCCTGCCCCGTCCACAGGGGAGAGGGGGTCTCCCAGAGGAGGTGCCCTTGGCTGGTCCTGGAGTGACGAGGGGCAGCGGGTGCAGGGTGGGCGCGGAGGGGCTGTGTGGCGGGGAGAGGTGGCCCCCAGGCCGGCACTGAGGGATGCAGCGAGCACGTATTTTTCCTTTTCTGGAAAGTCACAGAAATCCACTGAAGGACTGTGAGTGGCGGGTGACAGCATCAGGCTTGCATTTTGGATAATGAACCGCCCTGGCTCCTTGTGTGCGTGGAGCAGAGACGCGGCACACAGTGCGGTGGCCGAGGTGGTCCCGGCGGCTGGACCAGAGTGGGGGTCCCAGCAGTAGCGGGGAAAGTGCAGAGGTGGATTTATGTCTTAGAGACAGACGGGGACATAAAACTGCTCCACTCGGTGACAGACTGAATTTGAGAAGTAAGAAAGAGAAGGGAGTTGCCATGATTTAAATGTGTCCTCCAAGGTGGACGTGTTGGAGACGAAGCCCCCAGCCAGCCGTGCTGAGAGGTGGGATTTAAGCGGTGACTGGGCCCCAGGGCTCCGTGTTCAGGCCTGGATTCCTGCCTGTGTCTTGGGAGTAGATTCCTGGGTTCTGGCTGGACAGGGCGAGTTTGGCCTCTGTCTCTCTCTCCCTCTGTCTCTCTCTCCTCTGTCTCTCCCTCTCTCTCTCCCTGTCTGTCTCTCCGTCTCTCCTCTGTCTCGTCTGTCCTGTCTCTCTCTCTCTATCTCCTGTCTCTCTCTCTCTCTCCTGTCTCTCTCTGTCTCTCTCCTCTGTCTCTGTCTCTCCCCCCCCCCCCCCGCCGGGGGTGGAAGAGAAAAGCCTTCCCCAGATTTGGGCCCCTCAACCTTGGACTTCCCAGGTCCCCGAACTGTAAAAACTGAATCTCTGTTCTTTATGAACTGCCCGGACCAGGGTTTTCTATATTATAGCAGCACAGACGGGCTAAGCCGGCTTCAGGACAGTCCTCATTCCTGGCTTGCAGGGCTGTGTGGGCAGTGATGGCCGCAGACGGCAAAGGGGCCTGGGACGGGGCCGGGGGACAAGAGTCGCAAGTGCTGGAGACAAACCAGAGGAGACACGAGGAAGCTGAGAACCAGGCATGGGGACTAGGCCTGGGTGGGGGTCTCGGTTGGGGGGAAATGCCCCAGGGGAGCGTGTTCATCGTGTCAAGAGGTCGTCTGGGCGCGAGCACAGAGTGTGGGGGGCGGGGCCGGAGACTTGAGTGGGGAACCGCACGCTGGAAGGATCCTGGGGGAGGGGGAGCCCCCGAGGGGACTGTGCAGGCCCTGCTGTGTTAGGGGGCAGGGGTCAGGGTCAGGGACACCTGCGGGGGCGTGGCTGCCCTTGCCTGGGGCAGGGACACCTGCAGGGGCGTGGCTGCCCTTGCCTGGGGCAGGGACACCTGCGGGGGCGTGGCTGCCCTTGTCAGGGTCAGGGACACCTGCGGGGGCGTGGCTGCCCTTGCCTGGGGCAGGGACACCTGCGGGTGCTCACAGCCTCATGCAGGGTCTCTGTGCCGCACGAGTGTTAACAATGCAGGTCGCTGCTGAAGCATGTGCAATTGCGGTACGGACACACACAGTCTCCACGCTCCCAGTACAACACGAACTGTGTCCAGCAACAACGCACCCCCACTCCTGTCACTTATTTTGCATTAGGATGAGCAGTTTTGATCCATGCTGCCTGAAAACAATTTTTTGAATGTGCTGAAATGCAATGAAGGAAGATGATTACCCTGAGTGATAAAACATGAGCTTTGTGGCTTGAGATGCTGTCAAGTGAGTGGTCTAAGAGTGACTCATAGAGAAACTGGTAGGCAACTAGCAATTGGGAAAAGTCCCCTTGTCATATGAAACATCTCTAAGTACTGAACAATGATCACATAAATTAATGCTAAAGGGATAAAACTATGACCTCAGAAATTTTTATATTATTGGGAATTTCAAGAAAAGGAAAAGTTATTGGCATCGTTAGGGTAGATTATTAAACCTGTTCTTCCCAGGGAAGTTAGTTCCTTGCTAAACCCTCCATGGGTATTTTTGTTGTCCTGTGACTGCAAGGGCTTTGGAGGCCCAGGACTGTCCCTACCTCACCCACGTGCACCTTCCGGCACCTGGTTTGTAGCGTGTCACATGCAGGCACCCAGCAGATGTCAGGTGGGCAGAAGGACAGGTGGATGCGTGTTTACCCCTTAGGTTCTGACGAGTGCCCAGTGAGGCCAGCGGTTAATATCCGTACACCCGCTCCCAAGCAAATTGCGCATATGCTAGGATTTGGGGGACACTGAACTGTGGAGAGAGACAGTGTACTACACGCCAAGACCTTAACTCATGGCAGAGCCTCGCCTTGGGTGGTCTTTTGTCCAAAATCAGCGTGCTGCCAGGCCACTCACTCACTCAGCCAGCCGTTACTGTGCGCACACAAAGCCCGACGTGGGAGTAAACAAGACCCTCTCCCTGCGCTCGTGAGACTGTGTGTGACCACTGGTTAGCGGTGGTCTCAATGAGCTATTGGTTCCACGTTGGTTTACTTCCTTTTGTCACATCTTGTTGTCTTGTTGCCTTTATTTAGGGGCCTGGCTACTCTTGTTCAGGCAATAATCGTGCAGTCTGCTGACATCACTTCCCCATGTCTACTATGTACAGCACGTTGCTGCCGTTACTAGTATTATTTCTGTCTCCCTTTACACAGAACATGTTTTGTGCTAAACATTTCGTTAGATGCATTATACACATGAACACATCTTCACGAGAGGATATTATCTCCATATATTCACTGTGAAAACTGAAGCTTGTGTGGGTTAAGGTTTTATGGTGGACGTAAGTGAACAGCCGGGTGCCAAGCGTGTGGCTGGTACAGGCCTCGGTGTATTTGCCATGGGCCAGGAGAAATAGACAACAGCTCATTGGCAGTTGCTTTGATAAGTGAAAGCAAATCAAAGTTGTCAGAAAACAAAGGCTTCCTTTGTTAAGTCTATTGTGGAACGTGGCGGCAGCAGCCACACACGGAAGCTACGTGAGACGCCTCTAGTGCTTCTGCTGGAACACCCAGAAGGGCGTCGGAGTGTCTGTCCTCTGTCAGAGACAGGTCTACGCAGGTTCTTACCCAGGTCCGCCTGTTCTCCTTTTATTCACTTTGTGGAATACACTTTCCTGTGTTGGTACAATGGTCTCTTGTTCCCAGAACCCTGTGAGGGAAGAGTCACCATTGCCACCGAGGACAGAGCCTCCTCTCTGCAGCTGCCACCATCTGCAGCTGCCGGACTTCCTGGGGCTCCACCCTGGCCCCTCGCACAGCACCGGGTGGGAGAGAACAGGTGGGGTTTGCAACCACAGGCAAGGCCAGTGCCATCCACTGTTGGCAGCTTGGGAAATTCAGGTGACCTCCCATTGTCTGCATTTCATCATCTATGGAAGGAAGGTAGAAACAGCCACCTGGAGACATTGCTGAGGCCATACCATGGGATGATGTAACAGAAATGGCTTTATGAATTCTGGAAATCAAAAATAAGATGTTGCTGTTCCCTTTGTTTTGCAGCCCTGTTATATCATAATCTCTCCAGCCAGGTGCTGAGAGCACAAACCGTACTTACTGCAGGTGGGGAATTACGTAGAGGTAAATAAAACAGAGGTTTGCAGTTTGTCCTGGAGCCCCCACCAAGCCCAAGGCCTTGTTGCAGTCCCCTGAACCAAGTTGTCAGGGCGCAGGACAGCGGCACCTGCCGTGCGAGCACCGGACACTCCCCCCTCTCCCCAGAGCCGCCTTCTGGTCCAGCCACGTTGGCGACTGCCGGGCGCGGCCCAGATCCCTCAGTCAACGCCTTTTCCTGCATCTTCCTCCATCTGGGTCCTCCCAAAACTAGGTCAGCGTCCACCACCAGCCTTGCTCCTTGGCCTCGAGCGCTTTTGTTTAAGAACCGCCCTGGCTGCTGTGTGGTGTCCCCCAGCGCCTGTCTTCTACGCAGCACCTTCCTTCACCCGGATCAAAACAGGTCACGTCTTCATTAGTCCACCTGGTCCTAAAAAAGTAGCATCGTCCAGACACCTGGAGGCATCTCAGTGAGCATAACTTTGCAAGCCAGCACACAAAGGACATCCTCGTAACGGGGTGACCGTTCCTCAGAGTCCCCCCACCCGAGGGGAAGGGGACGTGGCTTTGCAGCAGGAAAAGGTGAGACTCACTTCAGGCTGCTGACCAGGCGTGTTTGGGGATGTTTTTCCACATCTATTTTAAAGCAGTTCACTTCCCCACGGTCACCCTCTCCCGCCCACAGCCACTGCACCCTCCCCGGATTTCTGTCCTGAGTTTAGTGCCTGCAGCCAAGTGTTTGTGTAAAAATAGTTACTGCTGTTAACAACAGGGTCTTGTTTTCTGCAGGGGCCACTGCCCGGGAGCAAGAGGGTGCCAGGCAGACAGGAGGGCGCGTGGGGCCGCACGGCGTGGGGACAGGAGCCTGCGGAGGGGACGGCTCCACAGCAAACAGAGCCGCCCCTCGGAGCGCGTGGCCTGGGACCAGCCCTCGCTCCCTGTTTCCTTGTCCCCAAAGCGCAGGTGCTGCCGGGAGTTACCACCAACGAGGCTTAACGCTTAAGGCTGCGACGTTGCGTGACCACCTTTGCGTCCCGGAGCACCTGCGCTGGGCCGTCTTCCCAGACCTCCGCACTCGCGTTTCTGATGGACTCGCAACGCTAGCCTAAGAAAACGCTCCAATTCGAGAACAGCACTCACTTCATGTTTCCACAAAGCTTCACGTTGATCCTGATTCCTTCGCTCTCCTTATCTTGTTTGATCCCAGTAAGTGTAATGAGGGAGAAGGGGATAACATAAGCCCCACTCTGTGGATTAGGAAACTGAGGCACAGCCACCTTGAGTGGTTTCTCGCAGTCTCTGTGCAAAGCCAGACTAAAATCCGGGCCTGCTGGCCAGACGTCACCCCAGCAGCCTGCTTGTCAACGGGCTGGAAACTCCACGTGGCACGCTTGTCCCCTCCCTGACCCACGGTGGGGTCAGACGGCCCAGGTTGGAGGGACGGTGCTGAGTGACGGTTCTGCTTCTGAAAGGGCTGAGGGTCAGGCCGGGCTGAGACCAAGGGCTGGGTGCAGCCCGAGAGGCCAGCGAGGTCAGGCCTGGGGCAGGGGCACGGCCACCTGTCCTGTTAACTTTAGGGCCCCTCCCACCTCTGCCCCCCCCCCAGTGTCTCCGCCACCTGTGCCACCGGGAGCCGTCAGCGTTCCAGGGGGAGAGAGACCTGACTGTCCTGATTGTTCTGAGACTTTAATTAAAATGAATTCACTTTGCCTCAGTTATTGCTTCAGAGGCTTCTGGGATGACGGCGACGTTGCCAGCCCTGTGACCTGTCAGTGTCCCTCTCGGGCCACGCTTGGATAATGGAAAAAGACCCGTCCTCGCCACCCAGCGGGCCTTTCCCCTGGTGGCAGCTGCTGCTCCTGGCCTGCTCCGGGGTGGGGACAGGCAGCGCCTGCTTCAGAGAGTGCAGTGTCGGCGCCCGGGCCCTCCGGCTGGCAGGGACGCGCATGCGCTGTGTTTGGTGACTGCCGTGCCGAGCCCACTGGAGCCGTGAGGACGAGGAAACCAGCCATCGACGGCAGCAGCGGAAAGGTGCATGTCCTTGCTCGGGCATTGGTGTGTTTACTTTCACATAACGAGCAGTCGTGGCTGGGTGGTGACTGGCCTTGTTCCCAGTGTTCAAGGGCATCAGGGTCGACGTTTCTGAGTCCCTGGTTCTTTCTCTCATGGTGCCAGGATGGCCCTGGGGCTCTGGCCATCACGCTCATGTTCTCACAGCAGGGTGGGAGCGTGGGGGGAGAGAAGGCTGAACCGGGGGCTCTTCCTTGCGCCTCGGCAGCTTTTCCTGAGACGGGCCTGAGCGTCGTTTCCAGCCAAGTGCGTCACCCTCCTACTTGCGGGGGCTCTGTTGACAGGCGGGGCTGGACGTCGGGCAGTGGACACTCTTGCACCTCCTGTGCAGAGACTCGGCTGTCCCCTGCCAGCTCTGTTGTCCTCTGGCAGTTATAATCACCTATTAGCTAGTTATGTTTCTTAATTTTTAATACTAAAAAGGACTGTGTCGACACTTCTGCCTGTGGAAGTAAAAAGAAGCCATGCATAGCGTTGTAACTTTTAAACAACCACACTTGACGTGAACTTTTGAAGTGCGGTGCATTCGTGGCCGCTAATTTTATGGCTTGAGTCTCTGGCATTCGTGGTGCGGACACTGGTCAGCCACCGCGAGGGTGCAAGGTGCCAGCGGAGCAGAGTGGGGAAGACCCGTCGGAGCTCAGGGCTCCTGAGGGCAGGTGCTTAACTCGGAGCTTTGTTTCGCTCCCACCGTCCGTCTGTGGCCCCTCCCACAGCGTGTCGGTTCTAGAACCAGCGTCAAGGAGAGAACTGGCCCCACGGTGCGAGTGGCCGTTTACACTTTGGGCACGTCGACCCAGGGGTGTTTGAACAACGAGAATAAACTCACGATGGGGCAGTCGGGTGCCGAAGGAGGCTCTGGCCTTACGGAGACTCCCACAAAGCAAGTCCAAGGTCTGAACTCAGATCCTGAAATCAGGTTCTGCCTTTGCTCCTCTCTGGTCTGTAAGACGGCGTGAAATCACCTGGCTGGGGACGGCGTTGCGATGACCCAGGACAAGGTGGGGATGGAGCCCTGAGGCCCCGGTGAGCCTGGGGGTGCCGTGTCCTGGATAGGGGGTGTGATGGAAGTTGGGGCTCATTCAGGTCCCAAGCTCAGCCACGCCGGGGAACTGGCTCCCGGGAGAGTCGCTGAGACTCCAGTTTTGTAAGTTCACATGGAAACAGAAACAGCTGCGTCTGCGGCTGCCAGGCTGTTGTGGAAGTTTGAGACGGTGACGCGTGTCACCACCCCTGGCAAGCACCGAGCCGCGGGCGGAGAGGGAGCACGGCCGGCCGCTGACCGGGCCCTTCTCTGGGTCTGGAGTCTCCTCCGCAAATGGACTTGGACGTGGAGCCGGCCTCTTGGGCCCAGCTGGCTCCAGTCCCAGAGCCCCGGAGAAGGACCGCACTCCGAGGTCAGAAGACGCCAGACTTTCCAATTTCCATGTTTCTGAGGATGGAGCACTTAGCTGGGAGCTAATATTTGCCCTCTATCTTCTCTTGCAGGGTCGTGGAACAGAAATATTTCAGAGAGGAAGTAAAATACCGTGAATGTTTCCTCTGGTTATGAAATTCAGTGCTGTGGGGCTTTCTGGGGGGCTCTCGGTCGCCATGGCAGCTGCTGTCATGCATCTGGGGGTGGAATCTCCCTGAAGATCACTGGAAAAGTAACTAGAAATCCTGTGTCCAGGCAGGAACGACTGCGCCCAGTGAGGCCACAGACGGGGGGGCCCTGGGGCTGGAGCCAGGAGGAGCCCCTGCTTCCCGGGCCCAGCGCTGCCACCTGGGGCTGGCCGTGCACCCTGCCCGGTTCAGAGGGCGGATCCCATGCTTTGCTGGGGAAAGGAGCCGTGTCCTCCGTGGACTTTCCAGTGCTCACGTCCCCAGGACACCCCTGAGGCGCCCACGGGGCAGGAGCAGCCCCCCTGCAGTGGCCCCTGGAGGTTCCTACCCTGGGGAGGGGTGGGGGCCACACAGGAGTCTGACAAGCCGTCACCTGGAGGCCCGGGACCCCATGCTGCAGGGCTGCCATGGAGGGGCTTCCTTCCTGGGACGAGCGCGTGACCCCAATCTGCTGGCGATGGTGCCTGCGGGGGGCTGCCCGCTGGGGCTGTGCTGGGGGGACAGCTGCTCCCCCAGAGCAAGCACAGCCAGACCTGCAGACAGGAGCTGCCCCAGACACGGTGTCCTCCTTGTGACCCAATGTGACTCAAAAGACAAGCAGCAGGGATCACCTGCACGCGTGTTAGAAACCAGACCCAGAGCCAGAGTCTGCATTTCAGCAGGACTCCCGAGCCCCGTGCACCTGCCGGGAGGGAGCGCACCACCCTCTCCCAGCAAAGGGCAAGGCCGGTTGGGGATCTCGTCTGCCTTTTGGTTTCTCCAGTTCTCGGTCTAGCCTTTAAAAAAATCAGTGCCATTTTTCTATTTTAAACCAATGTCACCTTGATCCAGAGTTCACCCTGCGCTGCCCTGGATTTGAGGGCGGAGTGGGAGGAGGCGATGAAGGCATCTATATTTTTCCCTCCGTATTACAAGCACCTCAGGCGTCTGAAATATCTCAGCTCCCCCTGTGCAAATTGCAGGTACTGAGCCGAATAAGCCGGTGCTGGGCCGGCGGTTCGTTCTGGCAGGCACTCAGCCGGCAGATGCAGGAGGCTCCAGGCAAGGGGAGGGGCGGCTGCTCTTTGTCCTTGGAGGAGGAAGCGGGTCAGGGCTGTTGCCTGCTCCTCCTGCCGGTGGATAGGTGGGACCCAGGGCAGGGCACTGGGATGAGCCAGCAGCTGGGAGTGGGGCCAGGAGGACGGGGTGGTGCCCAGCAGACAGCAGCAGCCTTGCTCCTGGGCAGGCCAGAGGCTGTTGTGCAGCCACTTCAGAGCCTTTGCCCAGCAGTCCCTGTAGGCAGGGGCAGACTCCATCTCTAAGCCTGCCCCTGGGGTCAGCCCTGCTGCGGCAGCACCCCTGCCTGCTCCTTGGAAAGCCAGAGCCATTTTTCTCATCAGTGCAGCGTGTCCCGCGAGGGGCACACACCTGGCCCCTAGCGCCTGCCCTCCGGGAGGCTGAGCCAGCGTCTCCTTCGGAGACTCACAGTCCTGGGTCTGAGTCCAGGCTCGGGAACGCAGCTGCTGTGTGCTCTTGCGGGAGTTGCTCAACCCCTCTGAGCTTTTGCTTTGCCTCTCCTCTTGCTTAAAAAAGAAGAAAGTTGAAAGATTACCTGTCACGTGTTGGGGAGGATTAACTGAGATGACATTGAGAACACGCACAGCACAGAGACCGTCCAGGTGTGGAAGGGAGTGTTGCCCTCAGAGCCTTCCTCTCCCACCCCTTTTCCAACTCCCGCGTCCCCTGATCTGCAGTTAACTCTCCCTGCACCTCAGACTCCACTTCCAGACCAAAAGTTGCCTGGGTGCCCTCCTTGGAAGCCCTTTGCTAAATGACAGCCCAGAATGGTACTGCCCAATATTTATGCACCACAATAAATCGAAGTTAAAGCTCCCATGCACCCGTTCACCCCCGTCCCTCCACCCACCCATTTCCCTCCCAGAGGTCTTGCACTAAGCAGTGCCCAAAAACCCAGCGCGGTGCCAGCCATGAGGAAGAACTCACAGCTAAATAGGACAAATCATGACACCACTCAGAGCCCTTGTTCTTCGTCTGTAAAGAGAAAATGGTGGCTGGGGAGCTCTAATTCGACATCCAGCCTGAACGCTCCACCGCACTTTCATTATCCTCATCAGCAGCGTCCACGGAAAGGCCCCATCACGCCGGGAGGGGCTCTGGCCGGGAGGACTCCGCAGCCTGCAGGGAGATCTACGTGGGAAACACAAGCTTCACCTTCACAGACAGGTACATTTAAAGTAATGCACTGATCCTAGAACCGCAAGGAGTCACACCAGTTGTGTGGTCCCACCCTGGCGTTGCCCACTCACCATCTCATTCCATCATCCACGATTCACGGATGGGAACACGGTGAACTGTGCCAAACAGCGTGCTGAGTCCGTTCGGCTGGAACGCCTGGGCGGGATTCAGCACCAGGCAGTGGACAGCGAGCCTCCCGCCTCCGACACTCAGCCCTGGCAGGACAGCCCTGTGTGGGGAGGCTCGGGTACCCTTGCTGGGCAAGGGCAGGTCTGAAACAGGGACGTGCCAGGGACAAGCCATGGGATGTCTCCGTGAAGGCAGGAGTCCTTCATTTTGCTGAGTTAGTGGCGATGGAGGTGGCATTCTGACCCTTGTGCCCTGAGAATGAGAAGGCTAGAAGGCCGTTCTTTCCTTAATTTATTTGAACCTCCAATGAATGAATGGATGAAGTTACTAAGCGTTCGCCAGCAGCGCTGATGTGGTACAAGTGGATGAAAAGTCCCTGTGGAATCCCGAGCCCTGTGACCCGACGTGCTCACTTTTCATGGGAAATCCGCCCCCCCCAGGGGAAGGTAAGGCACGTGGTGTTATGTCTGCTTCCTTCGCCCTTCGAGTTCCACGCATTTCTCTCCTGCACCTCTTTATTCTACACTGCTTCATACAATTATTCTTTTACGCTGTATGGTGGTCACGCGTGGGCTCTCCCTGCCCTCACTCCCGACCTGCTGCTCACCCCCGTTAGCTGGAGACGTCCTTGAGCCACGTGCACAAACCCCTTACTGCTCCCTAGCAGCCCCCTCCATATCCGTGAACACACGCGTGCACACACGCAGCACCTAACACGCAGAGTAACACATAACAGGTGCTTAATACATGTCTGCGGGATGGAGGAGAGATTTCTACCCCTGAAGAAGCAAGTTGTGATCTGGAAAGCGACTATTTATAGCAGGAGCAGAGGAGAAGGGAGCCTGCTGGATGGGATCCCTGAACCGGGAGTGTGGAAGGAACAGGGAGGTGGAGGTGGAGAAGGGGAGACATTCGCTAGGGGTTGCAAACATGAAGGAAGAAAACACACCACGTTGTGAAATCGTGATTTATGGCAGAATGCAATTTTAAAAGATAAGTGCACGGGCTGAAACCAGAGAAGCAGAGCTGCCATTTCAGGTTACTTAAGAGAGAAAGGAGCACTGGCGTCCCCAGCAGACCAGGCTGCACCCACCTCGTCCTCCCCCAGCCTCCCGGGCTCTGTGGTCCATCTGCCGCCGCCCACGCAGCCCACGTGCACTCCGCACCCCGCCCCAGCGCCCTCCCCCTCTGCCCTCCGGTCCCTCCCGGCCCTGGCTCTGCGGCGAGCGGAAGATTTACAGTCGCCACAGGCTCTGCAGCCGCCTCCCAGACACGGGCCCTTCCCACTCGGAGCTGCTTTATGTGGGTTCGTCAGCTCTGCTCTGCTGACTTGGGAGGGTTCGTATTTCTAATCTTTATTACTTCAGTGCCACGCTTCATCCCTGTGCTTCTGGCTGCAACCACATCCTGACCTGCCATTCGTCACCCCACGCTGTTCGCCTGGGTCCCGAAATGAAAACGCGTGGGAGGGACGCGTCCAGAAGCTGCCCTGCCTCAGCCCCTGCACGGCCCACGGAGCGGGATGGGGCACAGGCCGGCCTGGCTGAGCGTGCACGCTGGCGATGGCACCCCAGGGCGTTCACAAGGCAGGAAGAGCTGTACCCGGGCTGGGAGCAGCATGGACGGGCAGGATCAGATGTGCGTACACTCCTGTTCCCCAGAGAAGCCAGCACGTGAGGGGAGAGCCTGGGTGGCGCAGGAGGGAGCTCACCAGCCCCAGCCCTGAGAGCCCTTCGGAACTGGAGACCAGCGTGCGGCGGGACCCCAGCCCGCTTGTGACAAGGAGCCAGAGAAGCCCGTCCCAGCGTCCTCTCCAAGGCCACACGCTGTCAGTGCTCCCTGCAGATCACGTGTCTCTGACCTGCTGGCCTCATTTCCCCTCGGCCCCTGGCTCCTCTGAAGCCCGGAGGGTGAGGAGGCTCGAGGAAAGGGTGTCTTCCCAAAGCTCTGAGCTTGCGAAGGGGGTGCCTGCCCCACGCGGGTGCCTGCCCACCAACTGCCCTGCGCCTCCCACCACTCAGGCAAGCGGGTCTCCAAAGCAGTTTGCCCCATTTTTAGATGAGGGACCCAGAGAAGTTCAGGGTTTGCCTGTGGCCACAAGTGGGAGGGGTGGCTGCCAAGGCACACCAGTCTCATACCTCACTCTGCCTTGCCCCCAACACCCCACTCTAGCCAGGCGATAGGCCAGTGAGGACACCCCAGAACCCACAACTCATGGCCCAGCAACACTGGCCCAAGACAGCGGGTGTGCCCTCCGCGAGAGCATGGAGGTTGAAGGAGCTTCGACAGCTTGACAATGATGGAGAAGGAAAAACTGAGTATTTGTGCTCCCCACCCCAAATTCTGCAGTCTCATAACAGAAAGACTGTCCGTGGCCAATCTGGGTATGTAGGACGGAGCCCAGTTCCAGGGGCGGCAGGCGGTGGCCTGTTTGGACGTATTTCTTGAACTCATGCAGGGCTCTGTTCTTCTGCCAAAGCCTCCCCATCAGCTCTCCCAACTGAAATTATTTTTCATTCATCCGTCGGAGTGAAAGTGCTCGGTGCAGAGACCCCGGGAGGGGTGTGGGCCCAGGGCAGGGAAGCCGTTGCCCTGCGAGGCTCAGAGCCCCCGAGGCCGTTTCTGTAGGGCGGGGGAGGTCTCTGGAAAGGACGACCCCAAACACAGCTCCATCTCCCACCTCTCGGTGGCTGTGGGGCAGGAGTGACTTCTCCCCTGATGCAGAGTGAAGTGCGGACTTCCCAACACTGTGATGGCGTCAGGCTTTTGCCCTCCTGTGTCGGTGGGTGACCAGAGGTGGCTTTCCTGTTTGACGGCTTCGCATGTTACCTTCTTGTTGCCCCACGACGGCGTCCGTCAGACACCCCAGAGCAGACCAGAGGCGGCTTGGTGCAGGCGGCTGCACCTCGGGCCCCGTCTGTCCGGTGTGGGAGAGGTCCTGTCCGCTAACGGAGCGCTGCGGTGCCCGGCGCCCGGGTTTCTCTGCCATCGCCAACGCCTTCCAGGTGGCATCAGTGCCTGAGCATCTGAAGATCTCACCGGATGGCATCATGCTCCAAAAGCTTCTGAAGATGTGTTAGCATGCATTTTCGTTTTTAATTTTTGTAGGGCAGCAACACAAACGGGTGACGTAAAGAATGGGAGAAACAGTTTTAAAAAATTAAAGTTCTCTTAATAATTAATTGAAGAACCTGTCGTGGGTGCTGATTGGGGGTGGATCTTGGGGTGCAGAGGGCACGACCCTCACTGTGTGCTCTCCCTGCACTGCCAGGCCACCCTCGCCTCTGCAAGGCCACCAGGGACCCCTCACTGCCAAGCAGAGGGCTTTAGTTTGGTCCGTATTCTTTTGATTTTTGACGTCTTTTCTGCATCACTTTTTATCATCATCTCTCCTGAAAAAATTTTCTTCTTCTTCTTCTTATTATTTTTGGCTTCCAGGGTATTATACCACCTTAATTTTCCTCTCCCATTTTTCGGGTTGACTTGTTTCTGTGCTGCTGGGTCTTCCCTTGTTGTCCGCACTTGCTAAGTCTGGGCACCTGCCCAGGGGCGGCTCTGGGCTTCACTCCGTGTGTCCCTCTGCTCAGCTTTCCGTCCTCCGCCACCGTGCACGGCGGGAGGGGCTCCGCGTGACCTCACGCGGCCGCGGTGTCGCCCCCGCGGATCACGTCCTCCTCCCAGACTGACCTAAGTGTGTGCCCGGTAAATCATTAAAACAGAAATAAATAAAACCATTAAAACATAAATAATCATCGTATTTAGTGATGTCAGTACGGGAGCCGTCAAAAATACCGTTTGCATTACACAAAACGCTCTGTGCCTGGCAGCTCACTTGATCTTGATGAAAACTCCCTGGGAAGGACGGCGCTCACGTTGTTCCTCTTCTGTAAATGGGAACATTAACTCCCGCAGAGGGGACAATCGTGGCCGAGGACACAGTCACAGAGCGACCGATCCGGAGCTCCGCAGGTTCCTCTCCCGAGCGGCGCCTGTCCCCGTCCCTTCCCCTTAGCGGGAGGCCGGCCCGCCCTGCGCCTGCGCAGCCTCTGCCCGGCTCCGGAGTTTCCGTCTGGGATTGCTGACGTCACTGACGCAAGGGTCAAAGGTGAAGGATCATGTGACGTGGTCCACGCATCCCTGGTGACGTGGGCGCAGCATCACGTCGCCAGCACCAGCTAAGAGATCACTTCCCGCCACGTCGACGGAAACACTCATCGCCCAACGAGGCAACGGTGCGATACCCGCTGTTTACAGAGCTGCGTGACTCTGGGCTGCGTGATGGGGTCGTTGTCCACGATTCCTCTTCCTCAAGTGGAAAGTCTCCTCACGTGGCCCTTCAGCCTCGCCTGCCACCGCCCTTCGCTCAGGACGTGCTGACCTCCCGAGTTTTACTCCGGAACCTTCGGGAGTGGCCGAGCATCCCGCGTGCAGGTGGCCGGCGCGAGTGGTCGGGGGTGCAGGATTGTTCCCTCCCGGTGTGGCCCCGCCCACCCGCGCAGCGCCCGGCCTGCCCCTCCCCCCTGCTGCCCCCCCGCCCCGCCCCCACTGTCCCCGCCCCTCACTGTCCCCGCCCCACCGCTGCCCCGCCCCCCACTGTCCCCCACTGTCCTGTCCCCCCACTGCCCCGGCCCCCACTACCCCTGTCCCCCCACTGTCCTGCCCCCCCAC
>CM052437.1:1065216-1108859 GCA_028533085.1 Varecia variegata
GTGGGGACATGGTGGCCCTCACTATGCAGTTGGGGGGCAGGTCTGCTGGCAGGTGGGGACATAGGTGGCCCTCAGTATGCAGTTGGGGGGCAGGGCTGCTGGCAGTGGGGACACGGGTGGCCCTAAGTATTTGGTTGGGGGACAAGGCTGCTAGCAGGTGGGGACACGGGTGGCCCTCACTATGCAGTTGGGGAGCAGGGCTGCTGGCAGTGGGGACATGGTGGCCCTCACTATGCAGTTAGGGGGCAGGACTGCTGGCAGGTGGGGACATAGGTGGCCCTCACTATGCAGTTGGGGGGCAGGGCTGCTGTCAGTGGGGACACGGGTGGGCCTCTCGAGGACAAACCCTGGGTAGGGGGCTGGGCAGAGAAGGGGACGGCTGACAGCTCCTAGTGGGCTGCAGGGACAGTCTGTGGGGCGAGTGCAGGATTGGGGAGTGAGGCCCGCCCCGCTCAAGTTGCTCATTTTGTCGTGTTCACCAACCCAGACTTCAGTGGGCTGCTCTTGCGGAGTATCCTTTTTTATTTCTTTTTCTGCACTGGGAACCTTGACAAGAACATCCTCCCCGCCGCGCTGTCGCCAAGGTGGACCCTGGGAGGAAGCAGAGACATGGTGCCAGCGTCTGCCAGGCTGCTAATGACACGAGCTGCAGGTTTCTTGAAATCCTCCCCTAAGGACACATGCTCACCCTTGTCCAGCTGCTTTCGGATGGGGTCAAACTGGCTCCTGCCCCAGCCTGGCCGGGCCCAGAGGGGAAGGTCTTGGCCACTGTGACCTGCATTAGGTCCTGCTGTTCGCCCCAGAGGTCAAGGTGGAAGTTGCGAAAAAGCCGTCTCTACTCAGCCCCTGCTGCAGGTGGCCAGATACAGTGTCCTTCCACTGGCACGTGGCCACAGACCTCCTCCCCTGTGGGGCACAGGCAGCTGCACACGCGGAGCTCCTGTGAACATGGGCTGCACGTATGTGTTAATGTGTGCACATGCGTGTGTCTGTGTGTGCATGCACCCATCTGCTGGTGTCGTATGGAGGAAACTTGATGTGCAAGGAGAGTCTGAGGTCACTCTGCAAGAAAGTGTCCTTGGAGTCACATTTAGCCAGGGCCCATTCTGCAGCCTCCTCCGGCCTGGCGCGGGCACAGAGAGCCACATGGCGGCCACAGCTGCTGGGAACGGAGCTGCCGGCGACTAGTGGGAGCTGGCTGCCCACTCCTCTCCCAGGAGCACTTGGCCATCTCCTCTGTCTGCCGATCCAGCCAGGAGGAGCCTGGATGTCTCAGGAGCTGACTAACCGCCTAATTCATTTTGCATATGCTCCTTTTGGCTGGCACTGCCACCAACTGGTCCCGGGTGTGACCTGGTTAGAAGCGAAGGTAGGATGCTCCAAGGTTGCTCACACACACCCAGTTTCTGCTGCTTGGACTAATTTGACTGTTCAGCTTCAAAAAAAAAAGTTAAGTTTATTAAAGTCTGCACACAGTCGCTTCCAGTTGGCGAGGTCTTCATGCTGAGGTTTTTCCTTAAACTAATCTAGTTTGTCACACAGTAAACACAGGGTAAAAGTTGAAATAATTGGCTCAGTGGCCCCCAGCACACCTTGGTTTTTCTAGAGCTCATTATTTTTTTAATTAGGGAATTGGAAACGAGGGACTGATTTCCTCCACCCACGTTAGTTTATCAATAAGAACAACCAGCTGATGACAAAGAGATATTTGATACCAGGCAATGGATAGAAATCCAACTTCCATTGGCTCAATTAGGAAAATATATTGGCTCCAGTAACGGGAAAAACAGCAGGCAGGGCTGGATTCGGGAGTTCAAACACCGGAGGAAACTTTCTCTCCATTTCCAGCCTCTGCTGGTCTCCGACGGCCTTTGTGATTTGAATTTATTCTCTCCTGTTGCCACCACAATCAATCCACATGGCAGGAAAAAGCTTAAACAAAGGCCAGCTTTCCTGCAGCTCATGAGCATACACTAGGAGAAAGCCACCTCTCAAACCACAGGCTGAAAGATTGCGAGGGAAGAGTGGCCCTGTGTGGGCCACGTGCCCGCTGCCTTGAAGGGTCTGCTCGGGGCCGTGGCCCGGCCGGTGAGAGCCGATTCCGAGGGGCTCAGGACAGAAGCCTCCGGACTCACACCTGCTGCAGGTCCCTCGACACACCGCTGGGCTCGATGTCCTCTATCAAGACGGTAACTCAGGTCAGCCAAGGGCATGTGTGTATTACAGACTTTCACAGGCAAGTCACAGGTCAAAAATACAAGTAAACCTTAAATGAGCACTGTAACATGCTCAGATACATTGTAGCCCATCAGAGCACAGAGGTTAGGGCGTTTCCATCACTGGCAGCGTGTGCGGAGACAGGTTGCAGCGGCTGATGCATACAGGGTGCGATTTTTGCAGACCAAACATCTATCAATTCTTTAAATGAATAGTTTGTCTCAGAAATTTCACTTCTTAGAAATTATTCCACAAATGGATACTTGTCACAACTGTGGGAAAATAGGTGCATTTGGACCTTTATTCCTGAAATAATTAGAATTTTTTTTAAAATTTGAGAAAATAGAAATATTCTTTAATTGATGGCATGCTAAATTACTTATAATATTAATACATACATTCATTGAAATAAAAAAAGTTAATTCTTCACTTACTGATACGGAAACATGCACCAGACACACACGCTGCACAGGAACATGCAAGAGACAATCCAGTTTGTGCTTCTCATTCTCACAAGTCTTTGTGAGAGAGAACAGAGTGTGTTGAGAAAGACGGGAGCAGCACACGACGCATGGTCCAAATTTGCTCTGCAGTTAGCTCCTCAGTGCTGGGCTCAGGGCTGCCTTTTGCTTCCCGCAACTTTGCACAACACCTTGGATGTTTATTTTTGAAAGTACGTACATGGATCTGTCTCTGGAGAATAAAGCCCTGGTGGGTTTCTGGCCAGTCCAAGGCATTTGGTGCACGTTGCCAGCCTCCCTCCAGGCCAGTTGGGCCCCTCTCACCTTCGCTGGAGTGTGTGGGGACGCCAGGCCCTGTCCCGCCTCAAAATGTTGACTGTTGTAGCTCAAAGTCAAAGCCTTTGGCTGCAGGATGCCAGTCTGCCAGCAGACCTGGGTGGCACAGCCCTGCTGTTGGTTTATGGCCACGGACACTTCACAAAACAAAACGCAAACCCCTTTATCCAGGGATGATCGACACAGAATGCACTGCACACATGCAAGGTGCGTGACGATGGATTTTACCACATGTGTGCTCTGTGAAGCCAGAGCCACAGCCGGACAGGGGACACGGCACCCCCACCCCAAAGTTCCTCCTGCTCCTCCTGGGAGCCCCCATCCCTTCCCACCCCTCTGCCCCAATCAACTGCTGCTCCGGCATCAGCTAATACTGGTGAATTTGCATCTTTGAGGTTTTATATAGGTGGAATCATTTTGTCTGGCTTCTCTCACACAACACGCTTATTTAGAGACATGGCCGTGTTGTCCTGGGAACCGGTGGGGCATCGCCTGTTATTGCCACCTAGTGCTCCGTGCTGCCACACGCCATGATCAAGTGTGTGTCTGTCCATGATAACTGGTTGTTTCCAGTTTGCAGGGATTACAAATAAAGTTTCTGTGAACATTCATGTACAAGTCTTTGTAATGATATACATTAAGATTTCCTTCTCTTTGGAAAATACCTAGGAACAGAATGTCTGGATCATGCGTATGGTAGATAAATATTTAACTTTTAAAGAAACCGACAACTATTTTCCAAACTGGCTGCACTATCTTATGTTCCCACCAGCAGAGAGTGGGATTTCCACTTCCTCCTCACCGTCACCAACACTCACTGTGGTCAGCTGTTTTAATTTTAGTGGCTATGTGATGGTACCTCGTTGTGATTTACAGAGAGTCCAGTTTTAACTGACATTCACAGTTACGTGGGTGTGGACTGTTTGTGAAAATACAGTGTATCAAACACTTTAGTGAAGTCATTCGAATATATACTGTATTAACTTTTGTCATGAGATGTCATAATCCTGTTGGAAAGAGCTATAAAGTCTGTAGGGCATGTGTTTTATGCAATTTTTATGGTTCATTTTGTTTCAGATAATGCTTTAAACATTGCACAGTATCTTCCATTGTTCCATGGGTAGAATTCTGAATTCTGTTTCAATAAAATTGCTGAAGAATACACTATTGCAATATTTATATTTAAACTTTATTAAAACACCAGAATCTGCATTTAAACTTTATTAAAATAGGCTGTTGCATGTGCAGAAATGATAGTCTGTGATACCGAATTGTTTTTATTTCAGGGAATTTGCAATGGATTGAATGCATGTTTGGAGAAGATGCTTCACAGTCCAGACATTTTGAGTTTTGGATTACAGATATCTGGAAATTCACAATTTATTTCTGCTGCGCCTATCACTGGGTGCACGCAAACTTGCACACACGTGCACACACGGAGTTTAATGTGAGGGGCTGCTCCCAGCTGAGGCGGGGGAAGGAGTGGGTTTCCCCAGGGGGATGGGTGGGGACAGGTGCTGGGAAGGCCAGAGTGGGTCTCAGAAGGCTGTGCTGATGCTGCTGGCAGCAGCCACGCCTGGGGGCAGCCACGCCTGGGGGTGCTCTATCCAGGGGTGTCTGATCGCAGAGCCTGAGCCCTGCGCAGTGCAGGGGTGACACCCCCTGCCTAGAATGGGCTCTGGAGTGAGATCAGTGCCCTCCGGCCAAGGTTAGTTGCTGCTGGCAGGTACATTGGGCTAAACGGTTACCACGAGGCTGGCACCGTGTGGTGCTCAGACAGCTGGACTGGGGGGGACACTCGGTGGCAGAGCCACAGCACAGGAGGGGAGACGGGTTTTATTTTTTCTCTACTCATCCATTATGGCAAAACATCAGGTTCCTGTTAAGTCTTTCCTCTTCCTGGGAATGAACTTTTCTTTGACAACGTGCTTCTGAGCGTCATACCTAGCAAAGCTCCGTGGTGTGCAGGGACAGTGAGGAATCCTGGGTCGTCGGGTGCCCAAGCGCCAGGGGTGGGCGTCCCTCTCCAGGTGCTGCCTCACACTCTCAGGTTCAGCAGCTGTGGCCTCAGAGTGATGCAGCCACAGCGGGGCTGACCCTGGGACAGGGCCCGTGAGGAAGTGAGGATGAGGATGTCTCAGCAAGCAGTTTGGAGACTGATGTGTTGACTGAACAGCTGACCACAGTTGGCTAAGGGAGCCCTGTGCCGGCTGAGTCTCCTCACAGCCAGGTGTGTGCCCCATGTGCTAGCGGGGTGCTCCAGCTGCCCGCAGGTCTCACCTTGTGTCCCTGCCCGCTCTCTGCTGCCCTGGAGCAGGCCGGGCCAGGCACGAGGGTCTCTGGAGGCAGCAGCTGCCCCTTTAGCCGAGGCCTGAGACAGGCCCGGCCTGCACTCTGCGCTGAGACCACACACGGCAGGTGCTCAGCGGAGGGAGGAGCAGAAAATAATGAGTCACGTTTTGAAAGAAACTCTCCCAGGTTAAGAAAACTTCATCTTAGGCAATTTCATAAGTGTATTAAAGCCAGAACCAAAATAGTATTTATGATAATGAGGTCGGCTGAACGGACCTGACACCCGTCCCCATCAGCAAAGTCAATCAGACCCGTGCTGGGACGTGGGATGTCACCACGTGCGCGACATTTCACAGCAGCAGCTGCCACTGGGCTGGTTAGAGCTCAAAGCCAGGCGCGATGGAGAGCAAGGAGACACCACCTTCGTGTCCAGAAAGGGGAGATCCAGCACCTTCCCCCTGCAGGGCACAGTGCCCGTGCACCCCCGTGGGCTTTCAGAACGGGTAGCCTCGATCCCGAGCACTGGTGGTTGGTTTTAGCCCCGTGGGTACCCAAATCCCGGCATCCCAGCATCTCCTGAGTGTGGACTTTCTCCCAGTGACAACTTTCTCCGCAGTTTCTTCTCGTAACCGTAGGAAAGACACAAAGCAGAGTGCCCAGCGCTGGGGGGACCAGGCCCAGGTGCGCAGTGAGCCACTTGGGCCGGCCGATCTGCAGACGTCGAGTTTCCAATGGGAGTGTTCTTTGCATCTGTGTGGTGCGGGACGGCCGTGGCACTCTTGCGTCCAGAGCTGCCTGTGGAGAGTCATCACCCCGTGGCAGCCACGGACTGAGCAACCCTTATTCTTCCCGCGTGATAGCTGCCTTCACCTGTTTTACATGCGGCTGGTTTTGCCCCAACGACCGTCCCCAGAAAACGGTCTTTATTCCAGGAGCAGGAGCTCAGCTCCCCATCCCTCCTGGCACGGTAGGCGGGGAGGCCTTTTGCGGAGCTGTCCTTGGTACCAGCCCAGTGTCTTCAGCTCTCAAGAGTGGTGCCCAGGACAGGGACAGCAACCCGGGTGGCCCTGTCCAGGCAGAGAACAGAAGAGCTGCCGAATCTCCCTTGTCCTGGAGCCGGCACGTGTCAGAACAGCTGGGCTGCCTGTGGCCCTTTCAGCAGGTGACATTTGGTGAGATGGGGAGTGAGGTTGGGAGGGATGGGGGGAACGCTTCGTCTTTGCATTAGATTTGAGCTCAGAGACAAGGCGACCAAACTCCTCTGGTCAGCAGGTACGGTGCCCGGAGACAGGGCTGGGTGCCGCCTGCCATACCGGCTCCCAGCCCACCCACGCTGATCCCCCAGCCCGGCTCGGTTCTCCTCCCCACCCCACCCCCACTTCCCTTCCTGTGGTAGGAATTATGACATTGCCGCGTCCTCCAGGTGATCCCTAATCAAACCAGAGCCTTAGAAGCACCGACGTTTCAGAGCTGGTCTCTGTCTTTGCTAACTGGGCTGCCTCTCTTTCATCCGAAGCACGTTGTCCTCTGGTGTGTTTGCAAAAGTCCCTTTTGATTCCCTTTGTCTTGTGTTCTTCAAGTGACTGTGCTGTGCGTCTCTTTGTGCCGCCGGCAGAGGTGTGGGGGAGCGTGGGGTCGGGAAGGGGACACCTGTCTGCAGAGCAGGCAGGGCAGGCGGGAGGCTCTCCGGTCTGTCTGTCCTTCCGTGGCCACCTCTGTCCGTATTCACCTGCCCGCCCGCTCCGTGTCCGTCAGTGGTGTCTGTCTGCTCAGCAGACCACGGTGCACACGGATTTAAGTGTTAGATCCTCTAAGGGTTAGTTTGTTATTTATTTAATTATTTTATATTTTTTATTTATTTTTTATTTTTTATTTATTTTTTATTTTTTTGAGACAGAGTCTCACTTTGTTGCCTGGGCTGGAGTGCCGTGGTGTCAGCCTAGCTCACAGCAACCTCAGACTCCTGGGCTCAGGCGATCCTCCTGCCTCAGCCTCCCAGAGTGCTAGAATTGCAGGCGTGAGCTACTGCACCTGGCCAATAATTGCCGTTGGAAACAATAGCAATGCTCAGGGCCTGTATTTGTTACGCATTGAATTTGCATTTGTGAGGGATAGGGTATATGCAGTTTCACTTGCTCATTTTGCAGTAAGCCCAGGAGATGTGTGTCATGCAGACCACTCAGAGGATATCGGAGGCTCAAGTGTTTTCAAAGGTGCCCCAGCCTATGTGTGGAGGCCCAGGCAGCGCAGCTGTGCTCAGTGCTCTCCTGAAACACCTGGCCTGGAATCGAATCCTCACCCGCCTGCAAAGCTTACAGGAGTTACCGGTTCACGGCAGCATCGAATCTACTCACAAAGCAGCGTTGAGCACTTGCTGCTGGTCGGGCTGCGGCCGCAGGGTGAGGCTGTGAGGCCGAGGATCTAGAGCAGTGCTTCCCAAAGTGTGGGCCGTGAGCACCTGCTCGAGGTAGCCCAGCAAGGTCATTTCCAATGCAGGTTCCCTGAACCCCTCAGATGCCCTGAATCAACGTCTCTGTTGACGGGGCCCAGGAATCTGCATTTTTAGCAAGAGCTCCAGGTAACCTCTGTGCATACTAGAATTAAGGAAAAACCTCCCGTAGAGATTCTTTGGGCGATATGGTGAGATTTACCAATTACGGAACTGACAGTGCTGGACCTCGAGCAGCCCCGTCTAGCCGGGCTCGTCTGCAGGGGCACCCACGTAACCGCTGTGGGAGAACAAGCCTGGGCCTGGCACCTGCAGGCCTTTCTCAGGGTCGCGCCACCGTCACTGTGGCACTCTGCGCTCCTGAGCTCTTTGCATGTGGAAAGCGGGATGCCATTTTTATCAGGGTCCTCTGTTTCCCTGTCTCTCCCTCTCTCTCCCCCTAAATGTGTCACTGGCAAAGTTTGTGAGTGTTGTGTCTTCAATCCCATAAGCCCTGGAGTTTTTATTGCAAGATTTTGCATAGCATGATAACTTTCAGAAATGCATGTGTTGCTCTTAGTAAAACTCCTGGAAAGAAGCCGCGGCCTACCTGTGGCTGCAGTCTGCGTCCCCTCAAGGCTGGGGAGCAGAGGTAGCAGCAAGGTGTGCTGTCTGTAAAACCAGAGCGTGGACAACCTAGAGTTTCCTCAGGGTCCAAACGACCCGGGGAAGGAGGGGTGAACGCAAGCAGCTACCTTCCTCTTCTTCGCACAGGAAGTCCTGGTGAGAGTGACCTGGGCCCTGCTAAAAGCAGAGGTGGGAGGAGCCAGTGGGTCTGAACACTGGTCTGTTTCTACCTTTGGTGGAGCCTGCCCTGCCGCTCCCGTCTCCGTGGAAACCTTCCTCGTCTCCACCTGGGCAGCAGAGGGTCTAGGGCCAGGTATGTCAGGCTTATCCCTGTGTCTCCAGTGTGTGGCAACTCCAGTGGACGGTGACTCTTTGAGGAACCCCTGACACTTCAGATCCACCAGCTGACAACAGGTGGCAGGCACGGCTGCCCTGCCCTGAGCACGCCCGTTGTTCCCAGAGGGTGACAGCTGTCTGCTGGAAGTTGCCAGGTCTTCATCGAGTGCAAAAGCAGAGAGTTCCTGCAGACCCCTCACTGCAGAGACATTTTCAAGTAAAGAGTATTGACTGGCCCCGTGCACGGTCAGGGGGCAGCTGGTGCGGGTTCCCTTCCCGAAAACTGCAGCTGGTGTGGGTTCCGGGAGCTGGCGGGTTCCGGGAGGGGGCAGCTGGTGCGGGTTCCCTTCCCGAAAACTGCAGCTGGTGCGGGTTCCGGGAGCTGGCGGGAAGCTGGAAGAGGAAAAGATAAGTCAACTTTCCCACCAGAACACAGGCCTCTCCCACCTTTCTTTATAACCTCCCACCCTCAGTCCCCTGAATTTCCTTCCTTCCTTCCTTCCTTCCCTCCCTCCCCTCTCCCCCTCTCTCCCTCCTTCTCTCTCTCTCTCTTTCTTTCTTTCTTTCTTCTTTTCTCTCCAGCTCTGGCTAGACTTTTAAAACCCTTTACGATATCCTCAAGAAAACTGTTACTCCATTTACCTACAGGAACTTCCAGTAAATAGCAAATAAATCCCTTGGGAGGGAACTCCAGTGCCAAGTGGGGGGGGGAGGGACCAGAGGGGAGGAAGAGGAGAGGGAAGGGGGACCGAGGCTCGGGTTGGGGAGAAGGGGCAGGAGTGACATGCTGAGCCCCCACCCTGGGAGATCACCAGCGTCACCTCAGCTAATTTTTAGAGGCATCCTTCAAACAGGTATGACTATGTGCAATCTACAGTTGAGGAGAATTAAGCCCATGAAATTTAAATAAAAATTAATTTGCACAAGATCATAAATACTGAGCAGAGGAGCCCGTCTCCCCAGCATAATGCCCACCCCCCCACGCTCTGCCGCTCTGTGAAGGGGTGAGGAAGACATCAGCTCCCACCGCAGAGCTCACCCACCCGCGCCCAGGGCTGGCGCTGGTGCACGTTGGCAGCGTGTCTAGCCACGCAGAGGCTGGTGGGGGAGAAGCTCAAGGCACACGGTGTCTGGAAGCTGGGTTTCTGGGAGCTGGTCTGCAGGGCTGCTCCAGCGGGCAGTGATCTCTGAATGCCTTCCTGCGTCTGCATCTCGCCCGCGCAGAAAATCACCCGGCAATCCAACTACGGTCCTTCCTGGATAGCAACGGCTCTTCCAGAAGCCTGATTTGATGTTTCAGAGCCAGCTCTGATTGTGGGCAGAAAATGCAGAGTGCTGGGAAACCCAAGCCCAAATGCCGCCGTCTGCCAGCCGGGCTCTGGTGCACGACACTCCGCAGTACAAACCGATGTCTCGTAGTCAAGGAACCGCCTCGTGCAAGTGTCCCTGCTCGGCAGCTGTTATTGACACACGAGTTCAGCCAGGGTTATTCCGGTGTCGTTCCCAGGAGCACAACTTGCTGGGATATAACATACACACACGTGGACAGAGAAAGAGAATTCAGAGAGGGGCACAGTTTTTAAGACCACTGTGGGGTCGGGGGAGGCTGCTGCGCGTGGGGAAGTTACAGGACTTTGGGTCCGGGGCGGGGCCCGGGGAGACGATCACAGGCCTCAGGCTGTGAGGAATCCTCAGGACGTGTCGCCTGAGATCATTTAATAGTTGTCAAGTCCAAGGAGGGAGAGGAGGCAGGCGGCAGAGAGCACTTAGCGGCCCTGTCGAGCCGTCTCATTTCTCCTCCCACCAGAAGCCCCGTCAGAGAGGACGCTCGAGTCGGGCGAGAGGTAGATTTAGGTGTGAGTCCCTGGGTCTACAGAGCTCATGATTTGGGGTCCAGAGAGCACCCAGGGAAATTGCTCACCTGAGACATGGCCCTTCATTCCAGCTCTCACGGGGGAACGTGTCCACCGTTCCAGGTGAGTTTGATGGAAACGCAGCGTTGTCAGGACTGAACAGAGCAGAAAGTTACCTCCCCGTGCCGGGTCCCAGGGCAGCCGTCCGGCCTTAGATCAGGGTTTGGGCCTCCTGCCCTGGGGCTCGGCCCTGTGCCCTGGGGTCCAAGACGGCAGCCTGGAGAGGTGTCGCCCCCCCCCCCCCCCGTCCCAGCAGACAGGAGCAGGAAGGAGGAGGAGGGGGCCCCTGTCTGGGAACACGCTCCCCAAGCGTCAGACACGCTCTTCTGCTACCGCCTCGCCAGCCCTGACCCGTCCCCTGGGCACCTGAGCTGCAAAGGTGTTGAGGATGGTCCTTCTGATGAGGAGCCATAAGGCTTAGCTGGGATTTGGGGGTTCTTTATAACTAAGGAAAAAATGGAGAATTCCATGGGGAAGCAGCAGCGTCTCTGCCCACAGGCCGCTGTGCGCGACACCGGAGACCGGGACAGGCCCCACAGACACCCACGCAGCTCCCAGGCGCCAGTGCAGGTTCTGCCTCTGCTGAAACACCTGGTAACGTGCCCAGTGTGAGATACAGTGGCCAAGCAATGCGAGAGCCGACGGTCCTGAAAATTGGTCCCACTTGGTTTTGAGACCTTCCCACAAGAAATGGCACAGCGTGATCAGGAGGTGGGTGTGACGTCAGGAAAATGCGTGTCTGGACTGTGGCCGCACCTCCGTGTTGTGTGACCTTGGGGAAGCTACTGTGGATCTGGAGACAAACCTCTTGCCCAGCTGGGCTGTCTCAGCAGCTCCCTGCGTTGGGGCAGGTGGCGAGGGGGGCCCAGAACCCCCAGGGAGAGTAGAGACCCAGTGGGTGACTTGGCCACCCCACTGCCCTGCTCCCTCCGTCCCAGGGGGCCGGGAGCTGGTGTCCACGAGACACAGGTGACAGGGACCATGAGCCACTGCCCCATCCAGACCCCCGGGAGATGGCCTAGAACTTTGTCCCTGGGGGTGAGGGCTCAGCTCCAGGGGGCTCCAGGGGGCCACCTGCCTGTGGGGTCACACCCCAAAAGTGGCTTGTCCAGCCAGCAGGGCTCCTTCCTGTCTGGGTCAGATGCCCACGTGGGGCCCTTTGTCCCTTGTCTGTGGGTCTCAGAGCCTCCTGGGGTTGGGAGGGTGCAGGCACCATGCGTGTGGGCACTGTCTTCGCCGACCCTCCCTCTCACTGTCAGGCCATCTGTGACGCCTCTGAGTCCCCCAAAACACACCCCTCCCAGAGCTTAGGCAAGGGCTATTAGAACACTTGATTCAGGCACAACTGGTCCATTTTAGGGCTTTCTTTGGGGTCTGAGACTTGGGGACACTTCTACTTCCTTCAGTTTGAATACAAGAGACCTGTCACCACCTCTCAGCAGAGGAGACATTTCTTGGTCTCCATGGTGACAACACACCTTCCTCCTCCGGAAGGAAACATCCAAAGGTAAATTTCAGGACTGTTCAGCTTCCTGAGAAAGTCGTGTCCCTGAGGACACCCCAACAGCCAGCGAAGAGACAGGTGCCCAGGGCAGGCGTCCAGAGACACGAGGCCTAGACGTGGCCGGAGTTCATACGGATGCTGAGAGGTTAAGTTAAAAAGGAAGTAAAGGCGTCATTAGTTACGGCGCGGATTAGGGTGACAGTGAGATTAGCACGAGGCTCTGGGCTCAGCTGTGTCATTTCCTGACAACGCCACCTCAGGGGGCCGTGAAAGGGCTCCTGCCTCATGTGTCTGTCTCTGGAAAAGGGGTGACAACAGCTCTGCTCTCACAGGAGGCATCAGGGGCCCGGAGGAGTGAATGCACAACCTCAGCACAGGAAGAACTTGGTAGGCGTTGGCAGAGGTTAGTGCCCAGAGTGAGGCTTCCGCCGAGGGGGCTGGGGTGGGTGTCTCCATCACTTACTGGCGGCATCGGTGCTATTCAGAACAACCTTGACCTGTCTCAGGATTGAGCTGTCTCAGGGCTTCTGCATACAGCTGTTCAGGCAGTGCACTGCACAAATGCAAATTCAGAAACACGGTTGTATGCATGCCCAAGCCTGGATTCTCGTGTGCCTGGACCAGAGAAAAATAAGCCCTGGCCCAAGTGAGGAACTTCAAGGGCACATGATTGTCCTTACCCCAATCTGCTGGGACACAAGGAAACGTGCAGCCTCAGGAATGAGCCCTCAGGGGCTGGGGTGTGGGGTTGGGGGCCGAGGGTGTGCAGGTACCCAGGTGTCTGATGAGAGCAGATTTGGGGGCAGAAGGGCGCTCGCAAGGGCCTTGTGCCTGAGGGTCAGTGTGGAAGGTTCACTGTAAGATGTCTCCCCCCTACCTTGGCCAGCCCAGCTGTAGGAGGCAGAAGGAATTTAGCCCGCGAGGGTGTCGTGGTGTCCCTGTCTGGGTCTCCTCCGGGCTCTGAGTCTTCTCCTGGCTAGGGCAAGTCCACGTGCAGTTGGCGTCTGGCTCTGGGCAGCCCCCACAGCCCCTGCGGCTGCAGCCGGCCCTGCTCCCCCTGGTGCGGTGGACGGCACCCGTACCCTGGGGCGGGAGGAGGGTGCCTGGACTGGCAGCGGCCCTGCCCCTCCCCTCGGAGGTCTCTGCAGTCAATCGCAGCCCTGGCCCTTTGCCAGAGAGGGCGTTTGCAGCTTTTCTCTCCAGAAAAAGAACACCGTTGCCACCCATAGCAAATTAAAATTAAGTGCAAAGCTATTTCTGGGTCAGTTAAGCACAGCGGGTCACTAGCGTTCGTTGCTCGCAGAGCAGGAGGAAACGTTTCTCAGCTCGTATGTTCTCGGATCCTGTGAATTGTTCACCGAGGATGAAATGTCTGGATTTGCATGGCTGTGTTTTCAAAGAGCTGTGTGCTGCAGTTCAGACCACTGACAGCAGCAAAAGAGGTGCTAAGTGTCTCAGTAGAACCAACGTATGGATGCCAAATGTGAAAATCAGCCTTTACCTTAGCTGACATGGATTAATACGTTGTCTGCGTCTCAAAGTTTCATATGCACACAAATCTCCTGGGAATGTCGTTAAAATGCAAATTCCTGCTCAGTGGATGTAGGACAAGGCGTGTGATCCTGCATTGCTCACCACTCCCAGGTGGGGACTTGGCACACTGCTGCAGGGGCCAACCTGGCCGCTCCGCCCTCACACACGCTGAGTTAGGTGGGGCTTTTCCATCCTTACAGAGTTGCAAAGGAAAACAATGAGGACCACGCGACAGAGACCTTGCATGGC
Source organism: Varecia variegata (assembly GCA_028533085.1). Classification (NCBI taxonomy): domain Eukaryota; kingdom Metazoa; phylum Chordata; class Mammalia; order Primates; family Lemuridae; genus Varecia; species Varecia variegata. The sequence goes on from CM052437.1 coordinate 1,079,113, forward strand.
CCACAGAGGCTGAAATAGTCACGACCTGCCCTTCACAGAGAAGGTCCCCTGACCTCTGCTCACGGTGTCAACACTCTGTCAGCCGAGCGTGTCTGGGTGGCACTGGGGTCAGCTGAGCTGGTTCTTCCTCATTCCCCAAACCGAGGAGACATGACGGAGGACGGGAAGGAGATTAATATTGGAAATGCCTGGGTAGCACAAACACTGCATCTGTACGTGTGTGTGTGTGTGTGTGTGTGTATACACATGCACGTGTGATAATAGAGACAGACGACACGCGTGGATAGTAGATGGGGAGATGGTGACAGGTGACAGATACATAGATCCAGAGACAGACGTAGATGCTGTGAAAGACAAAAGCCGCACCAGTGAGGACCTGGTGTTCTTCAGCCTCTGGCACTGGGAGGTCACCCCAGATCCGAGTTCAGGCTCTCGGCAAGGTGGTTCCCGCACACTTTCGCAGGGAGGCACAGGCCGGCAGAGCTGGGTGAGTCACCCCTGAGATGGCCTGCAGCGTGGGCGTCTCGGCTCATCAGGAGACATTTGTCTGCGTCTAGCCAGTGTCGGGGAGACAGACAGTTCCAGTCCCAGGTAATCGTTCATGAGACACAGGTGAGAGCTGGCGTCTGGGTCTGGACCGTAAGCAGGTTCAAGGGGAAGGTCAGACGTTTACAGACGTACTTCTGCATGGATCAGCTATACCTAAGTCATGCACACGGGAGAGGGCCTTACAGGCACAGGTGTGCACACCTGAAGTTTACAGACGTGCCTTCACCTAGATCATCTATTTTAATCCTGAAACTCCACAAGGCATCACTGTCCACACTTGACGAGGAGAAAACAGATCAGTCCCGGAGCCAAGTGCACAGCGGAGCTGGAAGCCGACCAGGAACCTCGTCTTTTGCACAAGACCAGTTTCATCTTCCACAAAGGAATTCTGTCCTCATGGCACAGACTGGAGAACAGGGATTCTGTGGGTATTTGACATTTCTAAATGTATTTAATTTCTCTTCACTGAAGAAACTGCTGCTTCCGAAGAGGCATCTTCACTGTGAACCGCCCTGGGCACCCCAGCTCGTGTCAGTGTCTCCCTTTCTTGGTGAGGAGGTCGCGGTGGGGCGAGGGAACACGTGTGTGCGGCTCGTCACTGATTTCAGGTACAAAGGAATTTGGTTCAAGCTGTACGGCCCTGAACGGAGGTTTGAAAAGACGTAAAGACCCCATTTCCCTAAACCCGAACTGCGTGAGGTGCACAGCCCCGCATTGCTCTGCGGCGGAACAATCATGAACTTCCCAGCAGTACGAGGTGACTGCTGGGACTTCAAATTCAGACCCCGCCCTCGGCTAGGGGTAAACCCAGGGTGAAAGGCTGTCCCCACCGCTGTCCTCCTGCCCTCGGGTGGCCTACGCCCTGCAGGTGTCCTGGGTTGAGCAGACGGCGGCGCTGGGCCGTGGTGGAGCGGGCGGCGCCGGGCCGTGGTGGAGCGCCGGGCGGTGGCTGCCTTCTGCCTGCTTTGGCCTCCCGGTCGGACGCACGTCTCACCGGGAGGTGATCTCGGTGGCTGGGTAACCGCGCTGCTGCGGCCGGGTCCCAAGGCCAGTGCGTTCTGCCTCCGCCAGCTCTAGTTCTCTCTGGTCCTCCCCACTTGGCACTTGGGTGCTCCACTCCTTTGGTGGGGGCGGAGGGTGGGTCTTGGCCATTTTCTGGCTTCTTCCTCCACCGTGGAGTGCGCAGTAGTTCGAGGTTCTTGCCAGTGGTCCATCCTCTAGCCCATCCCAGCCGTCACGACCCGGCCTCTCGGCACCGTGCTGGGTAAAGGTCTTCTCCTTGAGATTTGCGGTTTCCTAGGCCATTTACTAAGGAGGGGACAGAAGTCCAGTGCTCTCGGATTCTGCCTCAATCTGCGATTTCAGTCAGTGTTTGAACAGACCCTTCCCACGTGCCCAACGGGAGGTCCCAGGGAGGGGGCTACGGCCCTTCCTCAGGGACCCAGGCAGTGCCCGACCCCAGCTCCACTGCTGGCGAAACCTCAGGTCCTCCCCGTGGGAATGAGGCTCTCCTACCGTGCGGCTTACGACGTAAAACCCGGTGCTCTGTTCCCCAGGACCTAGCAGGTTGGAATCCATAAATCCATTTTTATCTCTCACAATAAAACCTGGCTCTTAAAAAGAAAGTGTTGCTTTCAAGACAACTGTTTCTTCTATGGATTTTCAGATGTCTGCCCGCACACGCACCGGCTGGCTTCCGCACGCTGGGGGCCCGTTTGACACGACCGTGTCGGGGGATCTCACTGCTGCCTGGGGGGAAGGACCGGACAAAAGGCTGAACAGGCGTCCTCGTGGTTAATCCAAATACCCACAAACAGCGTTCCTAGACTGTACCCAAGACACACAGGACTGGCGCTCACCTGTCCCTGGGGACCCCTGGGGGCTTCAAGGGACAGTAAAGGCAGGCTGGCCTGCAGCACTTGCCTCATAGTGCGTTTTGCCTTTTCCTCAAGCTGAAAAGTCAGGACAATAATACGGGAAAAACGCACATGCTTGCACCAGCCCGATCCTGAAAAGGTGCTCGAAATATCCTCACCTACAATAATGAATATCATTAATACCAAACGTAAGTTCAGGAAAAGGTGGAGATTTTTAAAGATAGGCACTGCAGAAAATATTGTACTGTTTTTGAAAAAAATCAACGTCCACACAGCACATTAAACTGCTTTTTCTCCTGCACTAAGTCACGCACACTAGGACGCCCTGAAATGTCACCACCGTTTGCAGGGAATCAGCGCAGCGCCCGGCGCACACGGGAGGCCTGTGAATCAACTCGGGCAGACAGCCCTGGGCCGCGCCCCACGGCGCCCGGCACCGGGACCCGTCATCCAGAACGTGCACTTCAACGCCGGGGATCGGATCTGTGCTTTTGCCTTTGCAGCTTTAATTTCCTCCGCCCTGGGATCCGTGGCGTTTTCCTGAGATCCTCTGAAAGCCACGGAGTCAAAGCCTAATTTCTCAGATCTAAGGGCGCCACTGTTTTTAAGCCCAAGGCAAGAGGCCAGAAGACCACTGAATGTGACAGCGTCACCCCCAACGCAGACCCCTGGGCCAGGCATGCCCAAAGTTTCTCTTTTTGGAAATGTATTGACGGAGAACTTGATTTAACAATAATTTGGAAATAACTATATTTTAAACTACAAGTCCCTAAGCTGTTGTGTGTATATGCATCCAACTAATTAATAATTTGTCTTTTTCAAACAAATATGTGTGTCAATTCAAGCTAAATTTTCCAAACACTAAAATATTTCCCTTTAGAGGTTTAAAGTAATCTCAGGAGTTGGGGTGAAGGAGGTTTCTCCGCATGATTATAAACACAGAGCCAGAATATATGCATACATACACATGTGTAGGTTCCTGCACATGTGTGCACACATATGTGCCATATATGCCAACCTGCCCTTGGGTGTCTGTGATCCCAGGCTCTGCACCTCGTCTGCCGAAGCCCTTGGCTCTGACACCCACTATGGGCTCCTGCACGCCAGGGACCTTTCTGAAACTGCCGTCATCACACCCCTTACAAAAATCTAACCGAAAAGGTATCATGATTTAAATGTAAAGCTATAAAAGTTTTAGAAGGAAACAGTAGGAATCTTTGTGGTCAAAGATTAATTCTTAGCCCCATAGCATCCAAGTTGGGAGCCACAAGAGGAAAATTTAGTCATTTGGATTTTACAAAAATTAAAAATGTTTTTTTTTTCTGCAAGAGACTCTGTTAAGCAGATAAAAAGACGAGCTACAAACTTGAAGGAAATATCTGCAAATCACAAACCCAATGAAGGACTTGTGCCCAGAATGTATAAAGCACTATCAAAACAGAACAGGAGGTCGGCCGTCCAGTCAGAGAACGGCCAGAGGCCACACGCGGGGAGAGAGCGCGGGACAGACAGCGTGTTACCCGCGAGGGAAACGTAAGCCACGGCAGGGGGAGACACCACCACACACCTGTCGGCACGGGGAAGAGACGAAACACCAGCCCCACCCAGGGCCGGTTGCGGGGAGCCCTTGATTTCTCCTGCGTTGCTCGCGGGAGCAGAGCGGCACAGCCGCACCGGGAACATTTGGCAGGTTTTATGGAGTCAAATGGGAACTTAGCACATGATCTCGCAGGCCCACTCCCAAGCACGTGACCTAGAGAAATGGAAACTTAGTGTGAACACAATAGGTCTGCAAATGGACGTTTGTAGTGGCTGCGTTCATAATCCCCACAGCCTGGGAAAGGAAGCAGCTGTCCACTGTCCTTCAGCAGGTGAGTGCACCAGTGTGGGCATCCACGCAGCGGAGCTGCTCAGCAAGACAAGGAACGAACGCCGTGATGCACCGGAGCCTGCGCAGTCTCCAGGGCCCTTTGCTGAGTGACAAAGCCAGTCTCAAAGGCCACAGGCAGCACGACTCCAGGTTGTCCTGCCGGAGAGCAGGTCTGTGGTCGGCGGGGCCCACGTGTGTGGAGGCCGTGGCTGCAGAGGGCAGGGGAGGGTGAGGCTCCATGTGGCCACAGCTGATGCGCGAATGTTTGCTGGTGACAGGATGTCAGAGACCCACACGCCCCCATCCACCTGCTCTGAAACCCCTCAGGCCCCGTGGTGTCCCGAGCTCTGTGTCCTCAGCATCGCACGGCCCTGCTGGCCTGACGGGCCCTCGGGCCTGTGGCTGAGACCCTCGCTGCCCACCCACGCCCTGGCTGACTCAGACGCCCCTCTCTGCACTTGCTCTCCCCCAGCCTGTGTCCATGCAACCCGGGTCACGTGCTGTGCCAGTGGCTGACGTGCCTGTCTGAGGCTCGGTCCACCCGTGCACGAGCAGAGAAAGACCATGTCTCCGTCTCTGCACACCTGGCACGACGTGGCTGTCAATCCGTGTGCACTGGACACTTTTGCATGGACCGTGCACCGTGAGTGTCTGCTGAGTGACTCGGGCAGCACAGAAAACGCTGCCTGATGTGCCTGCCAGGCCAGCACAGCTGCTGCTCCTCGGAGCAGGGGGCACGGCCCCCGGCAGAGGATATGGGCCCCGGGCAGAGAGTCCTGCCCAGGACACGTGGAGAGCCTGCCTTCCTCTTCCTCCTTTTATGTAGCCTTTCTGGAAAATACGTTTTGCGTGGCTGCTCCCTGCCAAGCCCCACCGAGCACATGCACAGCCAGACACTCAAAATCCAGGGCCAGACTGGGGGAGGTAATCACCACAGAGCAGGATAAACTGTCTGCAAAATGAGCGCAAGGTGCCCAGGGAAGAGGAGGGACACCTGCCACCGGGCACGGCACAGACGGCTGCAGCGATCGGCCAGGGAGGAGCCAGGGACGTGGCCTTGGAAGTGAGCCTGGCTCCCGGGGAGCAGCTTGCGATGCTGATTGAGTGAGTCCACGTCCTTCTCAGTTTCTTCTCTCTATTTCCCTTACGACCCTCACTTGTTTATTTGAGAATCACTAAAAAGCATAAATAGCTAGGGCAGTTTTATTAACACCTCATTTTATTATAAACCTGTTTAGGAAAGACTAATATAAGATTAAATGTGATTATAAGAATCTATTTGGGAAAACTTCCACCTTTCAGAGTTTACTATCAACTTAAATGACTGACGAAGTTACAAGTGAAAGGGACACCGTGGGCAGCGGGGACATGGGCAGCGGGGGCAGCAGGGGCAGCGGGGGGCTGCGGCCAGGAGAACGGGGTTCGGGGCCAGCGGGGACGGCGCCTTCACTCCCGGGCACCCCTGGGTCCTCACAGCAGCCCCGCGGCTCCCAGACTGCGGCAGGTGGTGTCACCTGGGATCTTTATAGATGTGATCGTCACTCCCACATTGTCAGATGACCAGACGGGGTTTAACCCGGACTGCAGGTCTTTAAAAGCTCCTCAGCTAGTTCAAAAGTGGAGCATTGGGAGCTCTGACGTCTGGCGTCACTAGTGATGTCACGCCCACGTCAGAACTGAGAAAACCAAGCTAGACTGACACGTGGGGAAGTCCTCGTGCCTGAAGCACAGCCGTGTGGCCGAGGCGAGAGGCACATCAGGGTTCTGGTATCCAAGCAGGCGCTCTGAGTGACCACGAGGTCTTCCCGGGCAGGGACGGCAGCCCTCCTCCCTGGTAGAGCCACCGTGCGCTGGTCCGTGCACAGGGCGGAGGCAGGACGGGCTCAGACCCACGTGCTAGGTCGGTAAGAACACAGTGAACGCCGATGTTCTGGTACCGTCCGGTTGGCTATGTTCACCAAACCGAAACTGTTTCCCTGTTTGGGTTCACTGGCCATTTGCCACGTAAGCTCCTTACTATTTGGTTTTGGTCAAACTGTGAGCATTTTACCTTCATTTTCAATTCCCTGGTGTGTTTTGGAATCATTTACACTTAAAATCATTTTGCCAGAAAGAAGAAAGGAAGCAAAAAGGAACAAGAAGTTGCCACAGTTTGAAGGAAATGTCCCAGCAGGCAGCGCAGGCCTGGCTCAGGTTGGCGCTGGCGGCAGGGCCGTGCAGAGCTGGCCGGCGGTGGCGGGAGACGCAGAGAACCTCGGGCACCAGCTCTGGAGGCAAAGAGGAAGGCAGGGGTGTGGGCTGTGCACGCAGGGCCCTCCCACGTGGGGAAGGTGACGCAGAAGACGGGTGCAAGGGGACCGGGTTACAGCTGGCGGAGGACACGGCTATTCTCACGGCCCTGGGTGCCGAGCTGAGGCCGGAGCACGTCACTACAAACCAGGGCCCAGCAGGCCCGGCCTGCGCCACTCAGGGCGGGAACAAAGGGAGAGAGAGGAAGGAGAGTTAAAGGCGCTTTAATAGTAGAATGGGTCACACACGGAAACAAGAAATCGCCACCTGTCACCAGTCACGCTGCCCCAAGGCAGGGCACTGGCTCAGCTGGCCATGGTGGGAGATGGGGCTAGAGGTGTCGTCTGAATCTTCTAGAAGGTCTGCCCCCTGGAGGAGATGTGTTCCGAACTGTGTACAACACAACTGCATGTAACAAATGTGTAAGAAAAGTGAACACTGCTGTGGCTGGGAGGCACAATCCTGCAAGAACATCCATGCGTGTGACATCCCTTCACTGTCTGAGTTATCATGTCAGACACTTGCAAAATTGTTCTTCATAGTTATTCAGTGTCGTGTATTTCATGTATAGTTTCAACTAAATAAAATCAGGTATGTCGGGCTTTAACATCCGGTGACAAGCCAACATCTGGCATTACTAAATATACACATGTACGTACGTACCCTCGTATATTCAGATATGTGGTTCTATCTGCATCCATACATATGTATGACCTTATTTCTAGTTGGCATCTGGTGACAAATCGGCAGCTGGTCTGTATTTCGGGCCGGGTGGCCCTGGAACACGCCACAGTGATCAAGTGTGCATGACAGCGGGTGTGCCCGCTTTGCCTTTTGTTAAGCCTCAGTTGCAGTTTAGTTAATAACCACACAATGGATAACCCCAACCAAATTCCATCTTGCTAAAATAATGTGGACTCTTGCTCTCAAGCAATCTGCAGCCCTCAGACCGCGTGGCCTGGAGCCGTGTCGTCACCCACAGAGGTCCAGTTCCAAGGCGGCAGGATGGAGCTCGGAAGAGCGAGGGTTTCTTGCTGGGGGGAGCAGGAGCCTCACGCGGGGGGCGCGTGCCCAGAGCGCGCAGTTCAGCCCTTCCCACCGGCCGAGTTGAGGAAAAATATCCGAGGTGTTTGGGGGAAGGGAGGGGAGAGCACTAGTGGGGTGAGAGGGCACAGCGGCGTTCGCGTCATACACGATTTGGGGGGGACGGGGGGCTCTTGCAAGGGGCGAGATCCAGGCGCGAGTGACTGGCCGTCCCCTCGTCCTCGGCAGTCGCTCTGACAGCTACAGCCACAACTACATCGTTCTTTAGAAAACACTTGTTTTCACCCAAACTCCTTTTCTACTTGGAAAAATGAAGCAAATTAAATACAAGACCGAGCACCGCGGTGGCCGTGTACACTGTAGCCCTCTCATTGCAGGAATTCGTGAAAACCCTGATGCTGCCAGAAGCTTGTTGGTTCACACTAGTGTTCATTGAAGGACCGCGGTTTGACAGACCTTTCTTCACACTTAGACCTGCAGAATCTGACGATAAAACCTTCCTGATTCTAGCAGGAGTCAAGCATTTTTTCCTAATGACAGGTAACAGCTGCCACCTGACGTGTGAGCACTGGGTGCGTGTTCTGTGCGTACCCAGTTCAACTCCTTGGATAACCTGTGGCCTTTGAGAGCTTCTCAGTGAAAACAATCTCTATTTCTCTGGAAGGAAAACTCTAGAACGTTTTCCTCACTTTCAGGTGCCAGATAACGCTAGGGTCACTGAAATCATGGAGTCCCAGGGGAAGGTGGAACGTTGAGAAAAACAACCAGAACCGCCAGTCTGATGTGCTGTGTCCTCCCTGGCGCCTGCGTGTGGCCCGGGGAGGAAACGGGCGTGTCCACCCCTCCCCGTCCGTCCCCTGCCCCCACCCCACCTTCCGGTCAGCTCCCGCCCCCGGGCGCTGGCGTGACAGAAGCCGTTGTCATCCCACCTGTGCTGCTAGAGCCGACGTCCTACGCCCTGTTTGGCAGATGTTCGGGACAGATTCTTTCTCCTGTGGACACTTTTGGGCATTTGCTGAAAGTTAACTTTTCTGGGACTTCTCCCCCGCTGTTCCTCTGACCTGGCGGGTGACCTTGGCAGGTTCACAGGTCACAGACCACCTGCGACCCTCCCCTGGTTCCTGTAAGCTGGCGTCCTCCTCCAGGCGGAACTGAGGGCTCGATGGGCAGACCCTGGCTGCTGTCCCCACAGCCCCACTCGTATCTGTCCTGAATCCCACACGCTCTGGGCGTGCAAACCCATCTCAGCACAGCCGCGAAGCCGCGCGACTTGCTCAAGCCCGAGACGGCACCAGAGGACTCTCCTGTCAACTGCAGGGGACACATTTGCAGTCCCTCTCGCTAGGCCTGGAGACACACGATGACGCTGAAGCGTTTCTCCTCGCCTCCCTCCTCCCCGCCAGGCAGTTTCATAGTCAGAGCGGGTGGGGGGTCCGGGGAGCATCATTTTCAGTGATTTCCTTTGTGGAGTCACCCACGGTCCCCTGGCTGTCTGAGAGCTGCCGCACGGATGCTCCCGCTGCCGTGGGGGCAGGGAGAGCTCCCCGTCTCCACGCTAACATCCCGCTGCGCACACGAGGCGTGATTTCCCGTGAAACGTATTTCACAGAGCACATAGCATATTTAATGTTCAACAGCAGCCTGCCCGGGAAGGTTTAATCATCTCCGTTTGCACATCGGACTCGGGGAGGGAGGCAACTTGCTGGGGCTCACGCAGGTGTAAGAGGCAGAGCTGAGGTCGAGTCCCAGGACTGCACAGGCTCCCTGTGCGTGAGATCCATGAGCCTTAAGCTTGAGCAGGTATCCCGGTCACCTGGGGGCGCGGCGAGACAGGTGCTTTGGCCCCACCCAGAGCGTCTGACTCAGCAGGTGTGGGGAGGGCCTCGTAATTCTAATTTCTAAGAGGTTCCCAGGTGATGCTGCTCCTGCTGCTGGTCTGGGGACCCCACTTTAGGACCGCTGCACTGTCCTGACCTCCTTCCCCGGGGAAATGCTCTCCTCTCTTCCCCTCCCCTTCCGAGCATACCAGGGGGGCCTCCTCCGCCGTGTTCCCACAGGGAAAGGCACCCGCGTGCTGCACACACGCTGCTTGGGCTTCCGAGCCGCCCAGCGGGGAAGAGCTTCTGAAGAACAAGATCACCGAGGTCCCGGGTGCATTTGGCAGCACGGTGGACAGAAAACAGCTCGTTGCTCTCCGTGATGACGAGAAACTTGGTAAGATTTTCAAGGGGGGAGGGGAAACTTTACAGGTGTTTAAAAGGCTAAGTTGGGAATCGGATACGGTTATCCCCACCCGATTTCACCCAAACAAGCGTTCATCCGAGAAGGACACACCCAGCGCCAGGTGTGTTACCAGGTCTGCGAGTTGACGACATAATGCGATGTCGTTAAATACAACGCCAGCTTTGACAAAGCTTAGAGCACGCACACGGGAAACTCACAGTTTATGCTTTCGCCCACTAGCTAGTATATCTAAGGAGTCACATAAATAGGTTGAAGAAGAAAACATTAAATAAACATAAAATAAGAATTCGATTTTGAAAACTGTGGGTTTTCATTTGCCATAAAGCAATTTATAAAGCTAGAAGTGACGGGCTAAAATCAAATCACCTGCCTTTATCACCGTTCTTTGCACGCTCACCGGCCCTCACACACTCAGATCATTTAGCACAAGGATCGTCTTTACTCAAATTCTTAAAACCCATTTTAATGTGTGATTTAGGTAATCTACGTTTGCATTTATCAAATACAAATAAGTTTTCTCTATGAGGCTGTTTCCACTCAGAACCCGCGCGTGGGACGTGGGCAGAGCGCCGTGGTGTGCAGAGCGCCGTGGTGTGCAGAGCGCCGTGCCGTGCTGACACGGGGACCCCGCGAAGGACTGACGGACACTGCGCTGTCCCTGAGCTCTGGGCTCAACGCTCGGTCTTCACATCCGGCAGTGTTTCTGCGTTCAAGAATATCATGAGCAAGTTACGTGTTCTGTCTCTGAGGCTCCATACACATATGAGCAACGCGACTGAGGGCAGTGTAGACGCCACGGCTGTCCAGGCGATCGTCTCGGGGTCTGTGTACCGGCCACTGACCTACTGCTTCATACCGTGGCTCAGCTTTCGTTCCCTGTTTACATCAAAGCTGCCCAATTTAATTTTAAATGTAAAATTTCCATTGAACTAAATGTACATTACACTTCTGTTATTTTATTCGTTCTGGAACACTGCAAAACCAAGAGCATCATTGGGAACCACAAATCATTTACGGCAGGCCGCATGCTTCCACCACATTCTAGGTCTCTGAAGGACACTGTCTGTATGTAACCCAGTTACATACACAGACGCTCCTCGGTCTATGATGGGGTTACACCCTGATAAATGCAGGCTGAAATAGCGTAAGTGGAAAACACATGTGATGCACCTCACCTACTGAGCACCACAGCTTAGCCTAGTCTTCCTAAACAAGCTCAGGACACCTGCATGAGCCTGGGGTCTGGAAAAACCGTCTAACACAAAGCCTGTTTTATAACAAAGTGTTGAATACCTCATGTAATTGATTGAATGCTATACTGAAAGTGAAGGAAAATGGTTGCATGGGTACTCAAAGTGTGCTTTCTACTGAATGTGTATCCCTTTTGTACCATCTGAAGACAACAAGCCATTACATCAAACCCCGTAAGGGGGGGACCGCCGGTGCATGTAGTCGTCCTCAGCACGCATGGGGGTTGGTTCCAGAACTCCCCTGGGTACCCCAATCCACACATGCTCGAGCCCCCATGTAAGGTGGTATAGTATCAACTTACATCCTGTGTACACTCTCTCGTACACTTTAAATCATTTCTAGTTTACTTATAAAGCCTAATATAATGTAAATGCTACGTAAATATTTGTTATACTATATTGTTTAGGGGAAAATGACAAGAAAAAAAAGTCTGTATACATTCAGTACAGATGCAACCAGCCATTTTTTTTAAGTATCTTTAATTCTCGGTTGGTTAAGTCCACAATGCAAAACATACAGATACAGAGGGCCAAATGTTCATACGTGCACACACATGATCAGGCCCCACATAATGATATCTTTGTCGATGATGAACCGCATATATAACGGTGGTCCCATAGGATCATAGCGCCGTATTTTTACTGTACCTTTTCAACATTTAGATTGTTTAGATGCACAAAAACTGTTTTGTTACAATTCCCTTCAGTATTCAGTACAGCAACATGCTGTACAGGTTTGTAGCCTAGAACAACAGGCGAGACCATATAGCCTGGGTGTGGCGAGGCTGGACCGTCCCCGTCTGTGCAAGTGCACTCGGTGACGTTCCGGTCTGTGACGTTCCCGGTCTGTGACGTTCCCGGTCTGTCTGTGACGCTCCTGCAACAAGCATGTCACTGTCCCCCAGTGACATGGGACCGGCTGTGTACGGTGGTGGTGAAGCTGATGGGTGCTCGTCTCCTGCGTGTCTCTTTCCACCTCCGTCTCTCCACACCCTGACGCCACTCTCGAGAGACTCCCCGACTGTGGGGGCTGCGAGGACGCAGCCCCCAGCCCCTCTCGCGGAGCCCCACCACCTCGGCCCCACTGAGGCAGGCGCGGCCGCTGTCCCCGTGGGCCGCAGGGGACAGCGCCCAGCTGGTGCGGCCGGAGAGGAGAAACGGACGGACCCAGAGCCGCAAGGGCCTTCCAGCCACGCCCAGGTCGGGGCCATCCCAGAGGCCGTGTCAAAACCGCTCGCCACGGCCCTCCTGCCCTGGACTCGGCCTCAGTCGTGAACTTCTTGGGTGGCCACGATCAATGTATTACCCGTCTGGGTCTCTGTTCCGTCAACTCTAAATCAGGGATGTTAAAACCTATGAAACGCAATTATTAGGAATGATAAAAATTGTGCACGGTGAGTCACAATAAATATGTCAATAGCAGCGGTCGTTCACTTGCTATAAACTAGTCCTCACGCTCCCCTCGCTCCCCACCCCTTTCCCAGTACCCAGAACAGAACCCCCCCAACCTGCTGTTGCAGCACGTGGGTCCTGCTCTGACGTCCCAGGCGCATGTCACTTTCCTAATTTAAGTTAATAATAACGAGCGGATTGGCTGTCCCTCCAAAGGGCATTTGCCGTTCCCAGCAGGCCCCCAGAGACAGTCCCTTGATGAAAGAAGGAGCCCCTAGTGGGGGACTCCTAGCCCTGAGGGCCACCTATCGGGATGTAGTCTGAGGATTTCTAGCAAAACATGATGGAAAAACATAATATATGTAATATACAAAAAAATTAAATAAAAGCATGAGAGTAACATAATCCATGAAACATTACAGGACAAGACTGGCAAATAAATTTCATCTTGCAGGTTAAAGGTGGCAGATTAGGGGGGGCACTCTGAAGTCCCCATCAAGGAAGCCCGGGGGTCTGCCTGGTGTTGGGGTGAGGTGCCTACGTGGGAACCGCTGACTGAGGCCTTGGAAAGGGACAGGTGATCCACACAGGCAGCGCACCTGCCGTCAGTGACGCGCTGCCCCAATTTTTGTGGAATTAAGAACAAAAAGTCTGGTACAAGTGATTGTGCGTGTATTTTGGAATAAGTGTGAACCCATTAACGTGGACACTGGGCTTCAGCTATCCGAGTGAGTACTGCAGGTTGTATGGAATATGGACAAAAATAATGATGAGACGTCTCCAGCTGAAGGGAACCGCTAAGCAAAACTGTGGAGGAGAGAAAGGAGAAAACTCTCTGTGGGAACAGGGAGGGATCCGTCTGCTGGAGTGGGTCGCAGTGGGCTGGCCGCAGGGTGCACACTGCACACGGACGCCCTCGACGTGAACCACCTTTGCCTTACGGCAGGCTGGGTGCTTTGGGACCTGCTACTGTATATACGTCAAACTTGCATTTTAAAGGCTGTTTTATGACCATGGCATCTCCAAGACGACTGGGATCTAAAAAAGCGAGGAACACACCGAACACTTGAACCTGGGGGTGGGCTTAGCAGGAGGCACCCCAGGATCCACACTGGCCCCCCAGGGGGATGGGAGAAGACTCGGTCCTCAGGGACTTCGGCAGAGGCTGTGCAAGGAGAGCCCAAGAGGGAAAAACACCCAGAAATAGCAATCACCGTGTTGCACATACTCCTGTGCTTCCTTGGAGGAGGCGTGGGTGATATTCCAGGACCCAGGGGGAGACTCCATGCTTTTCTTGCTGAGTCTGTGCAGCCGTGTGGGGCGTCTACACCCTGCAGTTCTACGTCCTGCCCGACACCCTGCGCCCGGCCCCGCCCAGGAACCCGGCTCACCTGCCCTGACTCCTCCCAGCTCTCTCCTGCCCCAGCTCACGACCTCCTCGCCCCCATGTGCCGTGAGCGTGGTGCACATTTCCGCCCTTTCGGGGCACTGCTCCTCTCCCAGCCCTGGCTCCTCCTGCCTCTGCCCTTCCGTCTCTGCAAAGCAACGGCTCCCAGAGGGGCAGGGCTCTGTGCCGCCCATCTGCGCTGCCCCCACTCCCAGAACTGCCTCTGGAAGGCTGCCCCTCCCCACGTCCCCTCCAGGGCAGAATCCGGCAGTTTGGGGTGCTCCTCTCGTGTGCGGTGTGAAGCTGCTCTTCCCTTTCCCTGATCCGCTTTAGAGGCTGCTGCGGAAAAGATGGTATCTCTGCCTCCTCCACTCGAATAAAACAAAAGGCTACAAGTGTGCTCAGAGCAGGCTCCGCGGGAAAGAGCTCATTGATTTTTTCACTGTTCCTCGGAGGCGTGTGTCAAGGAGCCACCTCAGTGCCTGCCACCTTAAACACACGCCTCGGAATGGCGAGAAAGCCACGCCACCCCTGCAGGGCGAGAGGGGAAAACCGCATCAACCAGAGCTCCTGTGTGGAAAGGAGCCTGCCCACGCGTGCTCCTGGGTGGGACGTGTTCTGCTCTGGTCGGTCTGCAGGCCCCTCCGGACCCAGCACACGGCCACCACCCCTGGCCTCGGTTCAAGTCCTACTGTGTGTCACACACGGGCTGCTGTAATTCTCACAGGAACAAATATGGGTGCATTTATGCATGAACAGTGGCTGAGAGCAGCTGATTCTTCCCCGAGCTCTCACAGCTGGGAAGTGGCCGACCCAGAACACAGCAGAGCGGCCCACGGTCTGGGAGGAGGCAGCCCCACGTGGGGAATTGATGAATTGATCCCTGAAGTGGGAACAAGCCCGGCGTGCAGATCCTGAGGTCTCAGGAGGAATGAATGGGTGTCAGCTGGGCAACTCCAACAACCATCAGAGTGGCAGTGCCGGTGTGGACCAAGCTGTTTGTGTTTCATTGAACCCTGAGCCGGAATTTCTCCCAGAAGGACGCCAGGCGAAGGCTGTCATGGAATTCCGCCCTCAAACAAGCAGTAATTCAGCACTGAGCCCTCATTACGCTGTGGGGTTTGTTAGACACAAGGGACTGGGTGTTGCCCACTAACCTACTCCTGAGAGAACCCCTGACGTCCTCCCTGTCACCAGCAAACCGCCACCCCCAGCTATTGCACGCACACACACCCCTTCATGATTTGGGCTGTTTCTTCTAATGCTCCCTTCCTGTGGGCGTTGCTTTTTAAGCTACCTTGGAAACAGAGACCTCACGTTGCTTTGTGTCCTGCACAGAACCTCGTATGCCTCCGAGCTCAGGGGCCATGGCAGCCCTGCCCGCCCTCCTGGAAGCCTGTGCTGCCCACACCCGCGCCTGCCTGTAAGCCCCCCACCCCCCGGCTCATACCCCGGCACCCCAGTCCTCGTCTCAGCTCCAGCCACCAACACTCCATGTCACAGCCTCCCAGGCCTCTCTCTCAGACAGAGGGGAGGGACAGGCCTAGGGTCCCAAAAGCACCAGATGGAATCACAACTGGTAGGTAAATTGGGGATCAGAGGAGATTTCTCGTCCAACTGGGCCTTGAGCAGGACGAGAATTGCAGTCACTGGGAAGAGAGGTGCACGTTCCCACCCTGGGCCCCTCCAAGGACCAAGGAGAACAGCAGAGGGTGAGGGACAGAGCTGCCACCAGCACTTCACTCAGCAAGTCCTGAACTGGTGGCCTTTTAAAAGGGCATTTCTTTATTTAAAAAAAAATATATATCCTATAAAATGTTAAAAATTCAGAGACACAAAAATAAAAATATTGTTCATGGTCTCATACAAAGATAATTAATTTTATATTTTTATATATTTCCCCTCTAGGAATTTTTCCAACCATAGATACTTTTTAATGATACTTAACTGCACTTCTGAAACTGATGGTAAATTCTAATTTCTGGGAAGGCTTTTCTTATATTCACTTAAAGGAATTTGTCTTCAATTTCTTACGTTATTTTATTTATCACCTGGCAGTAGGTTTTCTCCCTACTACATGCAGTGCAGATTTTAATTCTGCCGTTTTAGTCTTCCTTTCAGTGCCACCTTCCTTGCTCTGACCAGCTCTGTTCTCATCGTTGTCTGTTGACGTTGAATAATGGGTCTGGTGCCAGGAGCCGGGTCCGTCTGGATCCAGTCTGTGCTTCTCGGTAGCCCTCAAGCCTTGGGAAACCTTCCCTCTCTGTCCTTAAGCTTCCTTGTCTACACCACAGGAAAGATAATACCACTTGCCTCACATGGTTACTTGTGAGAACTAAACAAGTTAATCTATGCCCAGTACCTAGACATTACCTGCCTCAGAGTAGACACTTGATCCGTGTTAGGTATTTGCTATGGTTTGAGGGTCTGTGTTGACACAATCCCAAGGTGATGGTGTGAAGATGTGGGGCCTTTCAGGCAGTGACCAGGTTGTGAGGGCTTCACCCTCGGGTATAGGAATAAAGCCCTCGTAAAATAGGCTTCAGAGAGCTACCTGGCTCTTCTGTCCCTTCCTCTATGTGAGGACACAGCAAGAAGGTACCATCCTGGAAGGGGAAAGTGACCTCGCCAGACCCTGCACCTGCTGGCACCTAGATCTTGGACTTCCCAGCCTCTAGAACCATGAGAAATAATTTTCTGTTCTTTATAAATGACCAGTCTCAGGTACTTTTATAGCAGCACAAATGGACTAAAAAGTATAATTATTTTTATAATTAATATAGTAAGAATGAAATTCTCCCCCTGTTTATTGAGGATGATAAACAGAAGTAGAAAGAATCATAAGAGACTACTGTGAATAATTATAAAGCAATAAATTATATAATCCAGAAGAAATGAATAAGTTCCTAGAAACATACAACCTATCGAGATTGAATCATGAAGAATGATTCAGAAAATCTGAAGATTAGGAAAGAATATTAAATCAATAATCATAAATCTCCCATCAAACAAAAGTCCAGGACCTGATGGCTTCATGGCCAAATTCTATCAAAGACTTAAAGAAGAATTAATACAAAGCCTTCTCAAACTCTTCCAAAAAATTGAAGAGAAGAAAATGCTGTCAAATTCATTTGACAAGACCAGCGTCACCCTGACACGAAAGCCAGAAAAGGACAATACAAGAAAAGAAAACCATAGGCCAATATCCCTGGTGAACATAGACGCAAAAATACTCAACAAAATACTAACAAGCAAAGTTCAACAGCTCATTAAAAAGACAATTCACCATGATTAAGTGGGATTTATCCCTGGGATGAAAGGATGGTTCAACATATCCAAATCAAATGTGATACTCTATTTTAACATAATAAAGGACAAAAAAAAATACAATCACCTCAATAGATGCAGACAAAGCATTTGACAAAATTTAATGTATTCTCAACAAATTAGATATAGAAGGAATATACCCACAGCTAACATCATACTCAATAGTGAAAATTTGAAAGCTTTTCCTCTAAGATCAGGAACATGACAAGGATGCCCACTCTCACCACATCTATTGAATATATTCTTGTAAGTCCTATCCAGAGCAATTTGGCAAGGAAAAGAAATAAAAGGCATCCAAATCAGAAATGGAGAAGTTAATTTATCTTTGACTACACATGACATGATCTGATATAGAGAAAACCCTAAAGACTCCACCACAAAACTGTTACAACTAAAAAAAAAAAAAAAAAAAAAAAAAAAAAATTGGTAAAGTTGTAGGATACAAAATCCAATACAAAAATCAGTAGTGTTTTTATGCACCAATAGCAAACTATCCCAAAAATAAATTAAGAAAATAATCTCATTTTTAATAGCATTAAAAAAATAAAATGACAATAAATTTAACCAAGGCAGTGAAATATCCATCACTGAAAACTGCAAAATATTGATGAAAGAAATTGAAGATGACACAAATGAATGGAAATATATCTCGTGTTCATGGATTTGGAGACTTAATAATGCTAAGATGCCCATATTGCCTAGCACAATCTATAGATTAAGTACAATCTCTATCAAAATTCCAGTGACTTTTTTAAACGGAAATAGAAAAATAACAATCGTAAAATCCACATGGAACCACAAAAGACCCTTAATCACAAAAACAATTTGAGCAAAAAGAACAAAGCCAGAGGCATCATGCTACTTGATATCAAAATCTACCACAAAGATATAACAATCAAAAGAATATAGTACTGGCAGATAAACAGACACACTGACCAACAGAACAGAATAGAGAGACCAGATATAAATCCATGCACTTACAATCAACTGATCTTTGGCAAAGGTGCTAAGAACAAACACTGGGGAAAGAACAGTCTTTTTAATAAATTATTTTAGGAAAACTGGGTATTCATGTGCATAAGAATATATCTCACCCGATACACAAAAATCAATTCCAAATGGATTAAAGACTTAAATGTAAGACCTAAAACTATAAAACTACCAGAAAACAAAATAGGGGAATATCTTGACATTGGTCTGGGTGAAGATCTTTTGGATATGATCTCAAAAGTTAGGCAACAAAAGAAAAAATAGACTAATGGAGTTAAATTAAAAATATTCTGCACAGCAAAGGAAACAACAGAGTGAAGAGACAACCTACAGAATGGGAGAAAATATTTTTGGAACCATACATCTGATAAGGAGTTAATATGGAACTCAAAAAACTCAGTAGCAAGGAAACAGCCCAATTAAAAAAAAAAAAAATGGGCAAAGGACCTGAAAAGCTATTTCTCAAGAGAAGACTCCAAATGGCCAAAAGGTGTGTAAGAAAATGTTCAACATCACTAATCATCTGGGGAATTCAAATTAAAACCACAATTAAATTTCACTTTATATCTGTGAAGATGCTTATTATCAAAAAGACAAGTATACGAGAGGCTATGGAGAAAAGAGAACACTTGCACATTGTTGGTGGGAATGTAAATTAGTAGAGCTATTATGAAACACAGTATGGAGATTCCTCAAAAAATTAAAAATGGAACTACTATATGATCCATTAATTCAACTTCCGCCTATATATCCTCCCCAAAATGAAATCAGTACGTCAGAGAGTTATCTGCATTCTCATGTTCATTGTAGTATTATTCACAATAGCCAGGATATGGAATCAACCCAAATGTATATCAACAGGTAAATGGATAAATAAAACATGGCATATATACACAATGGAATACTATTCAGCCTTAAAAAAGAGGAAATCCTGTCATTCGTGACAACATGGATGACCCTGGAGGACATTAAGATAAGTGAAATAAGCCAAAAACAGAAAGACAAATACTGCAAGCCTCACTTATATGTGGGAGCCAAAAAAAGTACAACTCAGAGAAGCAAAGAGGAGACTGGTGGTTACCAAGGGCTGGGGTTTGGAGAGATGGTGAGCAAATTACATGAAAGTTTAGCTAGACAGGAGGAATTAATTCAGGAGATCAATTGCACAACATGATGGCTATTGTTAATAACAATGTGTTGTTATGTTTGAAAATTGCTAAGAGAGTAGATTTTAAATCTTCTTACCACACACACATGCACACAAAGTATTTGAAGCAGCAGATACGTTAATTAGCTTTAGACATTCCACAATGTATAGACATATCAAAACATCATTTTTTACACCATAAATATATGCAATTTTTATTTGTCAATGAGAAATGAAAATTTTAGTTAAAAAAATCAAATTATTTAAAAAAGAAACACTTTTCTAAATGTCTTTATTTCAAGTTCAGAAATAAGTAATTTTCAGAGTTCTGCTGTTCCTCTCAGTCTTGGACCTGAATTCTTTTCCATGTTCACCAACACCTTTTCTTAAGTCCCATGCTCATTCTTTTCATTCTTATTATTTTCCTTTCTGTAAATTTTTGTTTTTGTTTCATTCTTTTTCAGGGAGAACTAGGTTATCCAGGATTAGTCTGCGTCAACTGCCGCCTACTTATGTGAATGGACCTTGGTCAGATTAGCTTCCCAGATCCTCATCCAGAGAACGAGATGATGTGGAAGCGCTGGGCTCCCTTCCTAACGTAAGCAGCTCTGCAGCACTGAGGGGACACCCCCCAACCCCGCAGGCTTCCCCCCAAGACCCACGGAAAGATGGTGCCCGGGGCGCACTGCAATGCCCAGCATGCACTGCGCCAGGGCTGCTCCGCCTGGGGCAGAGGGCATGCACTACAATCCCCAGCATGCACTGCGCCAGGACCGCTTCTGCCCAGGGTAGAAGGCATAAACTACAATCCCCAGCATGCACTGCACCAGCGCCTCTCCTGCCCAGGGTAGAAGGTGTGGACTACAATTCCCAGCATGCAGCGCGCCGCCTCCCGCCTACACCTGCTCCAGGTTGTGGGTGCGCAGGCAGACAGCTCCCCACGGCTCACGGGGGGAATGGGGGCGGGGCTGGGTGTGGGGCAGGATGACCTCTGGTCACCGAGAGAGCAGCGTCGCTGCAGCGGAGGAGCAGAGGGTGCAGACTTGGTTGTTCTGAGATAGTGTTACACACAGTGTTGCTGCAGGGATGCCATTCCCTGTGTGTTAGGGAGCACAGCTCGCGCTCTGCAACATGGCTCCACCAGCCTCGTAGCTAGTGGGGATCCTCACAGAATGCAGCAGCGCAGGGACAGTCTTTGTTTTAGGGAGAGTTGCAGATTGTGTTCACTTTGCATCCAGGGCATCTAGCCAGCTGTCATTTCAAACTCGGGAAAACTTCACTTTGCAATATGAGCATGTGTTTAGGTAATTCTGTGTCTATATGCAAGGGTGTGAGTGCACGTGCTCAAGAGTGTACACATGTGCTTATGAGCAGATCCTGCTCTCTGGGAGGGAGTGCCCTCAGGGCGGTGATGTTTTTGACAAGAGAATCTTTTAAGCCAGTGGGTTGAGAGGGCTGTGACTCCATCCACCCCAGGCCTGAATGTCAAGATAAACCTGGCCACTGAGCCAGTGTGCCCTGCCTGAGTCCTGTCTGCCGAGAATTTCTTTAGCTCACCAGGCAGTAGCTCAAGCTGAGCTGACTCAGTGCTGTCTATTTAGGTCTCTCCAAGCCCAGCAGAAGACTCCAGAGACGGAGCCTGTCCTGGTCTCTGAACCTTCAGGGACCTGCTGTTCCCCAAACAAAGACAGCCTCCAGCTGCTTCTCCCAGACAGGCTGAGGCTCTGCACAGCGGGGATTTTCCTGGAGGAGCAAGGGACAAGGTCAACCTGTTCTCCCTCCCTGCTCCCCAGGGCTCAGCAGGGCTGTGCTGTGCTGACTATGCTGTGTTCCTGTGGGCACTTCCTCTGGGTTATGTTTTTGTCCTTGATTTTAGTTGTGTGCAAGAACAGAAGATGGAGTGCTACAAAACTAAGAAACCGTAAAGTCTTATGTGAGCTCTAAGTCAAGCATTGCTGCAAGGAGAGGCAGGGAACAAGCAATCAACAATTCTGTTCAACGAGAGTGGAGTCCTAGTTTGTCTTGATCAGAACTAGGCTTGTGGCCCTTGCCAGACACCTGGGCCACCTCCTGTGCGCCCCCTGGGCCCCAGCTGGAAGGGCCCCGTGCTTGATGTCATACTCTGCTGCCACCGTCTTGAATCCCTCACATTTCTGAACAAGGCGCCATTGTTCTCCCCTGTGAGATAGGAATATGGAACTAAAAAGTTTTCAAAGACATTTTAGCTGCAAAACCCTCTTGTCAAAAAAAATTACATGTAGAACTCAAAACATAACCCATGTGATAGGCTAATTTGTCTAATCCTTTTTTTTCTTTTTCCCTTTCCTTATGTTGCTGCTTCTGTCTTTTTCCGTACCTTTCTTGCTCTCTCTGCAGAGTGTGTCTCTGGGTCTCTGGAGGTGGGGAGGGTTTGTCTGAATCGTCTCCCTAATTATCTGAGGGTGATCACTTTGTTGCTCTGTAGGTGAGAAGGAAGGTGACTCCAAGGCTTGACATCTATCAGGGGCACCGTGATCCCTGTTCTCCTGCCTGTGCCTTCCTCGTAGCAGCACCAACTCGTAGGGGGCTTATTAGTATCTGGCAAAGAGGGGACACTCAGCACAGGTTAACTACGTGTATTTCCATACATAGTATGCCACCCCTTGAAGCAGTTACAGAGAGGCACATAGGTAGAGGTCAGAGTCACACACACACACACACACACACACACACATGCACACGCATCGTGTTGCTGCAGATTTCTGCCTGGGGTGCTTCTGAGACTGCAGTGCAGGGATGGGGATCCAGGGAGGACAGTGCACTTGCTGAGCTGAGCACACAGAGCTTGATGGGTGGGAAGGTTGAGGCACAGTCAAAAAGGAGAGAACAATTCAGAGAACACCCCAGAGATATGCACAGGGGTTCCCTTAAGTCTTTGGCTGAACATTTGTCTACATGAGTGTAGGGTGAAACTCCAGGGGTCAAAGAGCAAACAACCCCCAGGTAGTTGCGAGGTGGGCTGTGTTCAGCTCAGGGGAGAGGAGACATCGGACTTGTACTCAGCCCTGGGACAGGGACCTCAGGGAACCACTGGCTCTAACCATGAAGACACAGAAGGGTCAAATCCTTCCATCGGTTTGGCTGAATTAGACCTAGAGTAAAGGCTCCTCTGCCCACCATAATACAACTTAAAACACAAGCTTGGAAAAGATCAGCCTGTTCTAAAAAAACTTAACCATCTATTAAACCAAACTTTAACATTCTCTCAACAATGTGGCATTCTCACTGTCTGGCAGCCAATCGAATATTACTAGACAGGCAGAAAAGCTACACATTGTTAAGGAGATCCAAGAGGAAAGCAAGTCAATAAAAACAGACCAAGAAATAACACAAATGATGGAATTAGCAGAAATAGACATTAAAACAGCCATTGTAAATATTATAAATATGCTCCAGTATTTAAAGGAGAAAATGAACACAATGAGAAAATAAATATGAATCACAAAAATGATCATTTGTGCATCAAAGTTCACTATCAACAGAATGAAAAGGCAACCCACTAAATGGGAAAATATTTGCAAATCATGTATCTGATTTGGGATTAATAGCCGTAATATATAAAGAACTTTAGTACTCAACAACAACAAAAAAGAAACAACTCAATTATAAACTGGGCAAAGGACTTCAGTAGACATTTATGCAAAGAAGATTCATTTGGGATCATATTAATACTTACCATCTTACCTTTTGTTCTATATTTTTGTTTGTTTTATGTTTCTTCTCTCTGCTTCTTCCCTTCTTTTGATTTAATCAAGTATTCCTAAGTTTTTGGCCTGTATCATTTTATTAATTTTATAAACATCTCTTATTCTTTAAGGGATTATAACTATAAACCCAAGATTATAATATGTGCCTTTGATTAATTACAGTCTAATGTAAATTAATACTATCCCTACTGCTCAGTTGGTGACATAGCTTCAGAGGATTTCAGGTCATCTTCTCCATTATTATTGTCATGTATTTTCAATCTGTACCTATTTTAGACCACAGTAAATATTATTCTTGTACAGTTAACATTTGTTTATATCACCTGCATGTTTCTCATTTACCCTTTCTCCTGCTTTCAATCTTTCCTGGATTTCTGTGTTTCTTCCTGGGATCGTTTTCTTTTTTCCCAAGAAATTCTCCTCAATATTTATTCCTGTGTAGATCTGCTGGCAACACAATCTCTCAGCTTGTGCTTATGATGGAAACGCATTTATTTTGACTTCACGCATGGACGATGTTTTCTCCAGGCGGAGCTCCAGGTCTAAGGAGTTATTCCATTGTCCTTGAGTTCCCATCGCTTCTGTTGAAATGTCAGCTCGTCAAATTTCTGTCTTCCTTTGAAGGTGATGATTACTCTTTGCTCTTAAGATTTCTCTTTTAGTCTTTGGATTTCAGCAGTTTTGTTGTGATATGTCATCATCATAATTCACGTTTGTGCTGCTTGAGATTCATGGTGTTTTTCCTATCAATGACTTGAGTGTGACTGTCAGTTTTGGAAAATTGTCAGCATCGTCTCTGTAAGTCCTTCCCCCCTCTCTCGCTCACCTCCCATTCTGGTATTAATATTCCACTGCGGCTAAACTTGCCACCACGCTCCGCATGCCTTACCTTACTCCCCTGTTTCCCTCCTCTCCACTTCAGCCTGGATATCGTCTAATAACTGTCATCCAGTAATCTAATCCTCCTTCCATATTGCTTTCAAACTTAACTATTAAGTTTGTCTTGTTTAGTTTTGGTGCAGTTTCTGTAAGCCTTCGTACCACTCTAGTTTTCCTTACTCCTGGGATGCTGCCTTGACACCCTGAAGGAAAGCTAACCGACAGCCGGAGTATTCATGAACATCCACGTGCCCTTAGACTCCAGTTCAGCCCCTTAAATCAAACATTACACTGTTTTAAACTCCAAACTCCAAAGCTCTGTGCTTACCTTCTTAGGATTTTTGCCAGTCACCCCAAGAATTTAGTAAATGGTTTTAGCAGAAACCACAGATTTATGACAGAATACTCTCATAGACTGAATGACTGTTTCCCCCCAAAATCCATATGTTGAAGCCCTAACCCTCAGTGTGACTGTATTTGGAGACGGAGTCTTTGAGAAATGATCAGACCCAGCCGGGGTGAGAGGGTGTGGCTCTCACGCTGGGATTAGCGCCTTAGCAGAGGAGGAGTAGGCACAGAGCTGGCTCTGGCGGGTGAGGTCACCGCAAGAAGGGGGCCGTCTGCCAGCCCAGAGGAGCCCCCAGGACTGGCCACGCGGCTCTCTGATCGCAGACTCTCGCCTTTGGGCTGCGAGAAACTAAATGTCAGTTGTCTATAAGCCGCCCAGCCTAGGGTATTTTGTTGGGGCACCCTAAGATGACTAGGACACCCTGTACCTCACTTTTCTCCCGATCCTGGTTCCTCAAGGGTCACCACATCCGCAAGATCAGCAAAAGCCGTGCTGCCTTCAGGGACCCGCAGTCAAGCACCTGCCAGCCTCAAGCAAAAAGTGAGGCTACAGGTGTCCAAACTCAGTAGCTTTTTTCGTAGCACCGTGGTTTCCTCGGCTAACTTGGGGCTGGCTTCATGTGCTGGGCTGGTTCGTAGCTCTCCCTTTGTCCCCCTAAGAAATGAAGAGAATAATACTCGTGACTGCAAAGGGTCACAGAGACGATGCAAATATTTGGAAAGTGGCATCGTTTGAACACTTGAAAGAAAAGCGCAATATAAATGATTATTTTTTAAAGCACCCTACGTAGGAAGTGCAATCTGGCTTTTTTCAAGGAGGAGTGTTTTGGTGTTTTACCCCAATTTGCTGATGAATGGCAGCTAATGAAACGTTTGTCTGGATGCTGAAGAGGCAGCTCAATGGCTGAGTGTAGATAGATAAGGCCGGTTCCGCTGATCTCCCGGACCGAAGCCTCTGGTGTGATGATGAATTGTCCCAGGTCCCCAGTCCTCCAAGTGATGCCGTCTGCGGCACCGGCTCTCCGCACTATCTCCCGGCTTTGCTCCTCTCCTGAAAGAAAGAACAGCTGGTAAAGGCTTATGAATTCCAACTCTTATCTTTTAAAACGGTTGTTCTTTTTCTTCATCTTCACATGCAAATAGACTGCCTTTCGCAAGCCTTTGATAAGCAGCCGGAAGAAAAGTTCACAAGGGTTTGATAACCGTCCTGAGAAACCCACAGTGCACAGATACCCGGGGAATTTATCATCTGCGATGTGACCAGCAGACCCTCACCTGACACCCTGGAGGGGGCCGCGCTGAGCACTGCCCAGACGCCCAGAGAAAGCAAAGGGAGAAAGGCACAGAAACGGGGTGAAGGACTCGGAATCACCCACTCACAAGGAGAGTTCCTGATTGTCTCTGGCAAGGTCACAGCAGGTCACAGCAGGGGGCTGTGGGAGGGGCTGGGGCCAGCCCTGCCCTGGAGGTGGTTTTGGACAAGGTGACCTCTCAGGGTCCGTGACCTCCAGTTCTGTGACTAGTGCTGCATTGGTGGCTAGTTTACTGCGCGGCCTTGGAAGGACCCATCGGGCTGCCCGCATCTTCCTCTGTGCAGGGCTGGGATGAAGCCGGATCTCCGTGTGGCCCGGCCTGGCTGCCCACGCCCACGATGCGGAGTGTCAGTGCTGCGGACCCTCAGGGAGGCCCAGCCCCGCCCCTCCAGGGGGCGCCCTGCCCTCGTCCAGGCCCCACCGTGACCAGACACCCCAGACCCTCCCACCTTCACCGCCTTTTCCTTCTGCTCAGCCGCCTTCTGCCTCATCTCCTTCCCCAAACTCCTTTTCCTGCTCGTTTTCATCCAGTTACTTTTCTTTTTAAAAGTTCTCATTCTGTGACCTGGCCCTAATATTTTTTTTTCCGTCTACAAGAGGCTCACTTTTAAAAAAAACTTTAGATGTTCAATTTACAAATAAAGGTTGCACACATTCAAGGTTTACAGTGTGATGATGGGATATGCCTATACATTGTAGAATCATGACTGTCACACTGTTAGTGGCACGTCCATCCACCCTCGGGCTGTGCCTCAGCTTCCAGCACCCGGTCGTCTGACAGCTCAAAGTCTGTGCCCTTTGACCAGCTTGTCCCCTTTCTGCCCCACCCCCCGGCCCTGGTAGCCACGGTCTACTCTCCACGTCTGCGGTTGGACTGTTTCGATCCCACCTACGGGTGAGGTCGTGCAGGGCTGGTCTTTCGGTGCCTGGTTCATGTCACCTTGCTCCAGTTTGACCCACTTTGCTGCAAATGACAAGATTTTCTTCTTTGCTGAGGCCGAATAGCTCTCCATTGCATGTATAGGCACCACACTGTCTTTATCTGTTCGCTGTGGAGGGGCCCTTGGTTGTTCCCACACCTCGGCTGCAGGGGACACGGGGCTGCTAGTTTGGTCGCTGTCACCTCTCGGCCTCACCTTCCTGCTTTCCTACTGTGAATTCGAATTCGGTTCTCAGCTCTGAGCTGGCCCCTGGTGTGCACCTGTGTCCCCAGGTTCTTTCCTCATGCTCCTTCTGCCCCGGTGACTCCCTCTGCATCCCTGCTTGTCAGTTATCAGCGTCTTCTCCTCCTCTTACGGGCAGCCCCGCCCATGTTGCAGCTGCTGCCCCGGTATTTTTTTAAGTCCCCTTTGTGTGTGTTTTATTAT
The DNA here is from genome assembly GCA_028533085.1 of Varecia variegata. Taxonomy (NCBI): domain Eukaryota; kingdom Metazoa; phylum Chordata; class Mammalia; order Primates; family Lemuridae; genus Varecia; species Varecia variegata. The sequence goes on from CM052437.1 coordinate 1,106,132, forward strand.
ATTGTCTTCCATCCACATCCACGGGGCCTTGGCGTTTGCATTCAGAGAGGCCTTTTCACCCCCGATAAAATGTAACAAAATAGGAGTAGCTACACGTTGGCACATGTGTTTTACACTAAAAATTAATATTCACAACCTCAACGATGTCACCTGATCTGCCACTCCACCATCTCCACGCACACTGACAAGGCTCCCGAGACTTGACCCACGGGCGTGGCCTTAGCTGGAGCCGGCCTCAGCCATGGTTGTCAGCCCTTTCTTGGGGGGAGACTGAGGGACAGCTGACACTGCCTGCTGCTGTGTGACAATGTGAGACCCAAGCAGGCAGTGGGAGAGTCTCGACAGTTGTTAGGACTGATTTTTAGGATGATGAATAACGAACGTCGCCAAGAAGAAATATGCTTTAAAAAGTGTACTGGCCGTCTGCTGCTGTGTGACAAATGGCCGCAGACTTAGCAGCTTAAGGCAACGTGCACTTATCATCCCACAGTCTCCGTGTCGGGCGTCTGGTCGTGGTCAGCTGGGTCCTCCGCTCCGAGTCCTCGGAGGCCACAGCCAAGGTGTCATCAGGGCTTCCTTCCTTCCTGGATGCCCGGTGCCCTGTAAGCTCACGTGGTTGTCCTGTGGGTGCACTCAGGTCCTGTGACTGGGGAGGGAGGTCCTGCTGTCTTGCTGGCCACCGGCTGCCTGCAGCCCCTCCCACAGGACCCTCCCAGGAGGTGGCAGCTCGGCTCTTCGGGCCCACAGGTGACTGACTCTGCGGCTCCCAGGCCCCAGGGTGGAAGCAGGCCTAGGCCGCCTCTTGAAGGGCTCAACTGGTTAGACGAGACCACCAGGCCAATCTCGATTTACTTAGATTGAACGGATTTGTGGCCTCACTTGCATACAAAACATTCCCTCCTCTTTGTCGTAAAGTGCAACACGATCCCACCTCCTTTGCCGTGTTTACAGGTAAGAGGCAAGTTTCAGGCACCGCCTGAGCGAGGACCTTGCTCTCAGGGGCTGCCCAAGGGTCCTTCCGTGACAGAAACTAGCCTGAGGAGGCCAGCGCTCACCTGTTGCCGATCGAACACGTCAACCGACATCCCAGGTGCTAAATGCCAGCTCAGGCGGGGAAGGGCAGGGAGGACTGATGTCCGCGGTGACCCCGGCGCGGCTTCCAGGCGTGTCCCTGCTGCAGTGCGAGGTGACGCCGCACGCCGGCCTGCGCCGGAACCGCGTCTCGGTGCTTTGCAGACACGGCACCGCGTCCCAGAGTGCAGCGGCCGCGCGGCGCCCGGGCCCTGCGGCTGCGGAACCGAGGACTGTTGCGGTTGACGTCTGTGCGTAAGCAGAGGGGGTGCCCCTGGGGGCGTCTGGCAGACCTCAGGCCCCACCCGCCCTCCAGCCGCATCGAGGCTCTGGACTGCGGCCAGCAGCGCCCGGACTGCCTGCCCTCCCCCACTCCGCCTAACCCGCACCTTCTCGCCGGCCTGGCCGCTGCTCCTGGCTCGTCCCCACCTGCAGCCGCTGCGAGGGAGCAGGGAGGTGCAGGTGGAAGAGGCGGCAGAATCAGAACGCGGACACTGAACAAGGCACGTGATCTGGGTGTGGCCTCGGTTTACCCACCTGCAGAGTCGGGGAAGGACGAAAGATGGCCTCGGAGCTCCTAGCTTTGAAGATCGAAAGATTCCAGAAGCTGCTTCACGTGACAGGTTGGTATTTGTTTATTGAGGTGAAATCCACATAACATCAAAGGAACCACCTGAGAACAATCAGGTGGCGGTTAGCACCTTTGCACAGTTGCAGCCAGGTGGGTTATTTAATTTTTTTTCATTGCCAGGACAGAGATAAAACAAAGGCCAGGGAGGCCCAAGGAGGGGGCTTTGGCTGTCACCCTGGCGCCCCGTGGGACTGGAGTGTCACTGTCCCTGCCCTAGCGGGCGCGTTTCCACAGGCAGGAGCACTGCAGGGGCCTGTGACGGGCGTCCCTGACTCCACCTGCCACCCGGGGAGGCATCAGCGACCCGCTGGGACTCCAGGTGTTCAGGCCACGCGTTGTCATCCCGGGGTCTGCATTTACGCAGACACTCTTGTCACAGTGGACAGCTGTGTGTGTAGGAGAGCTGGAGAGAGCGCCAAGTCCAGGCCCCCGGGGACGAGAAGAGAGGAGGCTGCCTGCTGGGGGAGGGTGTCCCCGAGAGCCTGAGGGTGCCCACGCAGGGCGGAGGACGCCCACATGTGCGGGAGGCTGGAGCCGCATCCCAGCCCCTGGGCAGCGTGGCTGCTCAGTGAAGAACGAGGCTGCTCATTTCTGCAGAGAAGCTGAGCTTTAGGGGGAGTAGAGATGAGAATCTGGCACTGCAGCAAGGGGAGGGGAGCAGCCACGCAGGTGTGTCACGTCCGCACAGCAAGAGATACAGTCAGAAACCAGCACTGACCTCCCTGATCCTCCAGGTGCTTTCTTCCAACCACGTTGTTAGCATCTAAAAATGGGTGTTACTTTCTTTCTTTATTTTTCTGTGTGCTCCTTTACTATGAGTGGTGCATGTTAGTACGTGTTCACTGGCCATCTCAGTGTTAGGTTTTCTGGGAAAATCTGCACTTCTGCACTTATTATATTCTCTGAAGACATAAAAGCCATGCTTTTTAAAAAATGAGCACTACGAAGATAGAAATATACATGTAAAATGTATTCTCATCTCAAAGTGCCAGGTGTGTGCATACCCTTTTCCTGGTTCTTGAGACA
>CM052437.1:1109359-1125935 GCA_028533085.1 Varecia variegata
CCTGGAGCAGGAGAACTGAGGGGCACGGAGAAAGCCGTGGCTGCGGCCGACGCCTTCAGCCCCAGCCCACCAGGCGACTGGCAGCGTGTGGCTGCGGGGTGGGGGAAGGGCACACACGGGACCTTGCGCGTCCCGGCAGGAGGGGGCAGGGGCGGGCTGCGCTGGTCACTCGGGAGGTCAGAGGCCCACTCCGCGCCGGTCACTCGGGAGGTCAGAGGCCCACTCCGCGCCGGTCACTCGGGACGTCAGAGGCCCACTCCGCGCTGGCTCCGTCGGGAGGTCAGAGGCCCACTCCGCGCTGGCTCCGTCAGGAGGCAGGGTGGGTGGTTGGCGCCTCAGTGAACCTCAGCCGGGAGGCAGCAGCCGTGGAGCCAGGTTGGAGCTTCCGTGTGAAAGGACAGTTGTCCACGTGTCGGCCACGTGTCGGCCACGTGTGAGCCAGGAGAGGGGCATTTGGCAGCTGCTGTGATTTGAACAGAAGCCTCGGGTGGTCTGTGCTCGGGGACAATCCCAGAGAAGCCACCTTACTTCAGCCGTGCCTGTCGGGGTAGGAGAGGGCTGTCCGTGTGGGCGTCTGCACAACAATTCTGCTCCTCGGGAGAGCCCGGCCGGTGTGAGGGTCAGGCCACGGTCGGGGCCTCTGCTCCCGGTTGTGTCACATTCCTGCTTTCGGCTTCCCCGGGGACGCCTGCCATGGCCTGTCCCCAGTTCAGCAGCCAATCGCAGTGGGCAGGACGCCACCTCGCAGACACCGCACAGGCAGGGCTTCCTGTGTGCCTGCGGAATCAGGAAACTTTGTGGGACTTTTTACTTTTCTCAGGTTTGCAAACTGTGTTAGGAAGCATAAGAACTCATCGCACATCTTCAGGAAGCCAGGGTATAAAGTGGCCGAACGCTGCTGAATGCATCCGGACACCATCTGACACCGCTGGCTCTCCGCTGTCACTGCGCTGCCAGAGTCCGGGTGGGCACAGCTCTTCAGAGTGGCCGGAGCTTCTGGGGCGACACCAAGCCGACGAGGCAGCTGTGTGGGTTTGGGAAGTCCCAGCGGAAGGACAGAAGGCCAGAGACAGCAGAGAGACACTCTTGATGCCTGAGGTCACCAGGCAGACGGTGCCACTAGCCACCCTAGGACCGGGACGCTGTGTGCCCCAGAGGCCGTGGTGAGGCTCAGGACCCGCGAAGGTGGCCACACACAGAAGCTGAATCTCAACCCCCCGGCTGGTGAGAAATGGGCCCACAGCGGGGCAGGACCGGGCCCTGGGGCTACATTATTGCTACAGCACCGTGGAGCGCACGGGCAGCGGCCGGCACACCCCGGGGTCCTCGTGCAGCATGTCCTGCCTCGGACCAGCATCTCGACCTGCAGACCTGAGATGCCAGATCTCTCCTCGCCACCCTAAGCACCCACAGCTGCTGTGCCTGCACCTGGGCTCTCCAAACCTCGCTAGGGGCTGCTGCGGCCTGGGGTCCCCCTTTCTGTCACTGGGAGGGGACCCAGGGCTCGGTCCCAGCCTCTTCTTGGGCAGAGGCATCAGGGAACTCCAGCTGGCCCTGTGGCATGTCCAGGCAGCACTGGCCACAGTGACCAGGTGGTGTTGTGTGACCTCACTGGGCCAAGGGCAGCCCACCTTGGCCACAACACTTCCTGGAGGGTCAGGTTTCCACAGCCGGGCTGGGGACCTCCTCCAGCCGTGTGGACCCCTGGGCAGTGGGCTGTTTGCACTTGTCAGAGCCGGTGCCCACTCTAGAGGAGCTGGTCCCAGCAGAGGGCCGTGGGCAGCCAGACCTGACCACCGCATCTGTCCCTGGCCACACGCGACAGCTGAGGCCCCAGGGTGCCTTGAAGCAGAGTCTGTGCAAATTGCAGCCTGCATTTGCTGCCTCAGTGCATGTTGCCACTAGTGACAGAGCACACAACAACAATGACAGTGACAACAAGGACAATGATGATACAGGGCGGTGCTGCCCCGGTGTTGCCCCCAACCCATCCGCGGGCTCCCGAGGCTCTGGTTTAGCTCCTGTGGCTGTTTCCCTTCTTCAGTCTTCCAGAGGCTTCCCGCCTGGCGGGGGGACATAGTCAGGAAACATAAACCAAATGCCCTGAGGTCCAGGCTGGGGAGAACGCTGTGGGCGGGGGGGGCAGTCAGGTTAGACACCCCACGAGCCACCAGGCCATGTGCTCCAGCTCAGAGCCCTGACTCTAGGTCATGTGCATCCAGCTCTCGTCACCACCATGCCCCCTGCAGTGGCCACTCCCTCCACCTCTCAGCCGCCGGCTGCCCTTCTGCCCAGCCCCTCAGAGAGCCTGGCCGAATCTCTGCCTCCGCCACCCCCTGTGCTCCCAGGTCATCGCCGGTCTCTCCTACAGCTCTTGGTCCATTCTGTTCCACGTCCAGGGGACAATGGTTGACCACAGTAGCAGCATCTGCATGGCACACGCTATAGAGTCTGAGAAATCCTTCCACACTTTATCTGGAGCATTCCCGTACAACCTCGTGAGAAAGGGCACATGTTAGAGGCCACAAGACTTACCAACATCCACTATCCTCTCTCCTTCCTAGATGCACAGCGGGACTCACATTTCCAGTCCCCTCCGGCTGAAAGATGACGCTCTGGTCAAGGAAGGTGAGCCGGAGCCAGGGGCCTCTTCCAGGCCTGGACCTGCAAAACTCCCGCGTGCCTTCTCCATCCATGTGCCATCTGGCCGGAGCACCTTCGGAGAAGGACAGGAGGAGCCACAAGGTGGAAGGATCCTGGGTCCGAGTGGCAGCCCTGCTGACCCACGTCCTTCTGTGAGGCGAGAAACAGCAGGGGCTGGGGGGTGAGGGCGGCATCTAGGTGCACGGTGCAAGCGGGGGCCCCTCGTGGGACCTGCAAGGGCAGCGTGACCTCTGCTTAACTCTGCCCAGGGCACCCACTTGCCTCAGTTAGTTCCTGGCCCTGGTGAGAAATAAAACTTAGCAGTGCTGAGCCGCTGAAATTGGGGGGTTTAATGTGGATAGACAGGTACTTCTGTTTTCCTTTTCACAAACGAGGAAACCAGGGATTTAAAGCTCTGTGACTTCCCAAGTCACACAGGTAAAAACCAAACAGAATTGTTGCTACGAGGTGCTGGTGCAGAGAAGCTGGTGGGTTACCTTGGCCCTCGTGTTTCACTCGAGCCTGCACAGAGCCTGCTCCATCACAGAGGGTGCTCCAGAAATTGTCAAACGGCTAATCTCTGGGTCAATGTGGACTGCAAGTTCTCTGTAAGTTTAGTTTATTTAATTAAACTGTAAGTTGGATAATTACTGTTTACTTTGGAAAAAAATGTTGCATTTCTATTGTTGAGGAGCTATGAATGACCCTTGAATTTAAAAGTTAGGGAAAGATGAGCAGGAAGAGCTCTAATTAAGGTGCTGGAGAAGGATGTGACAAAAAGCTCAGCACTTGTCACACCCACGCAGCTTTGGGGGAGCCGGGGGGACAGGGGGCTGCTGAGTGGGTTTGAAACTGGGGAGAGCGGGGCTCAAACCCCTCTCAGCAACGTGCTGTCTGTGGGACTTCTCTGAGCTCCACTTATCTTTTTTGTAAAATGATGTTTGAAAAGACCTATTTCTGAGGTTGTTATTAAAAATCCCAACATTTGTTAACCATTTACCACGTGCCGTGAACGGGCCATGTGGCCTGGTCTCATCCAGCTCCCGTGGCTGGTGAATGTCAGAACAGAGACTCAGGCTTGGGCAGCTCTGACTCCCGAGCCCTGAGTCTGAGTCGCTCCGGAACCTCCTCTAGGGCACAGTGTGGGTGGGGACCACAGGAGACCACGCGGGGGGCTCTGAAGACAGCCTGGCCTGGCGGCTCGGGGGCTGCTGGCACCTCCTGCCCCCCACACCCCTCCCCTCTATGCACCTGCTCGGGTGGGCAGGTGGCCCTGATCCACCACGTCGGGGCCTCCCTGCTCCTCGCGTCCTGGCTCCCCACCCAGAGGTCCCCCCAAGAAGGATGCTGTTCAGAACACTCTTTGGGGACTTTTTAAAAATTGAGATATAATCCACACACAATTCTGGGTTTTTTTTTTTCAATCTGGATGGAGAGAGAAGCTGTTCTCTTGCTGGTTATAAAGATTTAAATTTCGGAGCTGATTTGAGAGAAGGAAACTGAGCTCCGAGGAAACAGAGATGAGAGGGCGTCCACGCTGGCCTCCACCGTCCCCAGGCAGCCTGGCCCCTGCCCTTCCCACGAGTGGGTTCTGGGGCCAAGTGAGCATCCTCCAAAGGGTACACAAAGCAAAGCAGGTTGTCGCCTCCTGCAAGGTTCCTGCACCAGGAGGACACATGACTGTGCTTATTAACCGCAATCCCGACAACCGTGGTCTGCACCAGAACCCACGTGTGCTCGTGCTAAATGTGCCACCCTCTGTCTTCGTGACTTCACGGCCTTTCCGCTCCAAGATCTCATCCCAGTGAAGTCTCCCCGACAACCTTCTCTCCCACCCGGCACGTCTGTGTCACCGCACGATGTTCGTTTCCGTCAGATCACTTATTTCAAGTTATAATGATATGATTATTTTCTGTCTCTCCACACTATTTGGGATGGTTTCAGCTGTGTGAATAACAGAACACTGAAAATAACTAGGTCTTAAATAAGACAGAGTTTTATTTTTACCTCAAAGAAAGTACGTTCAGAGATAAGCAGTCTAGGGCTGGTGTGACAGCTCCACAAACATCAGGGACACCGGTTCCCTCAATTTCGGTGCTCTGACATCCCCCCCCAAATACAGCTCACGCTCAAAGAAGGCTGCTGGAGCGCCTGCCATTGTATTCCTATCCAGCCAGCAGGAGGTAGGAAGGGGCTGAAATGTGGATGCCTTCTCCCTTGAGAAGGCGCCTTCTGGAATTCGAGCCCAACCCTTCTGCTCATGCCTATTCGATCAGAGCTTATTCCTGTGGCCACTGTCAGCTACAAAGGAAGCAGGGGACTCTAATCTTATTTTTGGTGGCTACACGCACAGCTGAGAATTTGAGGTTTTATAATTAAGGAAAAAGGGGGAAAATGTTGGGGAGAAACCTCAGACCCTCAGCACTAGTAGACGGTGACACCCAGGAAGTCACCGCATCTTTTCAGCTCATGGACCCCCCAGCGCTGTGCAGAGTCAGCCGCAGTGACCGGCTGTGGACAAAGTGAATGTCCCGAGTACACGGACACCTCCCCAAGGGGAAGACGGACGTGGACTGTTCAGAGGACAGGCAGCAGCTGAGCGTCTGGGAAACTCCTCTTTTCCACGTACTGGCAAACACAGACGGAGAAATGGCTAGAGCGAAAGCAGAGGATGGGAAGGCGATTCTGACGTCCGGGAGGGTTAGAGACCGACAGACAGGACCTTGGCGAGCTCTCGGCCCAGGCTCTGCTGTGGACGTGAGAAAACGGAGGCCTCCAGGGGAGGCGAGAGCAGGAGAGACGGGGAAGGGGACGGAGGTTTGCCCTTGCGTTTTTCCCGAAGTCTCGTGGGATCTTCCCGCTAGCTCGGGGGCGGGCAGGCACTGCCACGCGTGGTGCAGCGGCGCGGCTGGTGCTGACCTGAGCCCCTGCCGGGGGCGGGGACCCCAGCAGCCGCCCTGGACTTCACGCCCCAGCAGCGGCCTCTGCGAGTCCAGGCCCGGGACTCTGGCAGTGGAAGCAGGATGCCGTGGGGACAGACCCCCGTGCTGGGAAGGGGGTCTCGGAGGCCGTCCCTGACCCTGAGGGCTCATCCCAAGGCTGACAACTGGCTGGGGTAGAAGAAGTGCCGTCCTGCACCACCGGGCCGGGGGGACGGGCTGCCGCTCCTCCCTCTGTCTGCGGACGCCTGCTTCCCTCCCGATGAGCTCGGGCTGCCCGGGCTTTGCCGCACTGCACCTGGCGGTCTGTCTCCACCGTCTGACCTTAGCTCCCACTGCGTAGTATCTGCCTGACTGCAAACTGTCACTGCCCTAGACCCCTCGCCTGTGTCAGCGTCGCCAGCGGCCTCCTGGTTGTCCACTCGCTGTTGAAGACACAGGTGAAGTTGTGGCCTCTGCCCAGCACGGCTTGTGGACGTGGGTGGCCAGCAGGTTTGGCCCCTAGAACTCACTCCAAAAGCCATGCAAGAAGCTAAACAAAGCAAGAAAATCTGATGACACTTCTTTATAACTTAAATTTTAGAGAGTTAGGTCGTGGCTCCCATCTCCTGACTGCACTGATGATGCTTATTTCCCGTGATACAAAGTTGGGAAACTGGAGTCTACGTCTCGCGAACAGCAGAGGCATCAGGAAAGCCCCATGCCACGGAACACGTCTGCAGACGCGCTGGAGCCAGCCTGGCACGCGCTGCCCACTTCTCACCGGTGCTCGGAGCCCCTGGTTTAAATAGAAGACCCCGGACACTGCAGCAGTTCTGGTGAAATACTGGAAAGGATTAGGCGAGGAGAGGCTGTCTGGTAAGGAGCAGGGCATCTGCACTCTCCTCCCTCTGCAGGGAGCTCGGAGCCACATGCCGGACTCTCCCCTTGATGTCCAGGGGTGACACCCCGTCAAAGCCGGATCAGCCTAGGCTCGGCTCTCTCCGGAGGAAGAACGGGAGCCGGCGAGTGGAGTCTGGACCCTCCGTCACACGTGTTCTGTCAAGACCTCCGGACCCTCTGCCTTTGGTCCCTCTGCCTCCCCCCAGCGGTCCCAGCTACTCTGCGTCAAATTACACATTCAGGGCTCTGGAAATGGCCAAGTCTTACCGGAGTGAGACCCGGCTACGATACAAACGTGGGGAGACACGGTCCGTTGGAGGACATCTCTTTTTATTTCACCTGTGTGAAATAATGAGGCTTTTAAACATTGCTCTAATTTTCTTGAAAATAATGGAGTTTCGGGTGATACCAGTAGAGGGATTAATAAGGACGATAAAGCATATTTTGTGGGCCAGAGTGAAGGGATGAGGGCCGGAGGGCTGTGCGAGCGCCGGGAGGTGCGGCGGGCCGGGCCGCGCTGGAGGTGATGAACATATGGAATAAATGAACAGACAAGGCAAATGTAGCAAGAAATTAATTCAAGCCCCGGACTTATTTCCAGGGAGGGAAGGCACGTCGACAGATGGCAAAACATCAGGAACATGAGATTAAGATAAATTTTAAGAGGACAGGTGTGCAGGACAGAGTGGCCTTTCCTGTTCTGAGATGCTCTCCCTGCTTAATATTTCATTGCTGGTTGGCTCCCGAGACCTGGCACCCACCTGGCGCCCACCGAACTCGCCCATAGGGAAGTGCGAGTGTCTTGTCCTGTTACGAGGCCGAACTTCCTCCATTCCGAGAGAGATGGACGGCTCCGCCTTCCGCAGGGCCGCTCAGGATGCTAACTTCGTGGAGGAGCCCCTCACTCTTTAAATAAGAGAGCCCTGCTGTCACGGCTGGCTTCGATTAGAAGTTGGGACAATGTTTTGTGCATAAAATGCCGGAAGTCATAAAGAGAGGGACAACTATACACAAATGTAATAATTTTATACATCAAAACCATCCCAACCAAATTAAATGACCAGTGGCAAATGAAAAATATCTGTTACATGGACAGATCAGTGTCCTTAAAATATAAAGAAATCTAACAAAGAAACAAGAAAAAATAACACAAAGAAAATGAACAGGAAAGTGGAAATACAAATGATCCATAAATATGTGAAAATATTCTAATTCATTAGAATCATAATTCCAGTGAAAAGTTATATGCTGTTTGTACCTATCAAACTGACAGACATGAAAATAAATTCAGATGACTATTTTGGAAGAAGTGGGAAAATCAATGTCGTTCTCCCATACGTTGGTGGTAACAATACAAGTGAGTGCATCATTTCTGGGTGATAATTTGTCAGTTTTTATGAAAAGCCATATACATGTCCACACCTTTTGACCTGGAAACATTGCAGTGAAGATTTGCTCCCAGTTACCACTAAAAATACACCCAAAGATTTATGTACAATGCAGTTTACCGCATGGTCACTTGTGTCCGCCAGCGGAAGACGGTTAAATCCATTTCTTCATCCAGCAGGTACGTGCTGACCGTCTGCCAGGTGCCACTTACTACTCTGTATCCTGTGAACACAGCAGTGAAAACACTGGTGCGTCCCCTTCCTCTTGGAGCCTCTAATGTAGAGGAGGAAACAGACAAGAAACCACCAAATACATCACACAAGGGCAGCCGGCAATGCCTGCTGTAAGGAGAAATTTAAAAAGGGAAGAACTGGAGAGTGGTAGAGACTGTTCGTTTTAGCAGAAATGCTCAGCAGCCACTAAAATAATGTCATGGAGAATATTTAACAAATTTGAAAAAAGCCTGGGATGTTTTAAAATATAAATGGATTTTATAAAGCAGTAAATACAATACAATTCTATTCAAGCACATGTAGAAGATAATTATATGCACAGAGAAAGAGAGGTGTGCTCCGAAATGCTGACAGTAGTTATCCCTGGGTGACGGGATTACATATGGTTTTTTAAAGCTATTTCAACTCAATTGTGGATTTTTTAAAAAATAAACACATTAAAAGGCTTAGGTTTTTTTAAAAAAAATAGCAATAGATCTCTTGTTTTATGCATGGAACGATCTGATATGGGCTTAAGCAGAAATGTGCAAAAAGACCAGGGGTGAGGAGGAGTTGGGGCGCATCGTGCTGCCTCCTCACAGGTCTGGGGTGCTTGCTGTGCAGGGGTGCAGCCCCACTGCACGGTGTTAGGGTGAGGCAGAGACCGCGGGTGGCAGTGAGGTGCTCTTGAACCCAGGGGGCCCCCCGCGATGTGTGGGTACCGGTACAGGTGAGACCCCCAAGATGACAAACTCGGGGACCCAGGAAGATGCGTCTCATTGTTTTATCCGTGTCTTTGTGCCTCAGCTCAGAACAGTCTCCTCCAAAGAACGTCCACCTCTTGGTTTGGGAGAACATTCTTCAAACATAGACGTGTGGCACCATCACACAGGCGAGCAACGCCAGGCTGTGGGAAAAATTAAACTAAAGACGTGTGGACGGAGCCAAGACCAGCTTTTAAAGAAACGCACCTACGCAGGGACCGTCTGATTCCGACAGCAGACCCTACGCCCCGATGTGCGGCGTCAGTAACACCTGGGTGACTCAGCTTGCTTCCATTTATGAGACATTCACAGTTGTGTTTATCTTTCAGTCTCACCGTGTGGAGCAGGTTTATCTGTCCTTCTGTGTCCTTGACAGGGAGGGAAAATGCCCCTCAGAGAGGCAGCTGTCCCCCGGGCCCCGAGCCCTGCACCTGAGCCGTGCAGGTGGCCGACACAGCCCCGCACGCGGCTGCCGGCGCCAGGTTAACGCTAGAACAGGCGGGGGAACAGCGTGGGCTCTTCCAGATTCCAGACCGGAGAGCTGTTCGTCTTGCACTTTTGTACCCTGCAGGATTGGAGTTGGCATTTTTAATCCTTCAGACGACAGCCTCGCAGGGCTCAGGCTGCCGTCTACCGGAGAAGGATGTGCGGTCGGCAGCCCGTGCAGGGGAGGAACCACCCAGAAGGGGCCTCCTCCCGTGCCGCACCCAGCACCGCGGCTGCAAATGCGTCCCCTGGTGGGACGGCCAGCCTGCCACCACCGTGCCTTGGGAAACCGCCAGCCCCTGCCGCCTGCTGATGCTTTGAGGGAGGTGACTCCTAACAGTGGCTGTGGCACTTTGGAGGAAGAGGAGTAACCGACAGACCTGCAGAGCCGGGAGGGGAACCGCAGTATGCAGTCGGCACTGCAGGCAGGGACCCCCCACAGACCCCGGTGTCCGGCCCTGCCCCACCTGCTGGCAGCTGTCCCCAGACTGCCACCGCCTGGCCTCTGACCCTCCCTGGATTCCTGGCTCTGGGCGACGCCTCCTGGACTCCGTCCCTCCGTGTTTGCTGCTCACCCGGCGCCGCGCGTGAGCCCTCCTGCATCTGTTCACGCGTGACGTGCGTCTGCTCCGTTTCACTCAGTTCCCTCTTTGTTCCTGCATTAATTTATCCTCAAATGGCAAAAAGCCCCTGGCGTATTTTAGACGGAGCAAGGCCACAAGGAGGCTGCTGCTATTTATCTTGAGAGAAATAAGCTCAAAATCCTCTCCGCAGCCAGATGTGGGACGTATTTATAGCACAACACTGAACTTCTTGAATTTCAAGTGGAAAATAGGCAAACTGAGCGACCGTGCCCCTCCTGAGCGGGGAGGCCGCGGTGCCCGGGTGAGTGCGCCAGCCTGTGCCGCAGGGAGAGGACCTCGGCCGCTGTCCTGGATGTGGCTACTTCGATCACCCCTCGACTTCCGTCGTAGCCCTGTAGGGACCTCCCGATGTTTGGGTGCTGAGGTGACGATGATTACCTGAACCTAAGGGAAAGCGGAGCGCACAGACCTGTGCTGTGTTCGCTAGTTCTGTCACTGCCTGAACATACCTGGGGACAGGTGCTCTGGCAAGGCTCCTCTTCCTGGGTGGCTGTGGGTGGCCTTGGTGCTCACATGCACAATCTGGCACAGTGAGGACCCCGAGCACTCGGGACAGGCCCTGCCGGTGGGACGGGGGCACAGACCTGAGTTCTCAGGCCCGTGCTGAGGTCTGTGGTCGAAGGCAAAGGAGGGCGGCCGCGAGCCCACCGGGGGGTGGAGAGGACCCGGCTGGCCCCCGTCAGCGCTGGCCCTGTAAGCGGAGAGGATGGCCTCAAGGCAGCAGACGGTTGTGGGTGTCAGAGGGACGCGGTGCACGTTCCCGCCACGCCAGCTTCTCAGGGAATGTCGGCCGCTTCTCTGGGAGGTTGTGGCCCACGCTTAGGAAGGTCACGCAGCGCAAGGGGAACCTGGCCCTGGGGACGGCGCAGCCCGACATGGACCTAAGAACGGTCCCGTCTCCTGAAGGACTGACTTAATCTCTCTGAACCTCGGTTGTCTGACCTGTAAGTGGTGAAGACGAGCCCTCGTGGGGTCATTGCCAAGGTGAACCGCGAGTCCAGGCTCGAAGGCAGGGACGTCCGTCCCCACGCGAGGGCTCAGGGCCGTGGGCCTTGGAGAGTGACGGCGGGTCGGGAAGCAGGCTCTGCAGCAGCTGGGGTGGTGGCATGTTGGCACGGGAACACGGCTACCCAGTGGGAACACACAAGTCGTAACAGGAACAAGTTTAGAACCTCGAGAAGAAGACAGCAGGATGAAATCCATTTGCCAGATCTCAAAGCATCCATTAGGCAGGTCAAGATAACCTAGAACTTTCTGAATGGTCTTTCCTGGGTTGGGCAAAAAAAAATGCAACCATTAGCAGCCCAATAAGATTGTTCTTTCTGTGGTGATAAAACCGAGCATCTTTAACATCATTTAAATCCTCCTTTGGAAAATAATAGATATAAGGTTTTCAACCTCAGTGGAATTCAAGGCAGCTGAGTTTGCTGCCCAATAAACCAAGCTGTTTCTTTAGCCTCATCAGATTCCAATATTGAGTGCCCAGAAATTCTGATCACAGCCAAGGCAGACGGAAGTAGAATTGAATTCAATACATTAGTGACAAAAGTTCCATTTTCCATTTGGTTCCCTCTGGAGGTTGAAAATCCTTAGGCACAGAGCTCTGCTTGCTGGGTCAGTAGCTGTCAGCATCAGGCCGCTGCACTGTCCCTGAGAGCGGTGGCGGCACACCCCGAGTGACTCCCCTCCGCTGTCCACCACAGGTATGGTGTCAGCAACCCACGGACTCTGCCTTTGATCGGGATTCTCGTCCGCTAACTCCAGGTGTCAGAGCTGGTCAGCTGGACTTGGACAGCCGCGAGGCTCCTTGTCATTGCCTGGGGCAAGTAGGGTTCTGGGCTAAGACTGTTGCCCAGGAAGGAGCAGTATGAGACACCCACAGCGAGATCTGGTGAGCCGTGCGTCTGCTTGGGGAAAGATGCTGCGTGGAGCTTCGTGGCAGGAGGAGGGTGGGCAGTGAGAGGAGGGCCCGTGGCTGTCTCTCGGGAAACGTGTCACAGCCACCGTGGTCGGTGCAGCTGGCAGGCCGGGTGGGCATCCCTCAGCGACCGGCCGGATCTAACTGTTGACTCTACTGGCCCAGGGGTCTGTGCTGAGCTCTGTGTTTTGGGGTGAGGACCCCCAACACACTTCCCTCTCTTTCATGCACAGAAAGGAAGAAGGGAAGCTGACAGTGGGGTGCTCTAAGGCAGGAGGACGTCGAAGTTCTTATTTCAGTTGACAGAAGGCTGCATCCTCTTCCCAGTCCAGGAGTCCGCTCTGTTAACTTTTAGAGCCTTGAGCTGTCAAAGACACATCTCCATCCTCACCACGGATTTCCTCCCGGGACGGCTGGGGGCGTTGCAGAGGCTGGTGGGAGGCGCTGCGAGAGTCTCAGCTTTACCTTATTTTATAATTGGTTTAATCCATGAAGGAGCTTCAGGGATCGGGGCACTGCCCAACATTAGGAAGGGGCTTGTTAGGGTCAATCGAATCTTTACTGGGGAACCAAATGGGTCCATGCAATGCCTAGTATGGATTTAGCCCAAAGTTCCTCAGGAACCTCTTTTAAAAGAGCTAAACTCTCAGCATTTTTGTAATTTAGGTTAAGGGGACAAATGGGCAATGTTGAAGAATTTTTGCAGTTGTCAGTTGTAGCTATTTCAGGAATAAGTCAATTACAAGAATTATCTGCCCCTTTTGGGAAGAGGAACGGCAGCAGGTGTTTTCCTAAGAAGTCCCTTCCCAGGAAGTGAACTGGGCTGAGGTAACTATTAAAGGAGAGAGGCTGTCCCAGACCTAATTGAAAAAGCCTGCGTAGAGGTTTGGAAACTGCTTAAAAGCGTATTAGAAACTCCCACCGTTTGAATTTTTCCAGTTCTCCGAGGAAGCGGCCGTGGCGGCAGGTGGGAGGGTTGCCGCGGTGTCGCTAAGGACAGCGGGAACCTCCTCTCCAGTCATCAGAGACGTTCCTCCCACATGACTAAGGGTCCAGACTGCAAAGATCCCGTGTTTCCTGGGGGCACCGTCGGTCCGTAAGAGACATAGAAGATGGTTATTTAGGAGTCGGTAGCACATTTTAATTATATACGTTTTCTTCCAATGTCCAGGCTTTTTGCAGCAATGGCAGACCCCGTTAGATCGGGTTTCATGGCGTTAGACTAGCTCGTTGTGTTTTAGGGGTAGAAAGTTGTTGAAGTTGTAGGTTCATTATTTTCTCCGCCCTTGCTTTACTGCTCTTAGAAGTCGTCAGGCTAACCGGTTGGCCAGATTAACCAAATCACAGATGGACAATGATTCCCAATTAAGTTAAGCCTGTTTAACTGGAATTGCAAAGTCTTCCTCTAAGCCATTTATGAACATAGAATTAAAACCCACTTTGGTACATTTGGCATCCAAGGAGAGTCTAGAGTTTTCCTTGAAAACTGTTTCCAGTATTTATTGTAATTATCATGTACTGCCTTACCTTCCGTTTGGGTACAATCTTGTTAAAATCCACTGGTTTAGAGGATGCTAAGGGAATGTCTCTGTGCAAAGTTTACACTCTTTGGGGGGCCTTTTCCTACTGGGAGGCATATTACGTTGAAGTCTGTCAGAGGCTTGGTCCAACCTACTTTTGCCGTCCGAGGTTGGGCCAGATTCTCCAGGGAGCACGTGTACTAATGGATAAAGGTGAGGCTTCTAAGTCTCGGTAACGTGTGACGTCCTTCGGCACATCCATGAGGGTCCTATGTATCCCCCGGGAGCTCTTTGGCTACAGCCCCGTTCGGCTTTCGTCCGGGGTGTGCAGGACGTGTTTAAGAGACGCCCTCACTACTTGGATGCAACTTGAAAGGGAGAATTTGAACAGGTTTAGCAGAAACAAGGGAATCGATGTTTCGGGTCAGAAGAGCAAAAGGGTGGGTCGGCAAGTGTAGGACCTGGAGGAAGAGGAGCCCACAGAGGGGACGTGAGAGTCGGGGAAGAAACCCAGGCCTGGGGGACTTTCCCTTTTATTGTTTATTAGCCTCTGTGAGTTCAGAGACTGTGTTTCTGGGAGGGGCAATTTTAGAGCCCTGAAGGCATCTGGATGCCTCTAAATGCCAGTTAGACTGTGCACCCCATGCGGGCTGTTCTGTTTCATAACCAAGGTCTTCTAATTTAATTTGGAGAAAGCCTAGTTTTGATATATCAAAGAAACCACCATTTGTCATAAGTGGTGCACTAAGATCCACCATTCCATATAAACACAGGTGGAGGGCCCATGATTTTTAAACATATTAGCATCGGTAGTACTCACTAATGGGAAAGCTAACGAACTGAGAAAACCTCCTCACAAGCCAAAAGCCTCTGTCGGCATGACAGATGGCACAACCATCCCCAAATTCCCACAGAAAGGTGTCGACCTCAACCACAGGTCTGAGGCCCAGAGGACGCCAGAGCCTCTGCAGTGTGAGGCTCTTGCCTCGGGACCTCCCCAGTTCTGGAGAACTCTGGCCCGGTCCCAGCTAAGACAGCCTGGGTCTCACCTCTGACGTCCGCTAAGTTAAGTTAAGTAAAATAAAATAAAATAAAAACGCTTTACTGGGAAGTCAGAGGAAACAGCATTTATTTGGAAACGAATGTAATCTGTGCACACTGCGTCGGCGGCCCTGAATGGTGCCCCATAAGGCAAGTGCAGGAAAGGGTGTTGGGGGGATTTTCACGAACAGTTGTTTTCACAGGCAGTTCACCGGCTGGGCAGAAATCCTACATCGCAAACCCACACGGCTTGGTTAGTTAGGTTCTCCCGCTGAGAGATGTGACGGCCAGCAGATACTGAGTTGGGCTGTTCGTCCAAGCCTGTTGGAAACTTCTGGGTTTGGCCTCCGGCAGGTGTGAGTGCAGCCCTCCCAAAATCTCCCGACTCCACTTTGGGGAGCCTGAGCCTTGGTTGCTCCAGTTTCGTTCACAACACGCAGACACACACACCCCACGTGTGCTATCTGCACGTTTGTGTGCGATGGGAGTGATCTGGCGCAAGGCAAAGGTAACGACAGAAGGAAGAGCCGGTGGCTGGGAGGGTGGGTGTCTGAGGGTCCCTCCTCGGTGGCTGGCAGGAGGCACATTCTCTGCTGTAACCTTCTCAGGGCGGCAAAGTCATGGTCCAAGACCAGACGCGCAGAGGTAGTGGTGTTTGCGGGAAGGCATGGGGCGGGGAGGGGGAGTGTGACCAGACACCGCAGGCTGCAGCTATCAAGGCCACACAGGTTCACAGCTGTGGCTCTAAAGGGGGCCGGTCAGCGTGTTTTGTGTGTTTCTTCAGCCCAATCGGCTGAACGGATTCAGGCTGAGCGAAGACAGGAAACCAGGTTCGCCCAGCGTTGTGGCTTTGCCAAGGGAGTCCTGTGAAGGGACAGAACAGCAGGAGATCGGGCAGGTTTGCGAGGAGTGATAATAGCTCCTGGCTGGGGAGCTGATCTGGTCAGAGGGGAAGAGACGGCAGCTGGGAGTTCCCGGCAAAGTCAGACAATTTTGGAGTTAAATCCCGGAAGGAGCGAGCTGTGAAGCGGGAGACAGCAGCGCGAGCGTGGGGTGCAGGGCGCTGGGCTCGTGGGGGTGGAGTGACCGGCAGTGGAAGGAAGGAAATCGGAGTCTGCGGCCGGCGCGGGAGGGGACACAGCCGTTGGAGAAGAGTTCAAGGAACCGAGGGTCTAGATTGTTAGTCACCATCACCATCACCATCCACCGAGCGCTGAATCTCCAAGATTCGAGACAAAATGGTGCTGGGCAGATGGGCTATGAGTCAGGGTCCGGGAGCATCCGGGAACGAGGAGCAGGGGCAGGACTGTGTGTGTCACAGTCACAACGGGGACCCAACGCCAGCGGCTGATGACAAGAGCGACACGGAGGGGTCTGGGAAGAGGGGCTGGCAATGGGCTGGGAGTGGCAGTGAGGATCCCAGTCGCGGACTCTTCCCAAGCCCAGGCCGGGTGGAGAGGACAAGCAGAGAGAGACAGAATCCTCCGCCACTGGGGACGGCCGCAGGTGTGGCAGGGCCTGGGGGAGAAGCAGGTTTCTGCCAGCACAGGGGGGTGCAGGGAGCACTGGGAGTGGAAGGTGAGGAAGGAAAGATGCCCCCGAGAGGGGCCTGTCCATGGCAGAGGGCACTTGGGACAGAAGCCGGCGGGGTCAGAGCCGTGCAGAGATGACAGCGCGGAGAGCAGGGGGCCAGCCAGGGACTTGGGGTGCATGGGTGCTGGTGAGGCGCTGGTGTTAGGGGTAGGGGTACCAGCGGGTGGGGTCGAAGGGCAGGGGGCGAGGGGAGGTGTGGAGTGTCTGGGTCCTGTGCAGGGGACTCACTCCCATGCGACAAGCTCCTCCTGCGGTTCTCGGTGCGAATGGGAACATCGGGAAGCTGGGGTTACCCTGGCAGGAATCATGGAGCCCCCGAGGATGTGCAGCCCCCGCCCTGAAGCCAAAGCCCTGGGCTGAGCCCCCTGACGGTGCTGGAGCTGTGCCTACTGGTGTCTCCGTCCCTGCCTTGGCCAAGTCCTCCCAGAGGTTTCACTGTAGGCGGAGCCCACGGCAGTGTGTCTCTGACTCAGGGACGTCCTTGCACGTCCCGTAGGTACTTGTCTCTTCCCCCTGTGGATTCTCCTTAGTCTCTCCCAGAACCT
>CM052437.1:1126435-1153692 GCA_028533085.1 Varecia variegata
AGGAAAGGAAACAGGAAGGAAGGAAGGAAGGAAGGAAGGAGGAAAGGAAGGAAGGAGGGAAGGAAAGAAGGAGGGAAGGAAAGAAGAAGGGAAGGAAGGAAGGAGGGAAGGAAAGAAGGAGGGAAGGAAGGAAGGAGGGAAGGAAGGAAGGAGGGAAGGAGGGAAGGAAGGAAGGAATAGATTAACGTGGTGGTTTTCCATGCTGACAGGGAGAGTGAGTCTTTGAAGCCCAGCTAATCCCTGGGCCCACAGTCCCGTCTCTGTGCTGTGTTGGGAAAGGCGTCCTGAGCAGGGAAAAGCCATTGTGTCTATTCCGTTCCCCGCCAAGAGGAAGAGCTGTATGGCACAAAGGAAAGATATAAAGAAACAGCAAATTCAGCCAGTCAGATTCTGATAGACACACATACAATCAAGTAAAAATAAGTGCAGTGTAATATAAACACAGGAAAGCAATACTTGGCGTTTTGCTGTACTGAGCAGGGTCGACTTACTGGGCAACATGTAAAGCGCCGGAAGTGCCCTGGCTAAAGCAAGGTGGAAGTTCATTTCTCACCCGCGTATTAGAACTTGGACGGTCATCAGACCGGCAGGGGACTACCACTCAGGGGCTCAGGCTGAAGAGACCCTGCTGTGTTCAACAGGTGGCTCCCAGCATTGCCCAGGGGCCTGTCCCCAAGTTGCTGGCAATAGGTGGCTCCCAGCATTGCCTAGGGGCCTGTCCCCAAGTCACTGGCAATAGGTGGCTCCCAGCATTGCCCAGGGGCCTGTCCCCAAGTCACTGGCAATAGGTGGCTCCCAGCATTGCCCAGGGGCCTGTCCCCAAGTCACTGGGGGGCGGGGGACAAGCATGGAACTTACCCAGAAGCTGTCCACAGCACTTTCGCGCATGTTCCATGAGCCAGTGTGAGGTCACACTGTCCCGCCTCATTGCACAGGGGGCTGGAAAACCTCGTTCCATTTTGTGCCTGAGAAGAAGAAAACACGCATTTTGGTGAGCAACCAGAAACCTCTGCCGGTCGCCCAGCCGGACTAGAGAGACCAGAGTCCTCCTTTCATTGAATCACAGGTAGTAAATGAACATTTTCATGACGTAGAGAAACAGTGAACATTCAAGCAGCCTTATGAGACAGCTAAATCACATAAGTATTTGCCAGTAGTAAATGGAGACTCTCAGTAAGTGAAAATAAGAGCTCTATGGTGCATTAAGGCATCACCGCAGAGAACAATGGGACTCAAAGCTCCCGGGTTTAACTCGTTACTTCCTCATTCGAACATGGACTAGCAACTTCCGTGTTGACAATGTCCTATGTGGCAAGGACAGAGGGAACCAGCTTATAGTGGAAAAGGGCTTGAGTCCCACTAGCTGACAAACCATAGCAAGCCCGGGTCACTGAGGCCGTGCAGCGTTCCTTGGAGATGTCTCGAGTCCGGTTCCAGACCATCTCTGTAGAGTGAATATGGGAATAACCTCACACAAATTTTCTTGTTTCACAGGATGTATAAAAATCATGTTTCACTACACTGCAGTCCATTGAGTGTGTGGTAGCATTTATCTAAAAAACCAGTGTGCATTCCTTAATTAAAAAATAGTTTATTGCTAAAAGTGCTAATGATCATCTGAGACTTCAGGTTGTCATCTTCTTGCTGGGGAGGATCCTGTCTCCATGTTGTGGCTGCTGACTGAGCAGGGTGGTGGTCACTGAAGGCTGGGGAGGCTGTGACAATTTCTTAAAATAAGACACGGATGAAGTTCGCCACAGCAGTTGGCTTTTCCTTTCCTGGAAGCTTTCTCTGAAGCACCTGATGCAGCTCGATAGCATTTTACCCACAGAAGTTCTAAAATGGGACTCAGTCCTCTCAAACCCTGCTGCTGCTTCATTGACTGAGTTTATAGAATATTCTAAATCTGTGGTTGCATTTCAATAGTGTTCACAGCATCTTCACCAGGAGAAGATTCCATCTCAAGAAACCACTTTCTTTGTTCATCTGTAAGGAGCAACTCCTCATCCATGGAAGTTTTATTATGAGATTGCAGCAACTCAGTCTCATCTTCCGGCTCCACTTCTAACTCCAGTTCTCTTGCTATTTCCGCCACATCTGCAGTGACTTCCTGCACTGAAGTCTTGAACCCCTCAAAGTCATCCATGAGGGTTGGAATCAACTTCTTCCAAACTCTGGTTAATATTGATAATTTTTTTACCTCCTCCCGTGAATCACAAATGTTCTTAATGGCATCTAGAATGGTGAATCCTTGCCAGAAGGTTTTTAATGTACTTTTCCCAGATCCATCAAAGGAATCACTATCTATGGCAGCTATAGCTTTACAAAGTGCATTTCTTCAATAATAGGCCTTGACCCGTGGGCTGCAGAATTGGTGTTGTGTTAGCAGCCATGAAAACAGCATTAATCTCCTTGTACATCTCCATCAGAGCTCTAGGGAGACTAGGTGCCTTGGCAGTGAGCAGTAATATTTTGAAAGGAATCTTTTTTTCTGAGCAGTAGGTCTCAACTATGGGCTTAAAATATTCAGTGAACCCTATAAACAGATGTGCTGTCATCCAGGCTTTGTGTTCCATTTATAGAGCACAGGCAGAGTAGGTTTAGCATCATTCGTAAGGGCCCTGGGGTTTTGGGAATGGTACGTGAGCAGTGGCTTCAACTTAAGGTCACCAGCTACATTAGCCCCTAACAAGAGAGTCAGCCTGTGCTTCTAAGCTTTAAAGCCAGGTACTGACTTCTTCTCTCCAGAAATAAAAGCCCTAGATGGCATATTCTTCCAATAGAAAGCTGTTTAGTCCACTTGGGAACATTCATTGATTATGTTAGTTAGATCTGGGTAACTTGCTGGTATCTTTTACATCAGCACTTGCTACTTTGCCTTGTGTGTTTATGTTACAGAGACAGCTTAAACCTCCCTTAAACCTCACGAACCAACCTCTGCTGGCTTCAAACTTTCTTTCTGCAGCTCCCTTATCTCTCCCAGCCTTCAGAGAATTGAAGAGAGTGAGGGCCTTGCTCTGGATTAGGCTTTGGCTTAAGGGAGTATCATGGCTTGTTTGATCTTCTATCTGGAGCACTCAAACTTTCTCTGCATCAGCAATAAGGCTGCTTCACTTCCTTTATCATTTGTGTGTCACTGGAGAAGCACTTTTCATCTCCCTCGAGAGCTCTCCCTTTGCGTTTACAACTTGGCGAACTGCTTGGTGCACCAGGCCTAGCTTTCAGTCTGTCTTAGCTTTCGACTTGCCTTCCTCACTAAGCTTAGTCATTTCTAGCTTTCGATTTCAAGTGAGAAATCTGCAACTCTTCCTTTCAGTGAACTTGTAGAAGTCATTGTAGGGTAATTAATTGGCCTAATTTGAATATCGTTGCATCTCAGAGAATAGGGAGACCTGAGGACAGGGAGAGAAATCGGGGAATGGCCAGTCAGTAGTCAGAACACATTAAACACTTATAGATTAAGTCTGTTTTCTTCCATGGGTAGTTTGTGCTTCCTTGAAACAATTAGAATAGTAACATCAAAGGTCACTGATCACAAACCATGATAACAGATATAATAATAATGACAAGATTTGAAATATTGCAGGAAACACCAAACTGAGACACAGAGACTCAAAGTGAACACACACTATTGGCAAATGGCACTGATAGTCAATGCAGGATTGCCACAAAACTTCAACTTTAAAAAAAAAAATACAATAGAATGAAACACAATACGCAAGGTGTGCATGTGCTTGCCAAGCTACCTTCAGGGAGCTTGGAAGCTTGAAGGGAGGATCAGCCTTGGTGGGTTTAAGAACAGAGAAGTGAGCTGCGGTGGAGGGAGGAGCATATTTGGGGTCAAAGAACTGGTTTGAATCTGGTTCTGCCGCTTTGTTTCTTCCATCATTCATTCATTCAATAAGCATTTATTGTCAGCCATATTCTCAATCTTGAAATAAAAGCAAGACCCCTGTTCTATTGAGCTTATATTCCAGTGGGAGATAGACAGCAAACAACACGCAAACACACACACATGCACATATGCACACACATGCATGCATGCAAACACACACATACACACACACACGCACAGGGAAAGAGATGGACCATCATGTCTCCTGGGGAACATAAATAGGGCCCGTGTGAGATCTGTACCCAGGTCCTGCCAGCCCAGCACCAATTCTTCAGTCTCATCAGTCTCCCTCTGAAGACCTGCCCTGCGGCACCCTCAGTCCAGGTGGATCAGGAGCTGCCCACACTCTCGGCCCTGTGGGATGCATGAGGCCTGGTCCTGGCCAGTGAGAGCTCAGCATCACCTCAGCCACTTAGCTCCATTCTGGGCAACTGAGGCCACAGGACAGGCCCATGACATTCCCACCCAGGGCCTTCTCTGAGGCTACCAGGAAGGGAGTCGCTTTCCATACGGTTTGCTAATCAGGGTGGATGTAAACCTGAGGCTGCTGACAGCCACTGGCTCTGAGCACAGGGAGGAAGCCCCCCCGTGACAGGAGAAGATGTGACCAGTGCCCAGGGGACCAGAGGAGAGACGGAGAAGGCAGCCTTCTGGGGCCACATGCCAGCCCCCGTTTGCTGTGTTTGCCACAGTCTGTCTCTGACTCCCCAGGCACAGAAGCCACAGGGTTCCCATTTTCCCTGGGCCACTTCAAGTTGTGTGTTTGCCATTTGCAAGCAAGAAGCTTCTTTTTTTTATTATTTCAAAATATTAAGGGGGTACAAATGTTTTCGATTACATGGATCGCTTTTGTAATGCTTGAGACCCAGCTATAGGTGTGCCCATCACCCAAACAGTGCTCACTGTACTCGTTAGGTAGGTTTTGCCCCTCCCCTCCTCCTACCTCCCCCCTGCTTGATTTCCACTGAGTTTTACTTCTCTCTGTGCACGTGTGTGCTCATCAGTTAGCTCTCAGTTAATAGCGAGTACATGTGGTGTCTGTTTTTCCATTCTTAAGATACCTCGCTTAGGAGAATGCTCTCCAGTTTCACCCAGATTTTCGCAAAAGGTATTAATTTATCATTTTTTTTATGGTGTACATACCATTTTGTTAATCCACTCATGAATTGATGGGCACTTGGGTTGATTCCACGTCTTTGCAATTGTGAATTGTGCTGCAATACACATTCAAGTGCAGATGTCTTTGTGATGAAAAGTTCGCTTTTCCTTTGGGAAGATACCCAGTAGTGAGATTTCTGGACCAAATGGTAGGTCTACTTTTAGTTCTTTGAGGTATCTCCACACTATTTTCTACAGCGGTTGTACTAATTTGCAGCCCCACAGTGTATAAGTCTTCCTTTCTCTTTGCATCCATGCCAGCATCTATTGTTTTTGGACTTTTTAATAAAAGCCATTCTAACTGGGGTAAGGTGATATCATTGTGGTCTTAATTTGCATTTCCCTGATGATTACTGATGTTGAGCATTTTTTCATATGTTTATTGACCATTTGTCTTTCTTTTTTTGACACGCTTCTGTTTGTGTCTTTTGCCCACTTTTTAACAGGGCTGTTTGTTTTTTTCCTTGCTGATTTGCTTGAGTTCTTTGTAAATTCTGGACATTAGCCCTTTATTGGATGTATAGCTCGCAAATATTTTCTCCCATTCTGTAGGTTGTGTATTTGTTCTGTTTATTGTTTCCTTAACTGTGCAGAAGCTTTTTAATTTAATCAAATCCCATTTATTAATTTTTGTTGTTCCCATGATTGCATTCTTTGCCTAGGCCAATATCTAAAAAAGTTCTCCTACATTTTCCTCTAGAATGCTTATGGTTTCTTGCCTTAGATTTAAGTATTTTATCCATATTGGATTAATTTTTGTGAGTGGTGAGAGGTAGGGGTCCTGTTTCATTTTTCTGCATGTGGCTATCCGATTTTCTCAGCACCATTTATTGAATAGGGTTTCTTTTCCCCAGTGTGCCTTGTTGTCTGCTTTGTCAAAGATCAGTGGTTATAGGTAGATGGTCTTATATCTGGGTTCTCTGTTCTGTTCCATTGATCTGTGTCTCTATTTTTGTACCAATATCATGCTGTTTTGGTTATTATAACCTTGTAATATAGTTTGAAGTCTTATAATGTGATGCCTCCAGTTTTGCTTAAGCTTTCCTTGGCTATTCAGGCTCTTTTCTGGTTCCAAACAAAGCATAGAATTATCTTTTCTAGGTCTGTGGAGTATGACATTGCTAATTTGATGGGGATTGCATTGAGTTTGTAAATCAATTTTTCTATTTGTTTTTGTCCTCTGCAATTTCTTTCCTTGGAGTTATCCTTGGATAAGTTATCCTTGTAGAGTTCTTTCATAGTTATCCTTGTAGAGATCTTTCATATTCTTAATTAAGTATATTCCCAAGTATTTTGTTTTCTTTGTAGCTATTATGAATGATATTGAGCCTTTGATTTGATTCTCGGCCTAACCATTATTGGTGTATAGAAATGCTACTGATTTACGTACATTGATTGAGATTTTACTGAATTTATTTAAAAATTCCAAGAGACTTGGTGGAATCTTTGGCATTTTATAGATACAAAATCATATCGTCAGTGAAGAGTGATAGTTTGACCTCCACCAGGACCAAGTGGGCTTCATCCCAAGGATACAAGGATGGTTCAACATATGTAAATCAATAAATGTGATTCACCACATAAACAAAAGCAAAAACAAAGACCATATGATCATCTCAATAGATGCAGAAAAAGCATTTGACAAAATCAAGGACTCTTTCATGATAAAAACCCTAACAAACTAGGCATAGAAGGAACATATCTCAGAATTATAAAAGGCACATATGGCAAACCCACAGCCAACATCATACCGAATGGGGAAAAGTTGAAAACCTCTGCCTAAGAACTGGAACAAGACAAGGATACCCAATGTCACCACTTCTATTCAACAGAGTGCTGGAAGTCCTAGCCAGAGCAATCAGGCAAGAGAAGACATAGAGGATATCCAAATCAGGAAAGAGGAGGCCAAACTATCACTCTTCGCTGATGACACGATCTTATATCAAGAAATTTCTAATGTACCAGCAGTCGGGGCAGGGCAGGCAGCACAGAATAATGTGGTCAGGGAAGGCCATCTAGGAGTGATGTGGGCTCTGGGGCATAAAGATAATAATGAAATAGCCCTGTGACAAGCTGGAAAAAGAAAATTCCAGCAAGGAGCAACAATGGCAATGCTAAAAATTGGGAGAAAGCTAGGGGCATTTGGGCAACAGAGAATCCTAAGCAATGGACACAATCTGGAGGGGGTGGGCAAGACAGACTGGAGCTGGAGGAGCCAGACAGAGCAGGTGTAAGAGCTGACACTTCACGAGAGTTGTAGGCAGAGGAGGGACATGAGCTCATTTGTGCTTTTAAAGGATCATTCTGGTGAGCAGAAGCAGAAAAATTACTTCAAAGACTATAGCAATACTGGGCAAAGATTGAACCTGAATTGGGTTGGGTTAGGAGGGAGGAGAAGGGAGTTGGGTGGATTCCGGGAATCTGGGAGGCAGAGCCAATGCACCTGCTGATGGTCTCAAGGAGACGCAGGAACCAAAGGTGATGACATGATCTTATATCAAGAAGTTTCTAATGTACCAGCAGTCTGGCTTGAGGACCTGGGTGGTGCCACAGCTGAGAATGGTGCAGCATCACCCCACACAGCGTCGCCTGGCACGTCAGCCTCAGATCCTGCCTATCTGTCCATCGTCACAGTATTTGTCACTCAGTCCACAAATCTGATACCTTATTAATCACTCTGAATCTTGTTTCCCCAGTAATAAAAGTGTAAGCTCTCTTATAATAAGGTTAAGTAGAAAATATAAAAGTGACAAAATCAGTGCCCGGAATACAGCTGATGCAACACTCAGTCAGCCTTGGATTGAACGTGACTCCAGCTTGCAGGAAGGCAGGCTCACGCCTGTACTCCGTGTCTCGGCTGCCGTCAGAGGCTGCAGACACACGGCACAGAGGCCAGGGTGGATCAACGCTGCTTTGGCCCCTGGGACGTGGACACATCTGGGCATAAGTAGCAGCAGGCGGAGCAGGCCTGCCTCGTGCTGTTTGCATGAGGGGTTGCACAGCCTCTGGGGAGAGGATTCACTGAGAGAAGAGGGAGTTCAGGCAGACAAGATGTATGATATCGTTGCTTAGACTCATCTCCAGGGATAAAGTCTCACAGACCAAAATATCAAAATACAGGTCCTTTGGGAGGCCAAGGTGGGTGGATCGCTCGAGGTCAGGAGTTCGAGACCAGCCTGAGCAAGAGTGAGACCCCGTCTCTACTAAAAATAGAAAGAAATTATATGGACAACTAAAAATATAGAAAAATACAGAAAAAAATTAGCTGGGCATGGTGGTGCATGCCTGTAGTCCCAGCTACTCGGGAGGCTGAGGCAGGAGGATCACTTGAGCCCAGGAGTTTGAGGTTGCTGTGAGCTAGGCTGACACCACGGCACTCACTCTAGCCCGGGCAACAAAGTGAGACTCTGTCTCAAAACAAAACAACAACAAAAAAAAAAAACTACATGTCCTGTGGTGGAAAGAGACAATATAACAAAAAACAAACAAACCTATTTCTGTCCCATAAGCCCTAGGCGGGGAACGCCGGCACCTGTCCCAGGTCCGACGCAATGCAGGTGGAGGAGCAGGGGTGGCCAGAGCAGGTGCGGAGGTCTCAGAGCAGCCAGAGTAAGTGGAGGGCGCCCGAGAAGGCAGAGGAGGTGGGGAGGAGCCCCTGCCGATGTGTGTTTCCTGGGAGACCTGTGCTTTCGGGTGAGGCACCTCTGAGAACTCCAGAGAAAACACGCCCGGGGAAATTGTGCAGGGAGCAGAGTTCCTGCACCAGGAGGTGCGGCTGGAGCCCGAGATCCAGAGGCCACAGACACGGCAGTGGCACCGCGTGGCCAAGATTCACCCCTCGGTAACCTTCCAGCACAGGCCCGGCCCCAGGGCCCCCGGCATCCTCACCTCTTCCTCTTTCTCGTCGTTTCCTTCCACTCGTGCTGACTTCTTTCCTGATGACTTGTCGGTTGCCATCGTTCTCTACCAAGAATTTCACATCTAATTCCAAAAACAAAATAATAAATATGTCCCAACAGCTTTTCAGAAGTACATAACTAACCACTTCTGCAAATGTCTTCCCTTTATATATATTTTTTTAAACATTCAGGGATTTTCTTAAGTTCTTTTGTAATAAAAAAGCTATTTTTAACCAAATGTGAATACTGGCCATTTTATTGTCCAAATAGTGTATTTTTAAACAGGTTGCAATGCTTCCCCGTAGCAACGTCTCTGCTGACTGCTCCGACCGGGCGCTCCCCGAGGGCGCTGACTCGCGCTCAGCTCAGCGGGGCCACCCGCCCGCCGCCCCCGTGTTCCGCCACTGCAGGCAACGCTCGCCAGAGCCGCCGTGGGGTTTGTGTCTCTGAAGCATCAACCCCGGCAGCTCCTGAAGGACATGCAGCAGAGAAACTCCCTGATAGAGTCTTGCTTTTATGAAGGCCACACTTGCTCATGGCAGAAAGTTTTGGAAATAAAGAAAGAAGCATAAGGAAGAAAACACTAGTTACCCCTGACCTCGGCATCCTCTCTGAGTCTCGGTCTCCCTAACTCAAAATGGAACGATGAGTCACGCAGGGCGATGGCGGATCCCACCGCATGTGTAGCAGACGTCGGGGGCGCGTCCTGAGAGCTGCTCTTCCCCTGGCAGAGGCAGGTGTCGGGGCACCTCTGTGCTGGGGACTCGTGGCCCCGCCCTGCCGACTGGATGACCCAAGAGGGCCACACCCTGTTCTGTCTCTCCAGTGGCTCCTAGCAGGGCCTGGGCATTTCAGGGTGGGAGCCGCCTTCTCTTGCCACACGTGCAGGACATCAGCGAGCCGGTCTCCAGGGAGGACCCGCAGACACGAAGGAGGACAGGAGGGACGGTGTGGCCAGCAGGCCACCTGCCAGCCTCCTGTCTCTCCCCAGACCCAGCCCTGCGTTTGCTGCTGCCGGGGACGCCGTGTGGGCTGAAGTCAACCGAGTTGGCTTTTCCGAAGACTCTGGGCAGCCAGGCGAGGGATCACGCACACGCCGGGTAATGCCCGGCACAGTGACGGTGCCCAGTAGCACCAGGAACTCCTGTGCACCTGGCGCTGACCTGAGCTCCATGGCAAGTGCTGGCAACACCCTCAGGCACGTTCCGCTCCCTCCATTTCTCCCCACTGCAGAATCGAGTCCAAGCATGATGGCCAAAAATCCAGACAGTGATGGGTTTGGGGTTCAAACCTAGTCCCATCCCAGAGCCTGTCCTCAAAGCTGCAGCTGCCCCACTGCTGCTCGCAGCAAGGATGCCGGCAGACAGAGGATGTAAGTAAATGTCTTTCTTCTGAAACATTCGCTTTCTTCTCCCTTTTCTAGGGTTGAGATGAGCTGCAGCTTATGTGCCCAACCCAAACCTTTCGGTGGGTTTTGACTAAGGAATGGCTCTCTGCCAGGCGTCCTTCTAGAATCTGGTAATTAGATAAAATTATGCAGCCTGGTGCCAGGGAACAGGGCCTGGGGCAGGGGCAGGCTCGTAGACACCTACGGTGTCAGGGCCATGGGAGCGGAGGCTGGGGTGGGGGTCCAGGGGCCGAAGGCTGGGGCCCTGCGAGCGCCGCAAGCCCACCTCCCGGGAGCCCACCCTGGGCCGTGTCAGAGCGGGCCCTCCTCTCCAGCCCGAGCCCCGTGCACCCACAGCCTGGGCAGGGACACACCCGCTGACCTCTCGGGGATGCTGTCCTCCCAGAGCAGCCAATCGCAGTCTCCGCATGCCCCCCCCACCCCGCCAACGGCCAGCTGGACGCCGCGGGCCTTAGTCTGTCAACACGTCCCCAGTCAAACGGGAGATTCTTCGGATCCCTCAGCGACACCCCAGAGGGTCCCAGGGGAATGATCACTGCAGCAGCTTTTTCCCACCACGTCAATATTTTCAATGAACCCTTTTGCTGGAGTGCTCTTAGGAATACAATTAACATAATTTCCTTCACTTTCTCAAAATTTGATGTTTACAGGCTATTTTGGCAAGAGCCTCATGCAGGCTGACGGGACGTGGGTTGGACTGACGCTGGGATTTGCTTTGCGCGTGGCCCTTGCTGCTGGCGGGGATCGTGGTGCTCTCGTGCCGGCCCTCGGCCTCCTCCGATGAGAAACGCGGACGTTTCCTGGAGGAAAGAGCCCAGTAAACTCTGCGGTTTGGTCCTAGTAAGCTCCTCCCAGGATTGGGGTTAGGTTATTTATTTTGCAAATATCAGCTCATATTTCACCTCCTCCAGGAAGCCTTCCCTGCCTTCTCTGGCCCCTCCCTTTGGCAACAGAATTGAAAATTCTTTCTCTGAGCTAACATTATACCTTTTATATATTTGTGGTATTGAGCTTATAATACTGTATATTAATAAAAATGATTTTGTTGTACCTGCTTCTCATACTAAATTATTACTAAATAACTTGAGGCTGGAACAAATTCATACTCATCTCTGCAATGCCAGCTGCCGGAACACAGCAGGTGCCTCGGGTCACTGTCTTCACACCCCTGTGCAGTTCCCTTGCCTTGCCTGGAGGCTGAACCTAGTGCCTCTTTTCCAATAAATGGAATAGAGCAAGGAGTGGCTGGATGGCACTTCTGAGATTAAGTCACAGAGAGGTGATGACTGGTCTTTCTCACTTGCTCATGGCTCTCAGGGCCTCGCTCTGGGGAAGCTGCCGTCTCCTGAACAGCCTCGAGGAGACGAGACGCAGCAAGAGACCCTTCTTCCTCCAGCAGCCATCCAGGACCTGCGCCTGCCAAGTGCCAGGGGCTGAGTCTGAAGGCAGCCCCTCCCTCGGTGCCGCCCGGCTGACACCCTAGACCAGAGGACCCAGCTGAGCTGCGCTGGGGTTTCTGGGCTGCAGACACTGCGAGACACTACATGCTTTTTGCTTTAAGCCATTAAGGTCTGGAATGATTTGTTATACAGCAATAATAGTTAATAAAGTGCTAACTGTTAGTTTGAATGGAATGAAATTGGATGGAAGCCACTCCTTATGGGAGGTCTCGCGATCACTAGGCAGACAGAGTGAGAGGGAAATGTCCAAGTCGACTACATGCCCAAGACTGCCAGACACCAGAACCCGAAAGCATTCTTTAAAACCCAAAGTAGCTTGTTTTAGGGCAAATAAAACCATGGTCTCATTATATAGAGACCCTGGAAAAGGTCCTAACATAGGGTTAAGCACCACTGGGTCAAACCCAAGTCCTGTCCCGTGGGCGTGTGACTCTGAGGATGGCACCTGCGCTCAAATCCGCTGAGTTTCAGGGCAGCCCACAACCTTTTTGGCCCCAGGGACCGTTTTCATGGAAGACAATTTTTCCACGGACCAGAGAAGGGGACATGTTTTGGGATGAGTCAAGCACATTACATTTATTGTGTACTTTATTTCTATTATTGTTACATTGTAACATATCATGAAATAATTATACAACTCGCCATAGGTTGGGGACCCCTGTTTTAGAGGCATCTGTAAAATCCAAACCCTCAGATTATGGTAACAATTGCTCGGTCGACACTGAAGAAATATTTACTCATAAACTCCAGTTACAGATCCTCTGTTCAGAGCTGAGTAAGGAACAACATACACCATCTCTATCCCCAAGGACCTCAAAGGAGCAGAATGACAAAGATGTCACCTGGTCTCTAAGACCCCAAAACGATCAATAAACCCCAGCTGACTTTATATTCCCTTTTTGGCACAAAACACTCATCAGAGATTATATGGGCCAAAAATTAAAATTAAAATAAGTAAACTGTTTGCCACGGTTTTTAATAAATTTGAGGGTGAGAGGCCTAAACAATGTTATTAATTACCCAACCCTTCGAGGAAACACGGGTGAGGAGACTGATTCTCTTGGCCCTGCCCTGAGAGGTGAGAAAGTGAGTGGGTATTCTACACATCTAACTTAGAGCGCAGTTTCAAGGGGTTCTGTCTGCATGAATTTCAGGGTTCGGAGGGATTCTGGAAACCATCTCATCAACCTCCCTTCTGAGACTCACTGTCTGCTGCTGTGGCTTGAAGAGCACCCCCAACTTCCTCCCACCGGGCCCCCTGGGACGGCCCCTCCTCTGCAGTCTGGTAGCTCCCTGTCCTCCCGGCTGAGGGAACCCGCCTTCCACGCTCCCCTGCATGCCCCCCCACACCCCCACGTGCCCCCTGTGTGCCCCCACATGCCCCCACACACCCCACACACACCCCGGCGCACCCCCCCACACACCCCACACACCCTCACGTGCCCCCCCACATGCCCCCATGTGCCCCCCTTACGCCCCCGCACACCCCCATGCACCCCTGCGCACCCCCGCACACCCCGCTGGCCTCTGTCCTCTCCTGGGAGACGCAGCCCAGCACTCTCCCTCGGGCAGCCTTGCAGAAAGATACCATCCGTGACCTCTGCCCACGTCTAATCTCCGGATGAAATATCCTTCCTCCAAATATTTTGACTAATTTAAACAGAAGTGGAACGTGCACTCCAGTGAAGAACAACAGAGCGTGCGTTTCAGATCCTTCGGCTCAACCGATGGCACCACCCTGGTGACGGAAGATCTGGGTACGGCTGCTTCCACAGGACAGTGGAATGAACCCTCCCCACGTCTTCAAATGTGTCTTTGCCACATTCAGCTTCAATTACGTATTGAATTTTATACCTAAGAAGGTTTTTGATTATTTTATCTACAATCATAGGATGTCTTGGAAAAACGCCTTTCTCTTTTATGTCCAAGTAAGAATTGAGAGCCAACTTCTACCCCGATCTAAGCCAAGTGGAGGGGCCCCGGGGGGCCTATGTAGATTAATGCCTCCCCACAGTGTAGGAAAGAGATTACTCCCCACGCAGAATTCAGCATGGTGTCGGCAAAGTGGCTTCTTGATTCTTCTCGTCAGCTGTTAACCAAGTCCCCTTGGATATAGATTTCCAGGACAACCTCAACCCCTCGGTCAGGGTGGAGGGTGAGTGTGCACAGGGCTCCAGACAGGTCAGTAGCAAAGCAGAGCTCGCACGCACCAGGCTGGCCTTGGCCTCCTGCTGCAGCTGGACTCTCCCCTGAGACCTTGGGCAGCAAACGTCCAGGCCGTGCCATCTACCTCTGCGGGTGGCTGCAGCAGCCTGGAGAGAGCGTGGAGGACGGAGGCTCTGGCCGTCTCTAAGAAGCTGAGAACCAGCTGCGTCAGGGGGCAGGGAAGCGGGGAGGGAGTGCTCCCCACCAAGGGCCCAGATGAGCCCCAGAACTCCAGATTCTAGGCAGGTGACTGAGGACGTTGGGAGAGGAATCCCACCACTGGTGACCGGTCCCAGGGCCACAGGGCTGCAGGTATCGCACTGCACTACCGGAGAGTCAGGATGATGCGCAGGCTGACATTAGGTTTCTAAAATAGAGTCTTTGGGAGTGAAAACTCTTCCAATACTTCCTTTCATCCCAACACGCACAGTTCATAATCAAATCATGACAATGACACTTCAACACCTCCAAAGTGTATTTGACCGCAGGTCTCATTTTCATGTACCTAGTGAGTGGGAGAGTCAGGGCTCGAAAGCCATGACGAGGGGGCGCAGTAGGGGTGCGGTGGGGGTGCTCCCGTGTGCTCCGTGGCCGCCCTCTCGCCCCACAGCGCCCACCGCTAAGCGTAGCAGCCTCGCTGGGAGGAAGTGACGACGCTGCCCGGGAAGTGAGTCTCGCGCCTCCACGGCCTCCGCACACGCGGTGCCAGAGACGCAGCTGAGGTGGGAGCACGGAACGGTGGGGGACGAGCCTGGGACTGGGGACCTGACGCCCCATCCTGCTCCGACCATGTGACTTTGAAGCCTTCACTTTCTGCCTCTGAACTTGTTTCCCACTCTGTGCAACAAAGTTGTTGAAACTCCAGTTTGACAAGAAAGAGGGCCACATGCTTTTATCTATTCTCTTCCTCAAAACCTCACTGAAACCATAAAGAAAGTTTTTAGAAAGTAGAAAACTGTAACACAAAAATAAGGGAGGAAGAGAGAGACATCAGTGGGAAAGAGACTTCAAGGAATTTTTGGAAGATACAGACTAGTGGAGGAGGTTTAGGAGAGAGAACATCAAGCCCCTCTAGACAGACAGAGATACAAAGTGATCCGTGCCCGTCCCCCCCCCAGGAAGGCCACAGAGGCTGAGCTGGTGGCGGCACCGGGTGCCAGGGCAGCAGGGATGAGGCTGGGGGAAGCTGGACGGTCCCTGCAGAAGCCACACTGCTGCCTTCCAGGCAGTGTTCCCTGGATGGACAATGCTGCCATGAGCACAGAAAGTCCCTGCTATCCCCGAGCTTACATCCTGGGTGGAAAATTAGTTAGTCCACAGGCAAACCCAAACTTACATCAATAAGAGTAAGAAAAACAAAGCTAGTGTTAATGTGCTGAGCAGAGTATCTAGAGAGGGTTCTGAGTGGGAAGTGGGTTTAGAGGCAGAAAGCTGACATCCCAAGACCAGCAAGAGCAGGACTCAACTCCGGCCTTAAAGACAGCACCTTGGGGCTCATGCTAGATCAATAGTCAGAGACCCCGTCTCTGAGGAGGTGACATTAGGCCAAGGTCGGCTGGAAGGAAGAAGCCAGCTGTGTGGCAGTCAGGGGGAACAATCGTGCAGGGAGCAGGAACATGCAGCAAAGACGCTACACAGGGAACGTGCCCAGTGTATTCAGGGGCCTAACGCTGGGCCAGCACCCAGCAGGACCTCAACACATTTCTGTTAAATGAATAAATAACT
The DNA here is from genome assembly GCA_028533085.1 of Varecia variegata. NCBI lineage: Eukaryota > Metazoa > Chordata > Mammalia > Primates > Lemuridae > Varecia > Varecia variegata. The sequence goes on from CM052437.1 coordinate 1,142,186, forward strand.
CTCAAGAAATTTCAAGAAGGTGAGTGGCATCAGTGTCATGGCCAAGGCCAGGCCATGCAGCGATGTAAGACAGAGTACGTAGGGTGAATTTTATACTACATGGGAGAGGAAAACAGTGATGATGGGGGTCTCATTACATTCCTAAAAGAGCCCTTTGCCCGTTGCCTGAGAACGGAGTGTGAGGGATAAAAGTGCAAACAGGAGCATCAGGATAGCTCAGGGTTCCTAGTGTGCAACAATCTAGAAACTCCAGCTACTGGAATCTGGAAAAGTACTTACTGAAAGGATAAAGGTAACTAATTATTGCCAGTGGGTCTCCAGAATACCCAGGTTCAGAAGCAACAAAGCCAGGGACGAAGCAACAAAGCCAGCCATGCCCCTGGCCTGGTGGAGTAGCAATCCTGCCACACAGCTGGACACTGGACTGCAGGACCCCAGGAGCCCCACCATCCACAGCAGGAAGGACATTCCTCCCTCACCCTCGGTCCTGCCCTGGAGGTGCAGCGCATGCATCTGACCGCCAAGACCCGCGGCATACCTTCAGGGGAACTGCCACAGTCATCGCCAATCTAAGCCTCTGGAGTGGGAGCCTCGGCCCTAAGGTGGGGTCACTTCAGTCAGCAGAGTGAAAAAGAAGAAAGCAGAGTGAAAAAAACTGAAGAAACTTATAAAATCCCATCAAGGGGATCCATATACACATTAGGGAAGTTCCAGAAAGAGGAGAGAGAGAGAGAATCAAAAATCTTATTCAAAGACATTAACTGAAAACTTCCCAAATATAAGGAAGGAAAACATCCAGATCCACAAAGCTCAGAGAAACCCAAAATAAGGTGAACCCAAAGAAAGCCACACCAAGACATGCTGCAATCAAATTGTCAAAAGTGGAAGACAAAGCAGAAAAAGAAAAGCTACTCCTCACATAAAAGGTAAGCTCCACAACAGCATTAGAGGATTTTTTTCAGTAGAAACCTTATGGGCAAGAAGGGAGTGGGATGATATAGTGAAAGTGCTGAGAGAAAGAACTGGAAACCTAGGGTACTATACCTGGCAAAACTCTCCTTCAAAAATGCGGAGACATAATAACTCTCAGATAAACCAAAGCTGGGGGAGTTCATCACCACTAGATGTGCATTAAAGAGAGGTCCAAAAAGATGCTAAAAAGAAACATGATAGCATGAGAAAGTATGAAACTCATTAATAAAGGTATATGTGTATGTGTGTGTATATATATATGGAGAGAGAGAGAGAGAACACCATAGTGCTATGATGGAGGTGGGTAAATCACATTTAATTAATGCAAAAGTTAGTAGAAAAATCTGTTAAAAATAACTATGACTTAAAAACATGTCAAAACGTACCAAATAACAATAGATGTAAATTATGACAATAACAGGAAGTGTGGAATGAGGAGAAGTTAAAGTGTAGAGATTTATACAATTTAACTTATATTACTATATGCTGAAAATATAATTCTGTAATTATAGGATATTTTATGTAAGCCCCAAGGTAATCATAACACACACACACACACACACACACACACACACAAAACTATAGAAGTTACAAAAAGAAAAAGAGAAAGAAATCAAAACATATAATACAAAGAAGTCAACAGAACACATAGGATGGCCATAATAGAGGAAAAGACAAACAAAAGAACTATTAATATAAGACTAACAGAAAGAAAATTAAAAACTGGCAGTTATAAATCCTTTTCTATCAGTGATTAAGTATAAATGATTTAAATATAGAGTGGTTGAATGCATAAAAAAAGAAAACCCAACTATATTCTGTCTATAAGAAACTCACTTTAGATTTAAGGACATACATGACTGAAAGAAGGGATCGAAAAAGATATTCCATTCAACCGCTAACCAAAAGAGAGCACAGATGGCTATATTTATACCAGACGAAATCAGCATTACATGAAAAACTGTCACAAGAAGCAAAGAATGACATTTTATAATAATAAAAGGGTCAATCCACCAGGAAGGCAGTACAATTACAAATATGCATTTGCTCAACATCAGAGCACTTAAATACATAAAGCAAACATTGACAAAAATGAAGATAAAATTAAACAATAATACAATAATTCCAGGAGACTTTAATACCCCACTTTCAATAACGGATAGAACATCCCGACAGAAGATCAATAAAGACACAGAAGACTCAAGCCACACTATAGAACAAATGAGCCCAACAGACCTATACAGAACCTTCCACGCAACAGCAGCAGAATGCACATTCTTCTCAACTAGACTGGATCTTTCTCCAGAAGAGATTACATATTAGGTCACAAAACAAGTCTTAACAAATTTAAGAAGACTGTAATCAAACCAATTATCTTTTTCTAACCACAATGAAATGAAATCAGAAATCGATAGCAGAACAAAACTGGAAAATTCACAAATATGTGGAAATTAAATAACACACTCCTGAAGGAGCATTGGGTCAAAGAAGAAATCAAAGGAAAATCAAAAAAATTCTTGAGACAAATAAAAATGAAAACACAACTTACCAAAACTTATGAAATGCAGAAAAAGCAGTACTAAGAGGGAAGTTCATAGTGATAACTACCTGCATTAAAAAATAACAAAGATCTCAAAGAAACAACTTAATTTTACATGCTGCAGGGAATGTAAAATTCCCTCTTATTCTTTATTCCCTCTTATTCTCAGGGAAAAAGAAAAAGAAGAACAAACTGAGTCCAAAGATAACAGAAGGAAAGAAATAACAAAGAGTAGAGCAGAAATAATCAGAATAGAAAATAAAACAACAATGGTGAAAAAATAAAGAAACCAAAAAAGTTTTTTGAAAAGTTAAACAAAATTGACAAACCCTTAGCTAGACTAAGAAAAAGAGAGAGAAGACTCAAATACATAAAATCAGAAATGAAAACAGAGACATTACAACTGATACTACACAACTAAAGAGGATCAGAGAGGCTTCTATGAACAATTATATACCAACAAACTGGACAGCCTAGTAGAAATGGATAAATTTCTAGAAACATACAACTTACAAAGACTAAATCATGAAGAAACAGAAGTTAGAACAGACCTATAACTAGTGTGGAGATTGAATTAATAATCAAAAATCTTCCAGCAAGAAAAACCCAGGGTCAGATGGCTTTACTGGAGAATTTTCCACAAAACAGTTAAAGAAGAATTAATGCCAATCTTTCTCAAACTCTAACAAAAAAATTAAAGAGGAGGGAGCCCTTCCAAACCCATTTTATGAAGCCAAACAAAGACACCACAAGATAAAAAAAACTAGAGGCAAATATCCCTGATGAATATAGATGAAAAATTCCTCAACAAAACACCAGCAAAGTAAATCTAACTGCACATTATAAGGATCGTATACCATGATCAAATGGAATTTATCCTGGGATGCAAATATAGTTTAAGATATGAAAATCAATTATTAAGATACACCACATTAATAGAATAAAGAATAAAAATCACATAATCATCTCAACAGATGCAGAAAAGTGTTTGAAAATTTCAATACTCTTTCATGATAAAAAACTATCAACAAACTAAAAATAGAATTAAATTACTTCAATGTAATAAAGGCCATATATAAAAATCCCACACCCAACGTCATACTCAATGGTGAAAATTTTTCCTCTAATATCAGGAACAAGGCAAGAATGCTAACTCTCATCACTTCTATTCAACATGGTACTGGAATATCCAGATAATTAGACAAGAAAAAGAAATAAAAGGCATCCCAAATCAGAAAGAATGAAGTAAAATTTTCCCTGTTTGCAGACAACATGATCTAACATAGAGAAAACCCTAAAGACTCTGCTAGAACTAAGATATTCAGCAAAATTGCAGGATACAAAATCAACATACAAAAATCAGTTGTATTTCTACAAACTAAAAACAAAATATCTGAAAAAGAAATTAGGAAAATGTTCCGTTTACAAAAGCAACAAAAAATAAATAAAATACATGGCATAAACATAAGTAAGGAGGAGAAAGACTTTTATACTGAAAACTGCAGAACATTAATAAAGTAAATTAAACAAGACACAGGCAAGTGGAGACACCTCGTGTGCATGGACTGGAGACTTACTTAGCACTGTTAACACGTCCTTACTATCCACAGTGATCCACAGATTCAGTGTAATTGCCACTAAAATTTCCATGGCATATTTTACAAAAATAGATTAAAAATAATTCAAAAATTGATATAGAACCATAAAAGAACACTAATAAATCAATCTTGAGAAAGAAGAACAAAGCTGAAGGCATCATATTTCCTGGTTTAGAATCTGCTGCAATGCTACAATAATCAAAACAGTGTGTAACTGGCATAAAAACAGACACATATGCCAACAGAACAGAGAGTGTGGAAACAAGTGAGCATGTATACAATCAGCAGACCTTCGACACGGGGACCAAGGACACCCATGAGGAAAGGATAGTCTCTTCAACAAATGGTGTGGGGAAAACTGGGTATCTACATGAAAAGACAACTAATTAGACCCTTATCTTATACTATAAACAGAAATAAACTCCAAATGGATTAAAGACTTAAATGTAAGATCCAAATCTGTAAAACTCCTAGAAGAAAACATAGGGGGAAGCTTCATGACACGCATCTTAGATATTATTTAATAGATACAACACCAAAAATGCACAAACAAAACCAAAAATAAACAAGCAGGACTACCTCAAACAGAAAAGCTTCTGCGTAACAAAGGAAATAACCGACAGGGTGAAGAGGCAGCCTGGACAATGGGAGAGCATGTCTGCAAACCATGCGTGTGACAAGGTCACCTACCATGTATCTACAAAATATTCATATATAAGGAACTCCTACAATTCAACATTTTTTAAAAAATCTAATAACCTGATTTAAAAATTGGCTAAGGACTTGAACAGACATTTCTCCGAAGAAGAGAGACAGATGGCCACTGGGTATATGAAAGAATACTCAACATCGCCAATCGTCACGGAAATGCCGATCAAAACCACAACATGCCGTCACCTCGCACCGGCAGGATGACTGTTGTCAGAAAAACACCCAAGTGCTGGTGAGGATGTGGCAGAAAGACAGCCCCTGCACACTGCCAGTCCACTGGCGTTGCTATAAAGGAAATGCCTGGGCTGGGTAATGTGTAAAGGGAAGAGGCTTAGTTGGCTCACAGCTCTGCAGACTGCAAGAAGCCTGGAGCCCGCGTCTGCTTCCGGGGAGGGCCTGGGGCGCTTCCGCTCGAGGCAGAAGGGAAGGCAGGGCAGGGGTCACATGGCGAGGGAGGGCGGAGACGGCACCACGCCACTCAGGAGGGATCTGCCCCGTGACCCAGACACCTCCCACCTCCGACCCTGGGGACTACGTTCTAACATGGGATTTGGAGGAAGCACACGCAAACCCACTGTTGGTGTGGGCGCAAAACGGTGCAGTCCCCGTGGAAAACCACGTGGGTGTTTCTGCACAAGGTCAAAATAGAGTGTGGGCCAGCAACCCAGCGTGTGAGCACTGAGTCAAAGGGATTGAGATCAGGATCTCTGAGGGACATTAGCTGTACTAATGCTGTTCACAGCCGCTGAGATGTGGACACAACCCAAAGTCCACGGACGGATGGATGGAGAAAGAAAATATGGTGCATATATACACATATATATATTATATACATGATGAAATAATGTTCAGCGTTATAAGAAGGCACTTCTGCAACACGTGACAGCATGGGTAGACCCTGCGGGCACGACATTATGCCAAGTGAAATAAGCCAGTCACAGAAACACAAAGGCTGAGTGGTTCCACTTACACTATCTAAAATAATCAAATTTATAGAATCGAAGGGTGAGACCGTGGTTTTAGGGGCTGAGGGAGGGAAGATGGGAGACACTAATTAACAGGCGTAATATTCCGTCGAGCAACGATGTACACAACATGGCACCCACAGTCAGCAACAGTGCAGGGTACACTTAAAAATTTGTTAAAAGGGTATATTTCACGTTAAGTGCTCTTAACACAGTAAGATATTTTAAAAATACATACAAATCATCTAAATCATGTGTGGTGATCCTCAAGACACAATTCATCCTGAGGCAAAAACCGTGTCCCGCGAGAACCTGTGAAACCGGGTAAGCCATGTCCAAACCTGGTGACGGGGCAGCCTGAGGACAGACGTCCCCACCCCATGAGGGAGGAGCAGGCGAGGAGGGGAGGCGGTGGCCCCAGGCAAGCCCCAGCCCAGCAAGGCAAACTCCCTGGATCTTCAGTCTGGGGGGCTGTCCTCCCCCAAATGCTCCACCCTCCGGGCCATCGCCCTGCCTGACCCCCACCACCACGTCTGTGGGGCGGACCCCCCCCCCCCAGGTAGTGAGGTCCTGGCCCTCGGCAGCTGACGGGAATAGCCCGGGGTGGGACGGGCGGCCCTGGTGCTCTCCGAGGGGCCTCTGAGTCATCCTTCCCCTTCCTGAAATGATAAGGGACGCTGAAGCTCTGTCGTCCCATCCTGCGACAGCCCACAGCCAGCCTTCCTTCATCCCGCCTCCTCCTCCTCTGCTCTCCTGGGTCAGACTGGCGTGTTTCCGCCAGCGCGGTCTGCGCCTGCCCCTGGACTGCAGGGACCCTGCCGTGGAGGCTCTTCCTGGTTGGCTGTCCCGCCACGCGTGCCCTTTCCACGACGTGCTCTCGTTTCTACAAGGCGCATAGGCTGGGAATTTTCCAAATCTTCAAACTTGGGTTCCATTTTGCTCAACAGTTCCTTCAATCTCTCTCTCTCCTCTCATAGTTAGCAATAAGCAGTGAGGAACTACCAGGCCACGCCTCAGCATTTTGCCTGGAAATCCCCTCTGCTACCTACCCCAGGCTGCGACGCACAGTCCCACCTCCCACAGGACACAAACGCACGAGCCAGCCAGGTCCTCTGCCCTCACAGAGGGGCGGCCTCACCTCCATCGCCCGGCAACCTGCTCCCCGTTTCCTCTGGGGACCTCACCAGAAGTTCTTCTAACATTCGAGTTTCTACCGACACCCTGCTCACGATGGATCCTGTGTCCTCTAAGAAGACAGAAGTTTTCTCTCCTGCACTGCTGTCTTCTTCTAAGTGCTCCCCACCATCACCTGGGCATCATACGTCCACCAGCGCCCCTCACGGCTGTCCCTGCTTTCTCAGCTCGCACCCCAAACCCTCCACCAGTGCCTGGCCCCACAGCACGTCCACGTTTCCAGGGCTTTGCGACAGCAGCGCCCCACTGCAGCATCCAAGTCCATGTCAGCCTTCGGGCTGCCTTAACCAACACCCAGACCAGGTAACCGGAGCACGGAGATCGATCTCCGCATCGTTTGGAGGCGGGACGTCTGAGATGGCGTGCGGCCAGGGCTGGGTCCTCCTGACCCACAGTCGGCCGCCGTCTTGCTGGGTCCTCACGCAGCCTTTCCTGAGTGCACACGCTCCTGTGTCTCCTCTTCTTACAGGGACACCATCCTATGGGATGGGGGCCTACCCCATTTAACCTTAATTACCTCCTTAAAAGCCCTGTCTGCAAAAGCAGTCACGCTGGGGACTAGGGATTCAACATACGCATTTCGGGAGCACGATTCAGCCCACATCAGTGCTCCACCGTGTGCGTGTGTCATGCAGAGGGCGTGTCATGGAACCGTCAGGGAAGAGCAGAGACACGAACGCTGGGATTGACGACATGCAGGTCTGTGGGTCGTGGACAGGCTCAGTCTCAAGGAAAGGCTGGGGTCAGGGCCGCCAAGAGGTGGGTTGAGGAGAAAACGTGAGGTGAGGAGGCAGAGATGACGATGACAGGGCAGAAATCTGGACCCTCAGGTCCTTTTCCAGGTCGGCCAGGGACTCGCTCTCCCCCTCCCTCTGCCAGCACGGCTCGCCCAGAGACACCTGCGGTGGATCCTCCGAGTGGGCGGGTGGAGCTCTGGCCGGAGGAACACAGAGGAGGCGGCTGGGACGAGGCTCAAGGCCGGGGGAGCCAGGAACGGTGCCCCACCCGGCGCCGGCCCGCCCTGGCCAAACGCCCCTCACTGAGTCCAACCCGCCCGCGTGGCCTCTCGGCTGCGTTCAGCACGGTTCTGAGAGCCGGCACGCCACGTGGTGGGGACAGGCCGCAGTTGGGCCCGTGGGCCTCTGTCAGACATGTGAAACCCCAGGATTGTCCCCCGTCACCGGCCCAGCGAGCAGCGGGAGACCCAAGACTGCCTCGCTCTCGGCTGCCCGCTGGCGTCCCTCAGCCCCTAGCGATGGAAGTGCCTCCCGCTCACGGAGAAAGGCACTCACAGCACCAAACTGAGATTGATGAGCAATTAACGTGAAAATCTTGGAGGAATCTCCACTAATTAAAAAGCAGATGGAGTTTTAAGAAAAATCTACCCGGGCTTCAGGCTTCAAATTATTGCAAACTCAGATTCATTTCATAACAAAGAGGCAGCCTGGAAATGCAGCATAGAATGAGATCTGCTTTAAAATAAGGTGGGATGGAGCACTGTGCACGGGCCCAGCATGCGGCGCTCTGCACACCTGCGCCCTCTGTCCCTGCCCCCCGTGGCTCCCGCACCCCTCCCCGACTGGGCCCTGTGGTCTCTGACAGCCGGTGCCCGGGCAGCCGTTAGCAGGAGCTGCTGCAGCAAGGGCTTGGCTGGGGTGGCCCCCATGCCAGGAGGGGCCTCTGCAATGCTCAGGCGGCACGCAGGTTTCAGCCAGGTATTAAATACGACTTTCTAAAACTAAAGCTGTACGGTGAAGGTGCCGCTTCACAGCTGAATGGCTACAGCCCTTGGAGACATTCAAGGAGTAGTGGACAGCCCTTTCCAGAAACAACTCAGGGTGATGCTTGAGCCACCTGGGAGGGAGGAAGGCTGCCCATGGTTTGTTGCCACGATGAGTCTCTACAATCTGTGTCTCCCTGGTCACAACGGCTCATGTCCCGGGGCCGCCTTTTCCTGCAGTGAAGCCTCCATGTTACCCACGTCCTGCACCTGAGCCTCCTGGCCTGGCCCCCAGTGACACGTTCTGCGTTATCTTGTGCCGAGGGGTGAGTAGGACACCCCAAAAGCACCAGACCTTGCCGTTGGCCCCTGCATTGAGGCCCCAGGGGACACGGAACCATGCGGTGGCCGCTGCTTTGTGGAAGAGGGAAACCGTCTTCCTGTGGAGCCCAGATGAGCAGATTAAGGCGTAAAGTGCAAAAAGCCAGTTTGAGAGTCAACCACAGAGCGCTTGCTGGTGTGAAAGCCATCCAGTCACAAGACAGTCCCCTTGTCACCTGTGAGCAACCACCGCGGGGTGGGGCCTGGGCCGCGGGCCTCTGCCTCCAGGCCCCTCAGTCTGTTTCCGTCACCTTTCCTCTCCCATCCCCCTCCCTGTGATAAAGATTTGCTACATGGGAGAGTTTGAAAATGGTCCTTGAACAAAGCGTTTGCACACTTTAATAGCTGCTTAGTAAAGGATTTGCTGGGGACCCCAAAATGCACGCAGGGTGGGCAGACGGCCTTGGAGACCCTGGGTTTCCTGACATTGTGCAGAGCCTGTGCTTGCTCTGCAGTACCGGACTGACGGCTGCGTCTGCCCATGCTGTCAGCAAGGCCCCTCCGTAAATCCAGCCCGAATCAAATCGGGAGGGGGTGCAGGAGGACCCCCAAGGCACATGAAGGGGTCCCTGAAGGCAGGTCACCTCCACCCCCGTCAGAGGCCCAGGTCTCAGTCCCCCCCACCCCAATCTACGTGCTGTGCGCCTGAGCAAGTGACTCTGCCCCTCTGTTTCGGTCTCCTCCCCTGCAATGCTAGGCGGGCCACAGTGGGACAGGGCGTGCAGCATCCCCTGTGGCTGTGCCGGGCACGTCGCTAGCACCCTCCTGGGATCAGAGCTGCTGCCTGCAGACAGTCTCGCCCACGCTGCTCCTGCAGAGATGGCCACCTCCTGGCCCTCTCCCTTGTTGCCATGGAAAGATGAGAGCGGAAAGCCCCAAGCTCGGCACGTGGGCGGATTCCACGGCTCTGTCCCTGCAGAGCAGAACCTGCAGCCGCTGGGACAGGCCTGTGGCGCCGCAGGCCCCGTGCAGACTCACTGCGGAGGAGGCGGCAGGCGGCCGCCCCACCGCGTCTCAGCACACTCGGTCCCAGCTCCCACCCCCGCCTCCCCCGGAGGTCACCTGACACGCTGGGGGGGCTTCAATCATTGCGTGTTCCATGTTGCCATGTAACCCTCTCCCGCCCAGATCCCAGCCTGAGTGTCAGGGTGATGTGGGACAAGCTCTGGGGGTGATGAAGGGCACCTCGCCAGCCCCTCAGTCCCAGCCGGGGCCAGGAAAGGAGCTGATGTTCTCCTGGGCTCGGCGCGGCAGAGGCTGCACCACAATCTGTGCTCAGGTGATCTCACGAAAGCACACGACCAGCCTGAGAACAGGGCGGACCATGAGCTCCACTCGATGGGCGAACAAACCAAGGTTCTGACGACCGAGACACGGCCCCTGGTCCCTGGTCCACAGCCAGGACTGTCCCGCCTGACCCCATTGGCCTGGGAACGCGATTCCAAGGCTGCGCTCACCACGCGCCAGCTTTTCCTTGGCACGCAGCGCCTCCCCGAGCGCTCACTTACGCCACAGCCTGAATAGCGTCCCCAGGTAGCAGGTCCCAACCCTGGAACCGTGAAGAAGGGTCTGCAGATGGGATGTGGCAGGACTGTCCTGGGATATCAGGGTTCCTTAGAAAAGAGGCCAAGACAGATTCCACACACGCAGGTGCCCAGGGCCACAGAGGGAGACACGCCGCCCAGCCACAGTCCCGCGCTGCCTGCATGGACCAGACGCTGGAAGGGGTGGGGACGGTGTGTCCTGGAGCCCTCGGAGAGAGCCTGGCCCTGTGGACACGTGAATTGGGGCCCCAGAAACTGATCTGGGACCTGTGGCCTCCACAGCTATAAGAGTAACTTCTTGCTGTTCTAAGCCGGCAGGTCTGTGGTCACTCGTTAGAGAAGCCACGGGACACAGACCAGAGGATAAAGGGGACCATCGAGTCATGTGGGCCCCCAGCCATCATTGCCACCTCCCCAAAATGACTCTCATCCTCCACCCTGTGTCCTAACCCCACCCAAACCGGTGACACCTGCTTTCTCCAGCTTGAGACGTTCCTCTGAGCTCCGGATGCCCCACAGCCACCTCCTGTTCCCGATCAGCAGTCCCAGCGCATCTCACACAATGAGACAAAAGGAGCCCTCCGCGCCCCACGCCTCACAAGCCACGCGGCACTCAGGTTTCTCCACACTTCGCGTGGTGTGGGGTCGTTCCTTACCCCTCCACTCTCCTCAGACCCAACAGCTGTTCCAGGGATAGCTGCGATGGTCCCCCTCTTCCCACCATGGCCCAGCCACACCACCCTGAGCAGGACACTGTACCCCTGAGACCCACGTGGCCCAGACCCACCACCCTGAGCAGGACACTGTACCCCTGAGACCCTCATGGTCCAGCCACACCACCCTGAGCAGGACACTGTACCCCTGAGACCCACGTGGTCCAGC
>CM052437.1:1154192-1171258 GCA_028533085.1 Varecia variegata
GGAGTCGTGACCGTGATGAGCACTGCTCTGCTGGGTCACAAGCCCAGAGGGAGGTGGGGCTGTCACAGCGGGAGGGGCCACAGAGGGGAGCCTCATCCTTCCAGAACGGGGACAATCACACCCATGGTGGCGGGCCTCTCAGGTGCCCTGGGCCTCTCAGGTGCCCTGGGCCTCACAGGTGCCCTGGGCCACGCGGTCCTGGAGCCAGAGGACGGCACAGGCGCAGGGAGGAGAGGATGTCTGCAGGAAGGGAGGGGCGTGATGGGGCAGGTCTGACCTCCCGCTCTTGGCTGGCAATTTGGTTTTAGGGTGTTCTCTTGGCCAGAAGGGGGTCCACGCAGTCAGCCGGTGGGGGAGCCTTAAGATCTTACTTCAGCTCACATCGCTCTGCCCCGCCGGGGCCCCTGGAGGCAGTGCCGTGGTGGCCTGCTCCTCCGACTGCTCCCGGCCGTGCGCGGTGCGCTAGGAAGCGTCCAGTCACACCCAGACGGTTTCCATTTCCTCGTTCAGCGCCATTTCCCAGAAATAGAGGTTCTACCAGCGGTCACCAAGATCATTAACAAAAGGTCACTTTGTTTTGGGGAAGCTGGTGACATTTTAAAATCCCATTGTGGAGTATTTGGGTTTAAGTCCCACAAATGACAGTGAGGGCCAGTGGAAGAAATTCGACAGCAGGAGTCAGGAGACCCCAGGCCTAGTCCGGACGCGACCTCCTGCTCTCGGTGGGAAGGCGGCTGGGGCCTTGCGTGGCGTTTCTGGCGCTGTGGCCACATCCTCCCTGGCACGTGTCACAGGCACAAAGCCTGCAGAAGGGCTCACTGCGGTGGCAGCAGGGGCAAGTTCCACAGGTATGAGATGCTCAGGGAGCCCCAGGACGCTGGAGAAAGACTTCAGGGCCTCAAACTCCCCATGGTCAGGAAGGTCTGGGCCAAACCAGGGAAATAAGGTCATTACCGTTTCCGGGGCTGCGTGTCCCGTCCAGCTGGTTGGGCTGCAGAGCCAGAGAACCTGACACGACGTGAAGTTAGCTCAGTGCTTAGCGCACAGCAGCAACTCCAGGCGGGGCTACCTCTCTGCCCGCCTGCTACCCCTTCCACAAGTTCAAAGTCTGCAAAGCCAGTTTTCTTTAAAGCAAAAAAAGACTCTCGTCCCTGTGGCAATGCAAATAATGCAGATCTGAAGTCGGCATTCGCAGTGGAGCGTGGGGTGGTACCAGGGCAACAAGAGTTATGGGAACAATTTAACCCAAACAGACTGGACAATCAGAGCAGTTAGGGACCTGAGCGACACCCTACAGGGTGCTGGCTGGATACAGCTTTTCCCTTCTGATTGCTGGTGGCCCAGCGCCCGCGTTGCCCGGCAATGCTAAAGAGAGCACAGTCCAGCCCACCCTGTGCCAGCCACGAAACTCCCCCCGAGTCCCACCTCCGTGCATTGGGCTTGTTAGTACCCGCACCACCGTCTCATAGGATTAAGTAAGATATTATGTCATTGAGTTTACAGGATGCAGGGACCCGAGAAAGTGCTCGGTGGTGTTTGATGCAGCCCCCGCTAGAGGTGCGGACAAGCCGTGTTCTTCACGGTGTGGAAGTGTGCAGCCAGAGGGCGTTTGAGAGTGTGTTCCCCCGATTCCTTGTGGGCATGAAGTGTCCTTTCCATGAAGTGATTATGCTAGTGGATACTAGCATAATTTTTAAAAAATTTTTTTTTATTGATACATAATAACTGTACATATTCATGGAGTACATGTTACATCTTGATACCAGCACACAACATACATTGATCAAATCAGGGTAACTGGGACATGATTCACCTGAAACATTCATCATTGCTTTATGTTGGGAGAATTTGAAAACTTCTAGCTATTCTGAAATATAATAAACTATTGTCAACTATAGTTGCCCCATGGTACCAGTGAACATCAGAACTTCTTCCTTCTATTAAACAGAATTAGCCCTTCATCAGCACCTCTTCATTGCCCCTTCCCACCACCCTTACCAATCTCTAGTAGCCACCATTCTATTCACCACTTCCTTAAGATCAATTTTTTTTTAGGTCCCATATATAAGAGTGAAAATGAAATATTTGTCTTTCTGTGCCTGGTTTATTTCAGTTTAATATCTAGCATAATTTTTTGATGCCCTTATTTAGGGATAAAAATCACAGGCAACACCAGGTTCCATCTCATTTTTTTTTAAAATCTCATTTAACAAATACGGAGATGTATCTCGTTCTGTGTACGACTCAGGACTCTGCCCCACAGCGTGGAGTCTGGGTCCCCCACGCCTGCTCCCTGCAGCCTGGAGCCGCCTCATTATCCAAGTTGTTCTCAGTAAAAGGAACGGATGGCAAAGGCTTGTGCTGGGTTAACCTCTGGGTACGTATTCTGTGAGCGGGTAGAAGTGTATAAACACTGCTTTGAATGATAAAATGAGTCTTCTGTGGAATGGAGGAAGCTCTAGCTCCTTGACTGATTTAGAGTGGGAGAAACTTTGGGGAAGCCCCGGCCACATCACGTTCTTGCACCAGCTCATCTTCGTGGCAGCAGGGCTGCGGAGAGTGTGTTCCTGCTGTGTGGGGACCCACGATGGTTCCGTTCATTCCATCATCAGTGCCGTTTCATTCAGCCCCTGGGGTCCAATTAGCCACTGTCACGGGACGGCATAGCTCCTTCTGGGTGTGAGGGTCTCTGTCCTTGCTCAAAGCTTCTGGTATGGGGACACAAAGGACACATCCCCCCACCCCCAAGCAGGCTGCAGGGCAGAGAGCGCGTGGGCTTAGAGGGGAGGTGCATCCTGAGATGACCCGGGTGCTCTGGGCACTGTTGCTAACAGAACACGAGGAATAGATATCGTCAACAACTGTCAAGATGAATGTTTTGAAGTTGGACTGAATTTGGTAAATTTAGTGAGTGTATGTATGGACGGTGCACCTTCCATGACAGGAAAACATGAAGGGTTTATTGCACAGATAAAAAGAATATTAACATATCCAGATGTTCTCATTTCTTTTCATTGTATCTGGCATCTGCAAAATCTCTGTGCTAAAGCTACTATTTTAAGTGACACTTTGCAACAAATTGTAAGTATTATTAACTATATTCCTGCAAATGCAACACAGCATTGTCCATTTCATAACATGCGAAAGTTGAACGATGACCAGGTATTCAGTGGGGATTTGCTGTATCATTCTAAAGTGCATTGGTTATCGCAGGGACATGTGTTAGCCAAAATTTTATTTCTGTGAGAACAGATAGTTACATTTTATGAAGAACAGAATCAGCAATGTGAATTATTGAAAGAAGATTTCTGTAGGAATGCAGCATTTCTGTGTGGTATTATGTCAAATCAAAATGACTTAAATATTACTTTGCAAGGTGAAACTAAGTCTGTATATGATATGGCAAAAAATCCAGGCATTTTTAAAAAAGCTATCTTTTTTCAAAACACTTCTTTAAAAGCAAATTTCAGGTGAACATTTTCCCCAGTTAGCAAAGGTTCTTTATGAGCAGGATGACATATGAGAATCATTTGAAGAATATGCTGCTGTTACAGACCTAATATTAAGTCATTAAATATGAAATGTCTGATTTGGAATCAAAAGTGTAGTTTATTATATTTCAAACAAGCAGTACGGTTAATCAAAGTATGCGCCTAAACTACTGGCACAGTTTTGGCATCTTAACGGTAGCTTGTTTATACCAGCAGCAAAGAAGCCTGGAGAGCGAGTGGCAATGAAATCGTGAAAGGCCTTTTCCACAGCTTGTTGGGAATTGAATATTTTTTCCTTGCAAGAAGTGGTCCAAATCCTGGAAAGAGTGGGAGTGAGTTGGTGCAAGGTCTGGTGAATATGGTGGATGACAGGGAGTTTCCAAGTCCAGCCTCTGTAGTTTGAGCAGCACTGTTTGTGTGACGTGTGGTCAAGCTTTGTCTTGCAAGAGGATTGGCCTGTCTCTGTTGACCAATCTCACCTGCTTACTCACAACCATCCTCATCATTTCGGCCAGTTGGTTGCAGTAGACATCACTGTCATCGACTGACCAGGTTTCCTGAAGCTGTAGTGGATAATACTAGTGCTGAACCACTGGACACCATTAGCTTTTTTGGATGAATATTCAGTTTTGGACTGTGTTTTGGCACTTCATCTTTATCCAACCATTGTGCTGAACGTTTGTGATTGTCAAAAAGAATCCATTTTTCATCACACGTAACAATACAGTGTAGAAATGGTTTGCCTTTGTGTTGTGACAGCAAAGAAAGGCAAGCTTCAAGATGATTTCTCTGCTGAGGCTCATTTAATTCTTGCAGAACCCATCTATCCAGCTTCTTCACCTTGCCCATTTGTTTCCAATGGCCTGATGTTGTTGGAATAGTAACGTCAAAACTTGCTGCATTGGTTCCAGGACAGAACTCATATTAAAAAGTAATAAGAATTTTTGACTTATCCGTGGTTTCAAAAAAATTGCTCTAAAAAAATTTGAAAGATAATCACAAGCCAAAAACATGTGTTTGAAAGGCTGAGGATGTACCTTCACAATAAAAACAAAACAAGAAGTGTTGAAGTGAAATGTCAGAGATACCAACTGTCAAACTTAGTACTTAAGGAAATTGGACATTTCATACTTAATAACCTATTAATCGGAGGACACAGTAAAAGGTTCACTGACTTTGAGAATCATGACATCACATTCAAATTAGCATTTCAGCCTCACCTAGTTGATATCACCAAGGCACCTGAGGAACTACAGATGGAATTGATTGAGCTCAGTAGATGACATTTTAAATTCATTGATGCTAAAAAAGATCCAATTGAAAGATGGAAAAATGTAGCAGGACACCCAAGCCACTGCCTGCCTGAAAAATGCTTTCCTGCTTTTCAACATCTATTGCTGCAACTCTACACTCTCCTCCCTAACCCAAATCAAGATGCCGTTAAAGTCACAAATGACTGATACCTGTCTAGAGGATCCGCTGAACCTGCAGACCTCCCGCTGTAACCAAATATCAAGTGCTTTCCAACAGAAAGCAGACACAACAAAGTCATTAGAAGGTTAGTTAACTTTAAAATTAGCAAATAGTTTTCATTTTTTTAAATTATTAAGTACACAGTACTTAGATTTTTACAAAATAACGTACGGTTTTAAGTATATCGAATTGAAGTTTCTTTAATGCTGCCTTATTTGATTACAGCTAAAAAAATGCAGCTACAGGGAGAAAGGGAGGGGAGGGCCTGGGACACTGATGGCACCAGGGGACCCCACGCCATCCCAGATGGACTATCTCTGGGTTTCCTCAAGTGCAGAAAGTAAACTATGCGACTTTCAGGTTTGCTCCCGGGACCCACACAGTCCCTTTTGGTGCAGTGCTATTTTGAGCTAAGAAAAGGTGCTGGGCAGACCGCCAGCGCAGCCCATGGCAGGAGGGCTGGCACGGGCCTCCGCTTGGCTGCACGCAGGCTCAGAACCCAGGCTGGTGCATGATCCGCAAGTGTGGGTCCTGGTGACAATCTCGTCAGTCTGGGCACCGATGCTTAGTGCTATCTTCTCTGAGGGTCGGGCTGGGCGGCAGGGAGCCAGGGTCTAAGTGCTCACTCAGCCCTTTCTTACCCATGTGGCCTGTGTAAGTCACCGGTTTCCTTGGCTGTACAATAGCGTGAGTGAGTAGAGCGCCTTCTCTGTGCGGTTGCCGGGAACTGGATGAGATAATTGGGGATGCTTATCACAGCACCGGCACATAATAGCACACACTATGCACTGGTTATTACAGATATGAGTATTTTTACTCTTCTTGCCCAGGCTGGAGCGCAGTGGCACAATCACAGCTCACTGCATCCTTGAACACCTGGGCTCAAGCAATCCTCCCACCTCAGTCTCCTGAGTAGCTGGGACTACAGGTGTGCACCACCATGCCTGGCTAATTTAAAAAAAAATTTTTAGAGATGGGGTTTCACTGTGATGCCCAGCTTGGTCTGGAACTCCTGGCCTCAAGCGATCCTCCCACCTCGGCTTCCGGAGTGGCTGGGACTACAGGTGTGAGCTACCGTGCCCAGCAGATGTGAGTACGTTTATGAAATGTAAACACCCTCTGCTTCCTGTCCATGTGCTCTGCATCCCCCCAGAAAATTCCATCCTCCTGCTGCCTCTACTCCTGGTTCGCCCAGTACTCAAAGGTGCTGTGTCTGAGCTGAGCCACCAAGCGGTTACGTGGCCGTGGGCAGATCCGTCTCCTGGATGTCGGCATCCTCATCTGCACCACGAGAGGCCTGTGAAGATGGATTCCCAGGTCCCTTTTGTGGGAAGGTCTGTGATTTTATCATTCTCTGTACATAATTCTGTTATGAGGGAGAATTGGTTTGAAGGAGGAAATTTTTCCTTGCTACCTAAAGATGTCACTACTGCAGCTTTGCCTCTGTTATTAGCATGCTGTTCCTTAAGTTTCCAGTGGTTGGGGGAAAAGAGATCATGTTTGCATTGATTTTGCCGAGAAAAATACGTCCAGTGTCCCTGCTTGAGGATGGTCACCAAGAGCCGGATCTCGAGGCTTCTTTTCCCTGCTGGCCTCTGTGATGCCGTCATGTTTCGCGGTGCAACTGTAATCAGGTGATAATGGCTTTACCCAGTCTTGAGCAGTGGTGGCCATCCTTCACTGCGTTTGGGCTGTCGGTGCATTGGGTTTATTTTGCGGCCTGACTTTCTGAATTGCAGAGTGGTTTTTCTACACTCCGTGGGTTGAGCTACCAGCCCTGGCACCAGCACTGGGGCTTTGGGAAAGACCATGACTTGCTTGCGTTTGGGACTTGTGGAACCGGAAGTGTTTGTGGGGCATTCCAGTGACTTGACCCGTCGCAGTCGAGTCTCAAGTTCGGGGCGGCAGTAGGAGTTTGGCTACAGAACGTGTTGTCTTTGGCAGGTATGTGGGGTGAAATCGCGAGGGCAGGTGAGACCAGCCGGGGGCAGGAGAATGTGGGGTCTGGTGCAGAACTCATCGAGCTGGGCCCACGGAGGGCAACGTGGTGCTCACTAAACAAGGGGGCTTTGTGTTCACCTAAATTTCATCAGATCACTCATCCGTCTCCACAGTCAGCTCCTTACAAAGCGCTGTGGCACATGCCGTCTACCTGCTGCTCGAGAAGGTCTCACCTGTGTTGCAGGTGAGGAAACCGAAGCTGAGGACGTGGGTCAGACAGACAATAAATGCCGGGGCGGCTGCACCAGGGTCCTCCTCCTCTGTCTTCCCAAATCCCGCCACAGCCTCCCTGTCCCACAGCTACGTTCCCGGGTGGCTCTAAGGGGTTACACCTCCAAGACTTATTCTATAATCACTTTACACAATTGTGACAACAACAGGGAAGTTGTTCTCTGCTTACTCAAGATAAAGGCATCTCGAGCTTCATTGATGTTCTTAGGGTGAAAATTGAACGTGCCAAGAGCTAATTACAGCAATATTAGCAATAGCATGAATTGTGTGTTTAAAATAATTGAAAATTGGTTTTGTTGTGTGAAAGTGGAAAATGTTGGCAATTATCATAGCTGGGTCTTCATGCAAAGAGAAGCATGTGTATTTCTTAAGTTTTCATAGTTTTCAAAGTCATTGTTCTAGCTGTAGTTCAGAAAACACAATGGGACCTAAGAAATAAAACTGAAAAGCAACTATTAAGAGTCTGCGGGTGTCAGAATCCATACGTGTCTGCCTCTGTGTTGCTGACCTTTACCCTTTAGCATGGCGGTCCCCAACCTTCTTGGCACCAGGGACAGTATCATGGAAGACAATTTTTCCCACAGATTGGGGGGTGGGAAGGATGGTTTTGGGAAGATTCAGGCACATTATGTTTATTGTGCAGTCAAACCTCTCTGCTAACGACAATCTGCATTTGCAGCCACTCCCCAGTGCTAGCATCACCGTCTCAGCTCCAACTCAGACCGTCAGGCATTAGATCCTCACAAGGAGCAGCCTGGATCCCTCCATGTGCAGTTTACAGCAGGGTTCTTGCTCCTGTGAGAATCTAACACCGCTGATCTGGCAGGAGGCGGTGATGTGAGTGGTGGGGAGCGGCTGTAAATACAGCTGAAGCTTCGCTCGCTCGCCTGCTGTGTGACCCTGTTCCTAACAGGACCAGTACCAGTCCACGGCCCACGCGTGGGACTGCAGCTTTAGCCTGTCTTCAGTGGCAGTTGCTGAGTAGTGGAAATTCTCAGAAACTTCTTTGCAGTGTCTGACAAAATCCCAGAGTCTGCCCTGTGGCTGGAGTGTTAAATGAAGTCCTAAAAGCATAAACTGCAGAAGTGCCTCCGAAAGTCAGCATGAGATCCAGCCAGTCCCGTCTCCCACATCTGGGGCTGGTATCAGGAGAGGGATATGGCAGGCATGATTGCCCTTCATTCATTCAGTCGGCGTGAGGACACGGACGCTGAGCTGCTGAGCCGGTGTCTGGAGCTGCCGGGGGTGTGCCGGGGGCAGGGGAGCAAGGGGTCCCGCAACTCTGAGATCAGCTCCGCGATGGGCGTGGGCTTGGGGCTTTTGACTGCTGTCTCCCTTCGTCTGTGACAACTGTGTTTTCGGGAGGTGACTTGAGACCGGGAGGGGCGGAGTGACCAGCTCAAGGCTGCACGGGCAGCCAGCTCTGAGCTCCAGGGAGCAGCCTGCCCGGCGAGGGCCCTGCCGTGACCTGTTACCCCATCCAGGACTCCAGTTCGCCCTGTCCTGCTTGGTGGCCGACAGGTCGTGTCCACTGCAGGTCGTCCTTGGTCCTCACGGGGACCGATGTTCCCCTTAGGACTCATCTGTCCCTCCTCTTTCTGCAAGGCTTTCCCCTTTTCAAGATCTATTTCTAGTCTACTGTAAATTATCTATTTCTAAAATTCCTTACTGTACAAAACCGCCTTTTACCCTCTGCTATGATACGTCTCATTTTGCGTCTCACTCATGTATTTGTCCGGGTGTTCGTTCTTTATTTTATTTATCCGGTGTTTCACTGACTTACTATTTTGGGCCCTATTGTGTGTATCTGCTGGGAATACAGACGACAGGGCCCCGCCATGGCCTCTGGCGTCATCGTGCGCAGAGAGCTGCGACGGAACACGCGTGTCGCAGTGGAGCCCGGGAGGCTCCCGCGTCAGATCTGCTGCAGTTACGGGCAGGGTCGGGGACGGACGGTGGCCAAAGCTGGGGAGACAAAGGAAGCCCCAAATCAGACAGGAAAGAGGAGCAGGGGCGCCTGGCCGCCTTCCAGGTGCCTCGGAGAACGCGGTCTGCACAGAGAAGGCAGTACCTGGGCGTGCGCGGACGGTCCCTTCTGTGTGACTGCAGCCCGCGCGGGGCGCGTGGTGTGATGTGTATGTGTGGTGTGATGTGTGTGCTGCGTGCATGTGTGTCTGCGTGGCGTAGTGTGTGGGGAGATGTGTTTGTGTGTTTGGTATGCTATGTATGTCTGTGTATGCTGTGGTATGTGTGGGGTGTGTGTGGTGTGTGTGTGGCTGTGTGTGGTATGTGTGAGTGTGTGGTGTCCTGTATGTGTGTGACTGTGTGTGCCGCAGTGTGTGTGGTGTGATGTGTGTGTGTGGTGTGATGTGTGTGTGTGGGGTGCGTGTGGTGTGATGTGTGTGTGTGGGGTGTGTGGTATGTGTGGTATGTGTGAGTGTGTGGTGTTCTGTGTGTGTGTGTGTGTGTGTGTGGTGTGATGTGTGTGTGCAGTGTGTGTGAGTGTGTGCTGCTCTGTGTGTGTGTGTGTGTGTGTGGCTGTGTGTGCCTTGGTGTGTGTGGTTTGATGTGTGTGTGTGGTGTTCTGTGTGTGTGTGGGGGGGCTGTGTGTGCCGCGGTGTGTGTGTGTGTGTGCCGCGGTGTGTGTGGTTTGATGTGTGTGTGTGGTGTTCTCTGCTCTGTGTGTGTGTGGTGTGATGTGTGTGTGTGGTATGTGTGGTATGTGTGAGTGTGTGCTGCTCTGTGTGTGTGTGGCTGTGTGTGCCGTGGTGTGTGTGTGTGTGCCGTGGTGTGTGTGTGTGTGCCGCAGTGTGTGTGTGTGTGCCGCGGTGTGTGTGGTGTGATGTGTGTGTGTGGTGTGTGTGGTATGTGTGAGTGTGTGCTGCTCTGTGTGTGTGTGTGTGTGCCGCGGTGTGTGGGGGGCAATCGGGGGCGGGGAGGAAGCCACGCTGTGAACGGCCTCTCAGCCGAGTCACACGCTGCTGTGACAGGCCGGGACATGCGCTGGTGGGCCGCGGGTCCGCGCTGGGCTCACTGTGCAGAGGGAGGAGACGCAGGAGCCGCAGGTCCCGCCGGCCTTGCCCGGTGTCGGGGTCGAGGCTCCGTGTCCAGGCCGCTCCCCGGGCCCCGCCTGTGCCTGGGCGCGGTGCAGCTGGCTGGTGGCCACGTCTGCGGTCCCGGCGGCAGCCCGGCCCTCGTGCAGGGGTGCGTCCTCGTCCCTGCCCACGGTGCCCGCCTCCCTGCGCGTCTCTCCTCTCCCAAGGACACCAGGGGTTGGGGGTGAGGACCCCCCAGGGGCCCCGTAGCTTGATCACGCCTGCAAAGACCCTATTTCTGTGTTGGTCCTGTGTGCGGGCACTGGGTTCGGGCTTCCACACGTCCCTTCTGGGGACACACTTCACCCCGCAACGGCCAGCGCTGGCTCGGGACGGGGGACATGGAGCAGAGCTGCCTGCCGAGCCCGCACAGCCTTTCACACGCCTGGTCTGGGCACGTGTTCCGGCGGCAGCCTGTGGCCGTGCAGGGCGGGGGGTGGGGCGCGGAGGCTGAGACCCCAGGGAGAGCCGGTCCGGAGAGGCCCCGCGGCGCACGCAGGCGTCCGTGTCGACAGGCAGCTCTGTGGGTGGAGTAGTGCGTGGTGACGACAGCCGACACCAAGCACAGAGGGCCGTTCCTGTTGACAGGAGACGTGACCGCACCGTCTCACGGTGGCCCAGACACACACTCTTAGGAGAGGAGAGCACGTGTGTCCGTGCGGCCATCACAGGGTTAACGTGACAAGATGCCGGGAAGGAAGCAGGGGCTGCGCCTGCCTGGGGGGCCGCACCCTCCTGCTAGAGCAGCCGCCTGACGGCAGTGACCGGGGACGCGGCCCCTCCGAAATCCCTTTCCGCAGATGACGATGGCAGCGTTGCCCTTGGGGCCGCGAAGCCCTCACACAAATGGAGTCTTATTACCAGGACAGGCCTGGCTGTGACATGCTGGTCCCCTGCGGCGGCAGCGGTGGCTGTCAGCAGTGACTCGGGCTGCGTGTGACAAGAGGGGTGGGCGACGGTCCCCGAGCTCCATCCACCCTGACATCATGATTGTGTTGCGAGAAGCCCCTCTGATATCTCCAGTGCCCCCCCAGAAAACAAACGGGGTGCCTGGTTCTGTGGGGCACAGCCGAGGGAGCGCGGGCGGAGGAGCAGTGCCGGCCCCCTGGCCTGGCCGGCCCCTGGGGCGGCACAGACGTGGGCCCAGCCATGCAGTGCCGTGACGCAGGCACGAGACACCGCGTGTATCTCCACGGCAAGAGCCGCCCTGGGGATGTGGGCGGTGCCAGGTGGGGCACTGGCGGGCGCTGGGACAGAGCCCCCCACGCCCGCCACCCCTGCGGGATGATGGTGCGTGAGGAAGGCTTCCCAGTGCCGGGAATCACAGGAGGGACCTGGCGCTTCTGGCTCAGATGCGGCTGTCAGTGCTTGTTCTGAAACGCGCTCCAGAGTGTCAGCGGCGGATCCGCCTCTCAGAACAAGGACAAAGATGCCAGCCAGCCCCGGGGTCCCGCCACTGGGCAGGTCCGTGCTGTGACAGGACAGCCGTGGGTGGGGAGTGCCAGCTGGAGCAGGGCCACCCCTGAGGTGCCACCGCACACTGTGACCTTGGCAGGGTGCAGGTGCCAGCTCACCTGTGTTTCAAGGTGATTTCCTCGCCTGGGGAGGGGCTGGCAGAGGCTCTGGCCCCAGCGCCGGCAGGTGAGATCCCAGGTCACCCTGGCACCGGGGACACTTCTGCTGACAGCGAGGTGGTCGGGCTCCCCGTGCTAGAAAGACAGCAGGACAAGCAGCCCATAAACAGGTGTGGACGGTCCCCACTGCCTGCCAGCACCCGGCGGGGCTGCACGACCAAACGTGCTGGCTGCTGCAGGACTAGGGGCCTCTCTGCCTCCCAGTCTGCGAGGAGGAGGGCGCCGCAGACAAGGGGTCGCACAGATGCGGATGTCAGTGGCAGGGACTGACCCTCCCATGTGTGCAGGAGCTACTGACCGTGTGCCTGTGCGCTGCCCATGCGTGGCACCAGCCTGCCGAGAGGAGCACAGCCCACACTGAGGGTGCAGAGCTGGGGATGTGTTGGGGTGCATGGGCTGTGTGTGGGCGTCATGAGCTGGGATGTGTTGGGGGGCACGTGCTGTGTATGGGCATCATGAGCTGGGGACGTGTTGGGGTGCATGTGCTGTGTGTGGGCATCATGAGCTGGGGACGTGTTGGGGTGTATGTGCTGTGTATGGGCATCATGAGCTGGGGACACATTGGGGTACACGGCTGTGTGTGCGCATCATGAGCTGGGGATGTGTTGGGGTGCATGGGCTGTGTGTGGGTATCATGAGCTGAGGATGTGTTGAGGTGCACGTGCTGTGTATGGGTGTCATGAGTTGGGGACGTGTTGGGGTACACAGGCTGTGTGTGGGCATCATGAGCTGGGGATGTATTGGGGTACATAGGCTGTGTGTGGGTGTCATGAGCTGGGGATGTATTGGGGTACACATGCTGTGTGTGGGTGTCATGAGCTGGGATGTGTTGAGGTGCACGTGCTGTGTGTGGGTGTCATGAGCTGGGGACACGTTGGGGTACACGGGCTGTGTGTGGGTGTCCGTGCAGGGCACCCTGTGGACTGCTTGCCGGGGCCGTCCTGAGCCGTGTCTGCTGTCCCAGCGCAGTTGCTGACGACAGCCTGCCCTCTGTTCATGCTCAGACACGTCCTGGTTTAGTCATGAATTAATGGTCAGTTTACCCAAGGTGCGTAGGAAGGAGGCTGAGCATGTCCACGGGGCCTGGCCCTGAGCAGTCGGGGGGCTCAGGAGAGTGTTCGGCAGGGACCTGGGAAGAGAGAGAAGGAGGGACAGGGGTCGGGGGGAGGGCTGGGGCGGGGGTAAGACGCGGGTGGCAGGGAGAGTGCGTGGACCTCAGCCCTGTCCACAGCTGCCAAGTGCACAGCAACAGGGACGGCAGCCGTGGCACAGCAGGAGGTCACCACCTGCAGCCCTCTAACCCAGGGCGTGTGCAGTGGTGGGGGAGAGTGTGTGTAAGGTGTGTGTGCAGTGTGTACTGTGTGGTGTGTGTGGTGTGTGTGTGGCTTCTGTGTGGCTTGCTCTGGTCCACGTGGCAGGCTGGGGGGCTGGGGCAGAGGCGTGCCTGGTCAGGGCCTGGCGGGCTCGTGGGCCAGGCGGTGTGGACGCTCCCGGCCCAGGTGTGGCGCAGGTGCTGCTGGTGCTGCCAGGGCCGGGCTCCCTGCACTCTGTCCTCCGCGTGGGGCGGGGGGCGGTGACCCTGGCTTCTCCCTCCCAGGGTTTCCCGACCTCTGTGGTGGCTGTCAGGTTCATGGATGCGCCCGGCGCCCTCTCTCACGAGTCAGGGGTGCAGAGGGAGGACGGTCCCCAGCTAGAGCACAGCTGCTCAGCCTTGCCCAGCTGTGAACTGTCAGCAACAAGTGGGGTTCCCGCGGGCGCCGGGGGAGCCGGGCGCAGCCTCGCCGTGTGGCTGAAGCTCCGGGGAGGGCAGGGGGATTGTCACAGAGGGTCGGTGGCTCTGCTGTCCCCGGGACGTGCCCCCACCCGAGTGAGCTCGTGGCCCTGCCATGCTGAAAGGAAAACCCAGAGGATGTTGAAAAACCAGCATGTTCCGCATTCTTAAAAATAAAAAATAATTAAAGGGAAGATCTTTTTATTTTCTCTTTCTTGGTTTTGATTTTGTGAGCAGCATTTGTGTCTCCATGGCTGGGGCCCGTGCTCCCTTTTGGGAGAGTAATTAATGTTCATAAGCACTTGGAGGCTCTGCCACACGGCAAGGCTCTGCCTACTGTCCGACTTACTCTGGAACGAGGCGCCGTGGCCACGCATTTCTCCTACGTTGGGGTTCGCACGCGGGGCCAGGGAGGGTCGCACGGGTCGTGGAACCTTCTCCCGGGGGAGCAAATCCCCAAACTAGGAGCCGCAGCCTCAGGCTTGGGAGGCGGGACGGATCCCACGGCTCATCAGACGTGGGCGCCCGGGCAGTGCCCCTGCGTCAGCCTGTGAGCCGGGCACGAGGCCACGGCCCTGGGGAGGGGCGGCTGGCAGGAGCGAGCGCTGGGCAAGGGCCACCCGAGACGCAGCAGAGAAGAGTGCGCGTGGGCTACGAACGCGGTCCGGGACCCCCTGGGTGGGTCATGGGGGCCTTTATCTGGGGACACACTGGAATGTTTCTGCGTCTCTGCGTTGTCCTCCTCCTCTCAATCACGGTGACAAATGGCACCGAGGCGGCAGTGACAGTACCACCCTCCACCCTGCCCTAACCTGCCACGGTCAGTGGCCACGTCAGGCGTCAGGCCTGCTGTGGGCACACGTGTCCAGGTGGAGAGAGTCAGCAGAGCCGGAGACGGCCCGTGTCCTGCCAGGTGGGCCGGGCGGCTGGGGAGCCGGAGCCCCGGGAGCCCCCGTCCCGCTGCTGTGCACCCCTCGGGCAGCCCCCGCCAGTCGGCACCCGACCTTGCCCCGGCCCTGCGGGAAGGCGTGTTCTGAACTCAAAACACCTTTCCGGAAGACACGCCTGAGTGTTTGAAATGATGAAATTAAATTTCCTCAGCTGATGAGATGAAAGGTGCTTGACTCGGACGCGACTTCTAACTTTTAAGATCTCGATCGAGCTTGCTGTTCTGTTTGTTTTCTCTTTTTAGTGGCTCTGCGACATGTTGGGGCGTCGCTGTTGACGTTTGTCCTTGGCTTTCTGTTTTCTACCTGGGTCCTCGGGGGCCGCAGCAGGGAGCCGTGCGGACGGAGGGTCGGGGCCGTGGGCAGAGACAGAAGTAAGTTCCCATCTCGGGCCCTGGCTTGTCGGCCTTGGTTTT
The DNA here is from genome assembly GCA_028533085.1 of Varecia variegata. Taxonomy (NCBI): domain Eukaryota; kingdom Metazoa; phylum Chordata; class Mammalia; order Primates; family Lemuridae; genus Varecia; species Varecia variegata. Next base: position 1,169,252 of record CM052437.1, read on the forward strand.
ACCACCACACACGGGGCCCGAGTGCCTTCTGCTCCAGTGAAGGGAGGACAAGGACACGTCCCAGATGCACCTGTCTCAAGCTTCCGTATGGCATCTCTGTGCTCTGCACGGGAGGCGGGAGGACAGACCCCGGAACACGTCTTGGAGATGGCAGCGTGGGGCGCAGGCGACACGCACCCGTGGCCGGGGAGCCGTCCGCGCTGCACCCCACAGGCTGTGGTGACGCGCTTCCCTGGGCGCCTGGCCCGGAGGTGACCCCGGAGCTGACGCTGGCCTTCCTGTGTGTGACAAGGACAGACGTCCGGGAGTCTTTCCTTCTGTCTCTAGCCACTCGCCTCCTGCTAGGTCAGCTCCAGGGTTGCTTTGACCTGGAAGAGGCCTTAGAGATGAACCGATCTGTCCCCGCCCTTGACACACGAGGAAACTGAGGCAGAGGAGCTAGCTGCCGATACCCCCCCGCAGGCCTGGATGCTGGGAGAGTCACATCCAGGGCAGAGGCAGGAGCCAGCACAGCTCTGCGCCTGGCTTCCTAGTTCACGTGCCGGGGGACATGAGGGAAATGCCGTCTTCGGAACGGTCAGTAGCACTTCTTTCCACCTTCGCAGAGCTGGTGGCAGTGACAGGATGCGTGGCAGGTTGCAGAGGTGCCCTGCAGGTGGAAGGCACCCGCTCCAGGGTGGGTTCCCATCTTCACACGTGGGTGGGTGCCGGGCCCTCGAGACACCCCTGCTCTAGGCCCAGAATTCCTGCTCCTGGGGAAGCCGGGCCCAGCACCCTGCCTGCTCCGACTCACACGCACACGCACACGCAAACACATGTGCACACGTGCACACAACACGTGCACATGTGCTCACACACTGGCACACACACAACACATACTCCTATGTACAATGCAAACACATGCCCACACATGAACAAACATGCATACTCATGGGCACACATGTGCACAACACACATACGAACAGCCGTCCACACATGAACATACACAGGTGAACACAGACAACACATAATTGCATATGCACACAAGTGTATGCATATGTGTACACCTGCACATGCACAAACACACACGCACACCACATGTGCTATCTCAGCAATGTGGGGAGTGGGCACAGATATTTCCTGCACAAATGACACCCCCAAATCATGCTGAGGATGGGGACAGCCCGGTCTCTGTCTGGCTTTGGGACATGGCACGCCTTTCTCCCTCTCTAGGACCCCAGGTCCAAGGTGCAGAAAGAAGAAGTTGGCCGAGGCGGGTGTGTCATTGGGTCACACAGGGGCGGGGACAGGCTCTGCCCGGCTGTGTGAGGAGCGTGCGAGGGTCTGCTGCCCAAGGCGCGGGAGCCTGGCCCCAGGGCGCTGGGTGCTGTGGGGTCTGGCCTCACCTCCCCAAGCCTGCAGGGCAGCTGGCGTGAGCCGAGATCCCAGGGCTGGGAGAGACATCGCTGGGACCTGTGTCCTTTGGCCTAAGGCTGGGCCAGGGCTGGCCCCGCAGGGAGGGAGCTGGCAAGGCGGCCCCAGCCCTCCCGCTGTGGGTCCTCCTGATGTGTCCGTCCCATTGCCTGGACCAAGCCAGGCCAGGGGACCGGGCTGCCCGGTGCCATGCACAGGGGTGCGGGAGAGGTCCCGGCCCCATCGAGTGCTGGGTGAGGCGTAGTGGGGGACAGAGCAAAATCCACAGCCGGACTCATCCTCAGCACCTGGGCAACTCTCCCGTGGCTCAGGCGACAGGGACGGCTGGGCCTGCTGTCCACGCGGCTAGGGGTCAGGGCAGAGGCCTGGCCCTCGCCCAGCTCTGCTCTGCCTGCAGGTCACTGCGGTGTCTTCCTGGGACGAGTCCCCCACCTTCCTGGGCCTGTGCCCCTGTGTCTGTGGACTGACATGACTTCACTGGCGCCGTGTGAATCTCAGATATGGAGGAGGAGAGTTCGAAACAACCGGGCATGGTGCTCGTGCGCCCTCCCTGCCAGGCTGGTTCTCGTGCACCCTCCCTGCCAGGCTGGTGCC
>CM052437.1:1171758-1188514 GCA_028533085.1 Varecia variegata
GGCGGGTCCCTCCGCTCAGCGAGCGGAGATGTGTGGGCACCGCCGCAGCCCAGGACTTCAAACCTCCTGCGTTGTAGGGTGTTCAGCCTTCTCTTCACCCTGTCTCCCCCTTCTCTGTGCGGCAGACGTCACAGACAGTAACAGTCAACTGTGGACAGCCAGGCAGCACTGAAGTCCACAGCGGTGCACGGATGGATGAAATATCTGGGTGTGGAAAGGCCCCCCAAATCCTCTGTCCCCCTGAAGAGCCACAACTGGCTTAGAACCCCCTGACACCCCAGGCAGGGCGTGTGGCCACCCTGGCCAGGAGGGAGGAGGGACGTGCCTCGGTGAGGCCCCCTGCAGCGCCCAGCCCGTAGCCCTCCACGCCTGGCTATGACCTCAGGAGACTGTCCCACGGCGGGGGGGAGAGGGCCCAGAGGCTCAGCATGTTGTCATGTGCCGTTGGCCTTTTGTATCTTCTTTGGAGAAACGTTTATTCAGTTCCTTTGCCACGTCTTTTATTAATAATTGGGTTATTTGTCTTTTTATTGTTGAGTTGTCAGAGCTCTTTATATATTCTGGATACTGGGTCCTCATCAGATGTGTGATTTGCAGACATTTTCTCTCTTTCTTTGTGTTGTCTTTGTGCTCTGAATAGCAAGCTGGAAGCAGGAAAGTTTTTCACGTTCATGGTGTCCAGTTTATCTATTTTTTCTTTTGTTACTTTTGTGCTTTTGGTGTGGCACCTAAGGAACCACTGCCTAATCCAAGGTCATGAAAATTTACATCTATGTTTTCTTGCAAGAATTTTGTAGTTTTAGCTCCTCCATTGAGGCTCATATGCAGTGAGGAATTCTGTGTGGCTCTTTGAACCGCAGGTCACAGTCCTGTCTCTCTGTTGCCACTGCCTTGGCCTCTGTGAGATTTCAATAAAATGAGCTTGGGTTTCTCCCCAACAGAGGGTGACAGGCTGAGCCCACTGAGACAAGGAGCAGATGCCTCTGTGGGGTCTTCCCCGTTCACACCGGCCCCCAGGTCCCCTCCAAACAGAGGGGCCGTCTGTGGCCACGCGTGCCCCACGCACACCTGCCCTCAGGGTCACAGGTCGCAGGGCACTGGGCAGGAAGGGGAAGGACCTGGAGAAAAACCTTGTTTCTGACTATACACACATGACGACATTTGCAGTTTTAGTCCCACATCCAGGGGGACGGCGACCAGGTTTCTAGGCTGTCATCTCGAAACAGCGCAAGAGTCTGTTGTGTTTTCCCTCTGACGACTGTGAGGAGCCCAGACAGTGACCCCGGTAGACGCCGTGGCACCCCCTGCTCAGCAGACTGGGGGGCGACGTGGGCCCGGCTCCGGGGAGGCACCAGCAAGCTGCTGTCCCGGGCAAACCGCACGGATGCCGCCACCCGGGCTAAGTGAGAAGGCATCACTGGAATCGTTTTCCGAGGGCTTCGCTCCCTTGTGGAACCCCGGCTGAGAAAGGATGTGGTAGACAGTTCGAAACTGGGCTCCGGGGGGCTCAGCTTGGCGACCACCGCCGGGGCATCCCTGGCCATGAGCAGACGCCACAACGGCCTCCGCTCCCACCGCCGGGCGGCTCCCTCCCAGAAATGGCGAAGACAGGGTCTTGGGGAATTAAGGAGAAAGTTAATCCCTTAGTTATTTTTTTTTTAAATCCTCACATTGTTATGACTTAAGCAATGTGATTTTCTCTTTCACAAATCTTTTTTAGTCAAATAAAGACTTGTCCCTTCTCTGTAGAACCGAACGTTCCTTTGTTCACAGCTCAGCAAGGCTTAATCTCTTTTGGAGACGTGCGCGGAGCTGAGGGAAAATCGCATTGGCTGATCTGCTTTCGCCAGGACGGGAGTACAAACGGTCGGTCACCGAGAACAACTCCAACAGGAAGGTGTCAGAGCATTAAGAAATCTCGGCTGCGAACGTGGGGATTACTAGCCCTTTTTAGACTCACATTCATCCTCACAACGTGCTTCCTTCTCCCCGAGTTCCGCGGTGCTGGCCTCTGCCATGAGGAGCGAGTCCTCATCTGACCGTGCAGAGCTGGCTGTGCAGTGCCTGTCCTAGGGGGAGAGTGACTTGTCTGAGCAGGTCTTCCACCTCCGCGGCTGAGCCAGTCCAGAGTCCCCCGCGGAATCCTTTGCGCACGGGCCTCTCTTGGGGCCGAGGCTGCCGCTCCCCAGCGGTGCAGGCGCCGGCAACCCGGGTGGGAATCAGGTTCCTGCTGTTCCCAGCTATGTGGCCCTCAGGGACTCTGTAATATTCCTGGGCCTCAGTTTCCCTACCTGCAAAACGTGGTTCATTGTGCAGCTTCAGTGAATTGCTGTGGGTTAAATAAGGTAAAAATCTATGAAGTCCCTGCTCTGGGGGCCTTGATCTTGGAATTCCAGGCTCCAGAACTGTGAGAAATTAATTTTTTAGTTTACCAGCCAGCCACGCAGGTGTCCTGATGTAGCAGCCGGAACAGGCTGAGCCAGCCGCCTTCGGAATACGCCGGAATTCAGCTCCTGCCCCCCCAGCTGCCCCACCCTGCCTGGCCACTGTCCTCTCTGCTTTGGAGTTTGTATTGGCTTCCTCGGTCCTCCTTCCTGGTCCTCCCTCCTCCCTTGTCCTCCCTCCCCCCTGGTCCTCCCTCCCCCCTGGTCCTCCCTCCTCCATGGTCCTCCCTCCCCCCTGGTCCTCCCTCCTCCATGGTCCTCCCTCCCCCTGGTCCTCCCTCCCCCTGGTCCTCCCTCCTCCCTGGTCCTCCCTCCTCCATGGTCCTTGCTCCCCCCGGTCCTCCCTCCTTCCTGATCCTCCCTCCTCCATGATCCTCCCTCCTCCATGGTCCTCCCTGGCCCACCTGTTTCCCAACAGTCTGTTCTCCTCTGAGCAGTCAGAGAGATCCTATAAGAACTCGAATAGGATCGTGTCATTTCTTTGCTCACGATTCTCTAATGACTTCCCATGTCACTGGCCCCACCCGCCCACTCCTCTCAGCACCGTCCCCCTTCCCCTGTCCCATCCTGTCCCCTCCGCAGTGGCCCCAGCTGCTCCTGAGACCTCCCCGGTCTCTGCTGTTGCCAGTGGCCAGACCCTTCGGTTACAGATGACGGCTCGGCCCACCCTCACCTCTGCCCATCGCGCCTCGTTGTCAGGATGGGGGCTACCATGGGACAGAGACCAAACTAACAGCACTTGGACAAGACGGAAATTGATACCCGAAGTGCAACTGTGCGGTCCTGGGTGGCCCGGCAGCTCCGTAGCGGTCGGGGACCCAGGTCCTCCCAGCTGTCAGTAGGCTCTGATGACCCAGGTGGAACCTGTGGTCCAGCCGGACCACTCCTGCTCCTTCGGCCTGCCGAGGAGGAAGAGGGGAAAGAGCAGGCTCGCTGCTCCCTGGACGGGCACGGCCTGCACTGCGCCACCTGTGCCCAGGTGTGACGTGGGCACATCTGGCTGAAGGGAGGTTAGGAACCGCAGGCCCCGCTGTGTGGCCCGGCACCAACTCAGGCAGAAACATCTTTAGGAAGAAGGGACGAATGGCTGTCTTCGGCACACTGGCACCGTTGGCCATCGAGTATGGGCCACCCATGCTCTCTTGGCCCCCATGTTCCCGAGGAGACACATCTGAAGTCTCCCCTGCACATGTGTGTGCAGGTCCAGGGTGCTGGCCAGGTTCCTCCTGCTGTCAGGTCAGGGTGCGGCTCTGGGCTGAAGACGTGAGAGTCGCTGGTCCACAGGGCTGGCCCTGGGTCTCTGTCCGCTGTGGCGTCGTGGTCAGTTCCTCTCTCGGCACTTTGATCGGATGCCCTGCCCCACCGTCCTCGTGCCCTTCATCCTTCATGGCTGCACGGAAGGGGCATCAGGTTGCGGGGGCTCCCAGGTGCAGTGAAGCTCTGGGACCTGCTTCCTGCCTGGGGGTTAAGGGCCACCGTTTGATTCAGGAGTAGGAACCTTGGGCTTTTAGGCTAGACTTTCTTTTTTCTCCTGAATAATTTCCTCCGAACTGTTGGCTGCAGCTTCAGGAGTATCTAGAATGCAGGTACCGCCTCCTTCGCTGTTTCCCTTCCACGGTCTCCCCTGGACTCATGCGATTTCCGGGTCCCTGTGCACACTTCACCCCTAAGCTTTGCTCTCGGAGCCAGAGCCATCCTGCCAGAGTCCTCGGGTCCCACACGCGGCCCAGGCCCCCAGGGCCGCCCTTCCTCTCTGAGCACGAGCCGCGTCTCACAGGGTCAGGGAGTGATCGTGTCCGACCCTTTCCATGTTTGGGGAGGATCAGTGGTCTGTGTTTGTGGCATTGGCACCTGTTCTGAATGCGAGCTTGCCTTTTGGGCTCACAGTGGCCTGTTAGCTCACCAATCTGAAGGGTTACAGAGTCCCTGATTAGCCAAAAAGTGACCCTGTGGAACATGGGTCAGACGAGATACCAGTTTGCTGGGGGTGGTGGGGCAGCCCTGGGCACGTGGCCAACGGGTGGGCTTGCCCTGCCTGGCACCACCTGGAGCCGCGGGCTCTAGTTAACGGTGGAGTGGGTTTTAGGGCTCAGCTAAGCTGCCCGCTCAGGACAGCGCCCGGTGCGCCAGGGCCCGTCCTGCAGGACGCGGTGAGTGTGAAACAGGGTGTTTGTGTCGAGTCCTGCCTCCAGGGCCTGGGACTCATGAGGCCCTCTGACACCCGTGATGACAGTGGCCAGCGTCACACACCGGGGCCTGCAGGTGCAGGGCACGCGAGGGCCCAGGCCCCTCAGGCGTGGGGTCGTAGGTCACTGAGAAATGGGAGAACCAATCAGGCCGGCGGAGTGCTGGGGCGTGAGGGTGGCGGAGGGACACGGCGAGCACCAGGGTGGTCTGGCACCAGCTCGCTGGGCCCCCGCCCGGAACGTTCTGCAGAGGCAGCTGGTCGTCCCTGTGATCCCGGTCACGCTGTCAGAGGGGTCACAGGAGCTCACGCGTGAGCCGCTCAGAAGAGCCCACGTGGGAACCCTCCCCGCGGGGCCGTGCAGCTGTGGCGTCCGCTTCTGCCTCTCCCGTCTGCTGGGCGCTCCTTGGCGCTGCCGGGGCCTGGCGGACGCCGCGGTGACACCCGGCGATGGCTCGTTTCCTCCCCCGCGCAGAGCAGAGCAGCTGCCACAAGGGCCACAGGCCACGAAGCGCCTCCTTCCTCTCGTGGTCCGGGCTCTGTGGCCCCTGCGGAGAAGGCTCCCGGCCCTGCTCTGGGCGGCGGGGACCCAGTGAAACGCCTGAGGCAGGAAGGGCTTCCTCAGGGCGGTCACGTCGCCAGGACGTGGTGGAAGAAGAAAGGGCGGCCTGGTCCAAGGGACGGCGCAGGGCCGCGTGCAGGGCCTACCTGGGGGTGACGAGGGCCGGCGAGAGAGCGGCGAGGGCTGGGGAGAGGGCGCGGCTGAAGGCCACGTGGAGGGAGCGGAGCTGGGCGGAGGTGCTGGGGTGGCCACGGCGCAGCCCCCACGCAGGGCGGGGCCCCCAGGTGTGCGCACGAGGGAAGTTTCTCTAGTGCTCAGGACCTGCGTGGCACGGGCTCATTTCCTGACGAGGGCTGTGGTCCGTGGGGAACTCAAAGCTTCACGCGCTGTTTTCTGCGCAGTGCCGAGCTGACTTGCTCTTCGTCGCTGTTTAACCTACGTGTTAATACTTCTGATAACCGACTCGTGCTGGGAGAACTGTCGCGTCAGGCTGGCCCGGTTTGGAGGCCTCCTGAGCGTCTTGCGTGGTAGAGCGGGTCAGGGACTCGAGGAACGAGACCGCGGGCAGCAGGGTGGGTGCAGCAGCCGGGGGCTGTCACCACCAGCAGGGACGGGTGTCGCCTTTCCTCTGCCTGTTGGCCAGCGTGGGCGGGGACATAGCAGCCGGGGCTGGTGTGAGCGGAGACTCGCAGAGGCTTCTGGAAGGGATCCCTCTGTCGTCACATAGGTCTTGTAATCACCAGCCTGGCAGGAAAACAACACACACGTCTACACTTTATTCAGGACTTGACTTTGTTTTTTTCCATCATGCTTGAAAGAGCCATAGGCACAAATCTCAGTCTGAGGTTTTCTTAGCTTCTAACTTATCCCTTTTTTCTTGCTCATTTGTGTATGTTCCCGACTTTTCTTGTTTTTAAATTATTTGGTACTTTTAGAAATTTAATAACACATTAAAAAGTATCCTTGATTGCCAACTACTTACTTTATCTCTCTTCGACCAAACTCTAATAAAACTTTAACTTCTTACTCTGTACAAGAAGTTTTACAAAGGCAATTACAGCTGCAATTCTTAAATTTAAAACAAAGACAACTCTTCATAAATGTTTTGGAATTCCTTGGTTAATGTGCAATACTATCAAATAAATTGCCCCATAAATTATACTATATCATTTGAGTTTTAAAGTAAAAAAATAAAATATACATCTTTTTATGGTAGCATAATTATTTCATATGACTACTTTAAAATTTATGAAGCATTAACTATTTTTCTATTAGAAAAAACATCTAACATTTTTTTTGTGTGTGTGTGGTAATTTTCTGGTGTTTTTGCAATTGCTCATTCATGTATTTTTATCATGGCCATTTAAACATTTTTGTTAGGTAATTCTAACATGTCTGTCATCTCGTTATTTTTATTTGTTCATGTTTTGTCTCGTTCAATTTGAGATGTTACTGGTGTTCGGTATGACAAGCTATTTCTAACTGGAATAGACAACTTGAGTATTGTGGTATAATGCCCAACCCTATTTAAATCCGTTTCGGCCTGCTTTGGAGGGAATGAGGGTGCCACCCATACTGCCAAGTCGGGGCACAAGTTCACGTTCCCCACTTGGCCTCTGTGGACGCCAAGGGGGGTGCACTAGCTCCCCACGCTGCCAGGCACGGTGACAGTGCCGACCTCTGACTCCCAGCAGCTGCTGTCGGTGCCACCTGCCTGGAACTGGTGCTCCCTGGTCACTGTCCTCCCAGGTCCTCCGCTGACACTGCAGTGGTGCGATGGCCTTGTCACTACTGGGTGGGGGTGAAAGTCCCGGCTCTCCACTGAATTAGAAAACTGCTAAAATTGTCCCAGCAAGAAATTAAATTCTGAGCAGAAGAGTGGGGCTTGGGGTAGAATATTTTGTTTCTACTTAAAATTTTGTATCCAGAAATTCAAAGCCCTTTTCAAAATTTTCCTCCCCTGTGGTGCCAGGTGTCTGAGCTTTGCACACACGTGTTTCCTGCAGTGTTGGAGGCCACGCTAACCCACCTGTGCACGGTGGGGCCTGGGCAGCCGGGCGGCAGGACTGGGGGGCCGAGTCCGTGTGTGCAAATCCTGCTTCACTTTTGTCTTTCTTTCCAGCGACTGCCCCGAGGCTCAATTCTCAGCCCAGGGCCGGGAGGGAACGGCCTCTGTTGCTCAGACGGGGCATTGAGGACAATACGTGAAGCAAACGCCACCACGCGGCGTGTGGGCCCCGCCTGGCAGCTCCCCTGGTCTGTGCCCCGCCAAGAAACAGACCCCCACCCCTGTGGCCTCATTGTGAGTCAAACACAACTTTTCCTTCTCGATTTCCACAGCTGTATTTGCTTCTGAAACATTCCTTTCAAATATGTTGTTCTAGTACATGTTTCTTTCCTTTACGATGAGGCTGTGGGAACCATCCTGAGCATGGTCTACAGCAAGGAAAAACGCTCAGTTGCAGTCTTGAATCCACAGGCAAGGACAGTCCCATAAATCCTGTGTTCTCAACACCAGCGTCTGTCCAAATCGCACGTGTCAAGTAGATGCACAGGAAAAGGATATAAGTAAGTGCGTTTAATTAAGTAAAGTAAATATGCTTAATTAAGTCTATGTATGTGTTACAGCTGTAAGGAGCATGTAGACGATTGAGAAAACCCCGGTGAAAGGATTAATTCTGTGAGCAAACATTTATTGACACCGACTGTGTCAGGCAGCGACTGGGCTGGGGAGGGGAGTGGCCCGGCCAGCACGGCCCCTGGGGCTGTCACTGGTGCCTGACCCCAGACGTGGCTGGGGCTGCTCCTCCCGCCACTCCCTCCCCGAGCTGGTCCCCCGCGCCTGATGCCCGAGTCCCAGGAGAACGTTTCCCCCAAGTCCCTCAACCCTGCTCCCTCCGCAGCACACGGCAGCTCACGTAACTTATAAAATCCCGATAATTAACACTAACGCGAGCCACCACCCAGCACGCCAGGGCAGGCGCTGCCCGTGCCCAACCCCTGAGCTGCCGCGGCCCTCACGGTCATGGGGACGGCGCGGAGAGGCCACGGCAGGCCAGGCCACGGCAGTCACAGTAACAGAATGGTCAGAGGTGTCCGGTAGTAAAAATTAGAAAATATTTGCGCTTGGCATTTCTGCAGAGCTCTGTGGGAGGCGCCAGCGAAGTGTCTCCTGGCTCAGCCCCTCCTGCTTCCTCCCTCCTCGCCATCTCCTGGAATCCCGCGTTCTTCCGCCTCCCCCAGCCTCCGTGGCCATGAGGTTCACCCAGTGTCCCAACTGGGAAGCAGCAACCACACCACGCCCGGAAGCAGTGCCCGGGCCTCTCAGGGCGTCCCTGTCCCCAGGGACACTCGTCCCCTCGCTCCTTCCTGCTCAGCACCTCAGAGGGCGTCTGGCTCCAGCAGCCTCTCCCTTCCCACCCGCCTCGGTCTGTGTCCCTTGCCGTGTGGCTCTGTCTTTGCTGCTCTTGTCCTGCTGTCCTGGGGTCCCTCAGGGCCCAGGAAAGGCCGTGGTGCCGGCCCTGTCACCCTCTGGGACCCTGTGCCTGTGTCAGCAAAGCCACCAGCCGGGGGTCCCGTCCTCCACTCGGGGTGCAGCGCCCGGCACGCTCAGTACAGCTGGACAGGCCTCTGCCCGCGGACCCCCTGTGCGGGTGGGACGTGGCCCTGGGCTTCTTATCCTTGCATGTTCAGGCTTGTGACGAGGCGTCCGGACCCAGGACCCCTCCCTAGACCACGTGGACCCAGGGAGGAGCCGGGCACGGTGTCCACACAGCCACGGAGAAACACTTTGCAGGGTCAGCTTGTCCGTCCTCTCACCCAGGCAGGTCTCTGTGCGAGCTCCGAGGGTGCTCAGGGTGACAAGGTGACACGGCTGAGCCTTCCTGGCTCTTCCCTCCCCAGTAGCCTGGGTCTGGAGCGGGCGAGGAACCTTGGAAGCAGAATATCTGGGCAGAAGCAGCAAGAAGAGATTCCCCTGGGCTCGGGGAAGATAAGAACAGAAGAGAGCGTGGGAAGGCTGGGGAGAGACAGGAAATGCCCTGCCCACTCCCCGCAATACCACTGGGGTGTGGATGAGGATGGGGTGGTGGCCACTTCCAGAAGTTTCCTGTCTCACTCAGGTCCTGGAAGTGCAGAGACACCTCTCAGAGGGGACCAGGAGGACTGGCAGCCCAGGCACAAAGAGGCCACCCCACCCCAACGCCACGAAATCACGGCTTAACCCAGGAAGCCTCTGGAATTACAGTGTAATCCAGGAAGAACTGGCTCTAAGTAAAACATCAGCTTAGAGCACGAAATCAAAGCTTTAAAACAGAACTTGAGAAAGTCAAATTGAAAATAAGAACGGTGAAATGTGTTTTGTACTTGAACTTGAGAACCCACCACACTGCAGAGTGGTTCTGTCCTTGGGGGACGTGCTGGGACCTGTAGGGAAAGTGGCCCATCGGCAAAGTCACCGCCCAGGGCCAACCTCCCCTGTCATCTTGGACCCCGGGGACCACGACTGCTAATCCCAATATTCTCCCTTCTCCCAAATCCTTCGTCGTGGTGGGTGGTCCTGGCGCGGCACTGACTCCTGTATGAAATCTGACTTGTTTAGTGACAGTTGAGTGGCCGCCTAGTTTTCACACTTCCCGCTGCCTTGAATACTAATTTTTACATTCCTATTACAGGGCCAGAAATCTGTTTTTTCAGCCAGGGTAGCCACTCTGTGCTGCCAAAGACCTTCGTGAGCCTGACAGGCACAGAGCCCGGGGCCCAGAGCATCTTCAGTTCCCAAAGTCCTCGTCGTGGCGCCTTTAGCTCTGCGCGAGCCTGCCTCACGCTCACCTCCTGTCTTGCACTGCTGTTCACTTGATGCTAAGTCTGTGCCTCCTACGCTCGGTTCTGCAAATCTAGCAGCGTTTACCGTGGGTGAACTGCCAGCCTCGGCGTGTTGGTGGCTGAGAACGGGGTCCCCAGATGGCCACGTTCCCTGGAACCTCTGCTTTCTGAGGGACTGTTTTAATTTTTAAAAAATGTCCACGAGAGACAACATGCTCTGCACCCCTCCCTGCAGCCCACCCCTGAGATCTCCTGTGGGCGTGCTGGGAGGGCACAGTGTGACAGCCACTCAGACCGTGACTCTGCCTGCCCGGGGACAAGCTGCCATGGCCCCTCGAGATCAGGCTGGGGCTGCAGAGCTGATAACATGGGTCCCCCACCCCCACCCCTCTCGCCCAGGGAGGAGGTTCTGGGGTGTCACCCTTGAGCAGGGTTCACTCTGCCTCGTTGGCTGCGTTTTTCCAAACCCATGGCCACAGTGGTGCGGCCCTGCTCCTGCTGCGTGTGGAGACCCCACACAGAGACCCTCCTCCTGCAATGGGGGTCTTTCCCGCAACCCCGCAGGTCGTCTGCAGCCTCCTCTGGACGGGGGAGTCAGGAAGGATCAGAGAATCGGCCTTAGGCCTCCCCGGCCTTTGTCTCTGCAGGTGGATTTCTGTCTGTGCCACCCGGTGCTGGGCGGGGACGGGGCTGTGACTTCTCCACACAGCTGCTCTTCACGCAGCCGTTCTTTGAGGCACATGTTTATGCACAAGCAACACGTTTCTTAAAAAATGAAATATTTGAGAAATATAACACTACAAAAATCACTGATGTTTAAGTATTCACCACTGTGACTAAGCAGATGTTGTTATTTTGACATACATTCTTTACCTATTTTAAAAGATATTAAACAAATTAAAAGCATAGCTACAACGATACTATAATGGTGGATACATGACATACATTTGTCCAAACTCGTAGACGTGCACAACACGAAGAGTGAGCCCTAAACTGAACTGGGGACTCCAGTTGAAAACGTGAGCATTGGTTCCTCGGCTGTGACAGGTGTGACACACTCATGTTAACCGCAGGGGGACTGTGTGTGTGAAAAGGGGTGCACGGAGCTCTCTGTGCTTTCTGCTCAAATCTAAAACTGACCTACGAGAATCAAGACTATTAGATATATATTGAATTCATTTATTTATTATATAAATAGCTACAGCCATACTCTCCCTCTGTCCCCCTCCCCGCTCTCCTGGAAGCATCGGCCACCTTAGATGGGTTTGCAGCCCACCCGGCAGTTGCCGTGGATGCCCAGCCCTGCCCGCCCTCCCTCCTGTGGATGCCCGGCCCTGCCCACCCTCCTGCCCTCCCGCCTGTGGACGCGGCTCCCCTGCACGCCCACCCCTGCCCAGCATCCCTCACATCGGAAGACACTGTGGGCTGTTGCTTTAACTCTTTGGTTAGTTTTAAACGATGAAAAGTCCGCTAGTCTCTTGTAGGCACGAGGAGAGTCTCACTGGTGTAACTCATTTACAAGGGGGAATGTCTAAGCCTGTGGTTCTCTTTAGTACCCACCTACCTGGATGCCCCAGGTGACCTCCCCATCTCAAGGTCTCCTTTTCCATATAAGGGCACGTTTTCAGGTCCCAGGGATGTCACCTGGTATCTTAGGGCCATGGGACAGCCCCCCCGCAGCCTCTCCCAGGTGGGGTGTGGGGTGGGGTGTGGTCAGAAGGAACAGGACAATCTTCTGGGACCGTGTGGATGTGGCTCTGCTTTGGTGCCTCCAGGCGCTGGTAGAGTCCCAGTGCTGGCCTTTCCATTTTCATTTTGTCAGTTTCCCGTGCTTCCTTGGTTCCTTGGCTCGTGCTTGTGGGAACATCCAACAGGAGATGCAGGGGAGCGGGATTCCAGAAGGCAGCTGGTGGGAGGTCAGGGGATGGCTCTGCTCATCCCCTGTTTATTTTTAAGACAGAGACAGTGATAGTAACACATGTCCCAGGTTGTGAGGACTCCAGCGTGTGTAATAAGTGTCTGCTGGAGTGTCTGTGCACACAGCACCTTCAGGGAGGGGGCCGTTTTCGTGGGCAGTCCCGGCTGCAGCTTCTCTGCGGGGCAAAGCCTCCCCTTCACAGCCCCCGGCCCCCAGCCCTGCACCTGCAGCCCCTGCGAGACGGTCTGTCCAATGGGAAGCCCCTGGCAGCCTCCCATAAGAATCACTGTAAACATACGGCACATACAGAAGTGTGTGTAACTTCTAGGTACAGTTTAAAGAACAAACCGTACTAACACAAGAAACACTAACACAAGAGACGGAACGTTACCTGTGCCTTTGAAGGGCTCTGTATCCCAACACCTCTCTCCTTCATGAGAAGTAATCTTTCTTCTAAGCTTTGTGTTAAACATCTCCTTCCTTTTCTTTCAAGAGTAATAATGTTCCAAGGTTTCAATTGTTTAGTTTTGCTTCATTTGACCTGTAAGTGGAACGAGCGACACGGAATGTTTTCATCCCGACTTGCCTGTGTCTGCTCAGCGTGTGCTGCTGTGATTCACGCGTGTTGTCTGTGCGGTTGGGCTGCGTCATTTTTACTATTAGTGCTGTTACCTGGAGCACTACCCACTGGTTACCTGTAACACGATGGGTTGTCCATCCACTCTACAGCCCACCAACACTGTGACATTGCAAAAACGCTGTTCCGGACATTTCCACACACGTCTCCTGGTACTTGCAACCCGGGGTGTCCTTAGGGTACCTGCCCGGGAGTGGGGACTTGTGCAGAGAGTAAGTTGCACTTGAGCAAGTAACGCCTTCCATGTATACGTGCAGTTTGCAGGGGTCTCCCCCGGGCCGCAGAGCAGGTGGCCCACCCGCTCCAGCGCAGCGGTTTCCGTGGCTGTGGCTGTGTCACGTATTTTGCGACCTGGTGGGGTGAACTCTTCCTTCTCCCTCCACACGACCCTGCTTTCGCTTGCTGTTATGTATTCAAAACTTTCTTGGTGATTCTTGGCTCCTTAATCCTCCTATAAATTTTAGGATTAGCTCATTAAATTCTATGAAAGATTCTATAGAATTTCAATAGTGCTGCAATGACTTTATACATTAATTTAGAAACGACTGCCGTCCCTACAATATTGACTCTTCTTAAACAGACACGCTGTGTGTATGTACATACACACATGTATATTTGAATTTTATGTGTTTCCATAAGGCCGTGTAATTTTCTCCATAATGGCCTTGAAATTTTTATCACATTTCTTACTAGATATCTTATTTCTTTTTGCTGTTCAAATAGTTTCATTCCCTACTTTTTGAAAAATTTAAACCCTGCAGGAAAGGCACTAGAATTGCACGGTGAATACTAACATTCACCTTTCGCCCGGAGTCGCCAGCTGTGAGCATCTTTTCACGGTTGCTCCTCCCTGCCAGCCGCTGAGCCCGAGTGAGGGTGCCCTGCGGGGTTGGGAGCCGGGGACGTGGCTGCACCGCTGAGCCCAGCTGGTGTCGCGTCACCGCAGCCCGCTGAGTGCGTGTGTGGGGGGACACTGGCACAGCCGGATGTCACTGGGTCTTCGGGGACGGGAGGCCAGTGTCGACTCTCCCTGGGACCGCGAGGTGGTGTGGACGCCAGGCAGCTCCTACACTGGGCGCAGGTCCTGCGAGGGCGGAGAGCCCCCTGCAGCTGGCACTGCACTGTCCGTGGAGGGCATGTGGATGGCGGGGGACCCCCCACTTCTCCCTTCCTGGGGACCCTCCTTGCTCTGCGTCGATCTCGCTGGTGCTTTGCTGCCCTCTCTGGGCTGCCGTCCTGAGCTCCCATCCCGCACACCGTCTTTGTCCTTCTTTGCTGAGTGCCGCGTTCTCGCGTGGACACTGTGGCATGTTTATCTATGTGCCGTTTGGTCCTGGCCGTGAGGAGGCAGCACCGGAGCCGCCACCCGGCCGTCGTGACAACGTCTTGCTGCTTCCACCTTTCCAGCCCACTGGCCAGTCAGCGTTCCCCCCGCCACAGTCTCCTCTTCAAGTAACTTTATGCTCTGAGTAGATTAATAGGTTCGTCTTTGTAATTTAAAGAATTATAACCCATTTTTTATTATTCATTTTGATGTTTAAATTATCCCAAATTCGGTCAATGGGAATCTCTGCACGCTGGCTTCCGGGTCTTTTTTGCAAGTCCAAAGTGGAGAAATAAGTGATATGTTTTTAAAACTGCACTTTTCTATTTGCTTGTTGCTTGTGTAGCTGATTTTGTGATACTGATCTTGCATTCGGTGACCTTGCTGGACTTTTCCATTAGCTCTCACATGGTGGCTGGAAATTCTTTTAATTTTCTGTATTGATAGTCACACTATGCATAACTACAATTTAATTTTACTCTTTTCAGTTATATACTTATTTCTTTGGTTATTGAGATCCCAGAATCTCCTGTATACAAAATTTGCAGGGATTATCGTCTTCATCCCAACTCTGAAGCTTCACATTAAATATGTTTGTTCTGGGTTATTAATTGGTATAGTTTCTCTCATTAAGGAAGGTCTCTCTCTCTCTCTCTCTTTTTAATTACTAAGATTTTGAAAAAATCACTAATGGGGTTTGAATTTTATCAAGCAGTTTGTTCTGTATATGTTAAGATGATACTTTTTTCTCCTTGAATATATTGATGTGGCAAATTATAATAGTATTTTTTAAATGGGAACCATTCCTGCATTATTGGTATAAACCTTACTTGATATTTTTAAATATAATTTTATATGTAGTTTGACATTTTATCTAGCCTTTTGCATTCATACTTGAGATTGGCTTATATTTTTCCTTTCTTACATTTTTCTCTTTTTTCATAATCTGATTGCCTGAAATAATTTGTATTTCCACGATTTGTGTATTCTGTTCTTGAGTGTATGAAGAGGGTATGGTGATACCTTGGATCTGTTTTGTGTTTGGGGTGGGAGGGGAGGAGTTTAAAACACGCTGAGTTTCCTCAGTGGACGCACATCGCTCACGTGTCCAGGACTCGAGTAAGATCCATGTGTCCCCGGTGGTAAGTCCAGACCACACGGGCTCAACGTGGCAGAGGAGGAAGAATCTGGAAAACTGGGCCTGGCCCAGGTGGCATTTGGAAGCCTGGACCCCAAAGGGCTCTCTGCCCTGGCCACAGGCTCTCCTCTCAGGTGTCCTCGCCCCCCTCCCGTGCTTGTCACCTGCAGCCTCTGTTCCCCGCTGTGCCTCCTCCTCTGCCCAGACTTAGCTCGGAGGAGGGAGGGGAGAGTTCTGAGGACCCCATCGGGGCAGGGAAGATGTGTGTGGACGGGGCTTTGCCTTGCTGCTGTTGGCTTTCTTTTTAGGTGTCTACACGAGCAGACGCATCCAGCGCATCCAGCATTACGAGGATTATCTCCTGCCCAGACTGTCTTCAGGGCTGCCTCCGATTTTCACTTCAACTCCTGTCAACAAACATTTTCTTATGGTGCCCACAGAGCTCTTGCTTTCTCAACCCCAGGCTGTGTTAGAGCCCACAGGGGAGGGCTGGAGCCTGACTCCTTTGGATGCTGCGGCCCTCCCTGCTGTAGCAGGTGTGTGCATGCATGTGCGTGTGCGTGTGTGCATGTGTGAGAGTATGTGAGTATGCATGTGTGCAAGTACATGTGCATGTGTGTGCACATGAGTTAGTTAATGTGCAAGTGTTATTCACACGTGTGCATGCCATAGAGTGTATCTGCACATGTGTGCATGTGAGAGGGTGTGATGTGCACATGTGCAAGCGGGTGTGTGTGTGAGATCACGTGTTCATGTGAGGGAGTGTGTGCGTGGGTGAGCGTGTGCACGTGAGTGTGTGTGCGTGTGTGCGTGGCTGTGGGGGGACACCAGAGGTGGGCCCTGCTTGGGGGGGTCGTGCCTTGCTACACAGTGTCCCTGGCTCTGTGCACTTGCCGGGTCCCCTGTTGTCCCGGGAACCCGCCCTCTCCGTCCCGTGTCCCGTGTCCCTGTCCCTGCCCTCGATCCCACTGTTCCCCTGTCTGCAAAGTCTCTGCTCCCCCTCCCTGCTGCAAGCGGAAACCTTGTCTTTTCTCCCAGATCTGGGCGAAATGCCGAAATGCCTGTGCTCCCTGAAGTGTCCCAGTCGGGGATAAACATTCCTTCCTCGTGCAAGACGGGGCTGGTCTGCCTTGAATTATGCATGTGCACGGCACAGGGCTCCTTTGGGATAAGGATTATAACTTATTTATCTTTTTATTCCCCAATAGCTCTCCCCACCCAGCACCTGAGACAGTTTCTGGCACGAAGAAGGCGCTCAATAACTATTTATTAAAATTGGGTATTTCCTGCTTCTCCTTATTAGTATGTTGAGTGCAATCATTCAGTTCAGGGAGAAGCGATACAACCTTGTGGTGAGAAGCTGGTGTTTTCTGCCTGTGCCGGAGGCTACAGTCCTGCCTCCCTTTCATCACCTGTCTTCCCGGCTCTGCCTTGATCTGCCAGCCCCTCCCCCGCCCGGCGGCTCCACAGGGCTTCTGTGCCACCCGCCCCTCCCGCGCCCTCCCTCCCCCTCCCGTCCCCTCCCCCCCCCCGCCCCTCCTGCCCCCTCCCGCTCCCACCCGGCCCCTCCCGCTCCCCTCCCCCCCGCCCCTCCCGCGCCCAACGGCCCCTCCCACCCCCTCCCGCCCCCGCCCGCTCCCCTCCCGCCCCCACCCGGCCCCTCCCGCTCCCCTCCCCCCGCCCCCTCCCACCCCCTCCCGCTCCCGGCCGATCCTGCAGCCTCA
>CM052437.1:1189014-1224112 GCA_028533085.1 Varecia variegata
GTGACAGCTGAGCTACCTGCAGACCCTGCCAACGGTTTCCTGGGGCAAAACTGCCCCCAGATGAGAACCGCTGGATACAGTAACACAGCTGTTAGACGATGGAGCTAACACCAGAACGTGGGCCTCGGGCACCAGTCTGGAATGTTCATAATCAAAACAGGGTTGGCTCACAATATGTAAAGAACTCCTACAACTCAACAATAACAACAGAAATATTCGATTTAAAAATGGGAAAAGAACTTGAACAGGCATTTCTCCAGAGAAGATATGCACATGGCTAATGCACACGTGGACAGACGCTCAACAGCACGAGTCATTAGGGAAATGCAAATCGAAGCCACCGTGAGACACCACCCAACACCCAGGTGGAGGGCTATTGTCAAAGAAAAGACAGAGGCTGGGCGCGGTGGCTCACGCCTGTAATCCTAGCACTCTGGGAGGCCGAGGCGGGAGGATCTCTTGAGCTCAGGAGTTTGAGACCAGCCTGAGCAAGAGCGAGACCCTGTCTCTACTAAAAAAAAATACAAAGAAATTAGCAAAACAACTAAAAATAGAAAAAATTAGCGGGGCATGGTGGTGTGTGCCTGTAGTCCCAGCTACCCAGGAGGCTGAGGAAGGAGGATTGCTTGAGTCCAGGAGTTGGAGGTTCCTGTGAGCTAGGCTGACGCCACGGCACTCTAGTCATGGGACATTACATCATGGGCAATAAGTCGGACACAGACACAGACAGACAAATAGCGAATGTCTCACTCGCATGTGAGCTAAGAAAAAGTTGATCTCATGGAGACCAAGAGTAGAGTGAGGGTTATCAGCGGCTGGGGAGGGGTGGGGAAGGGAGGGACACAGTGGGGATGGTTAATGGGTACAAAAACACAGCTAGATAGAAGGAAGAAGAACTGGTATTTGGTAGCACAATAGAGTGACTATAATTAATACTAATTTATTGCATATTTTAAAATAACTAAAAGGGAAGAATTGGAATTTTCCCAACACAAATAAATGATAAATGCTTCAGGTGATGGATTCCCCAATTGCCCTGATCTGATCAGCACCGCTGTTATGCCTGTATCAAACATCACACGTACCCCACAAATATACACAATGATTATGGACTTTAAAAAAAATTTAAAGAGGGAGGCAACAGAATATGGTGGGGACTGTGGAACCAGCTTTCCTGGGTCTGGGTACCTCGATCTACCAGCTCCGTAATCCTGGGAAAGCTACCGCCTTCTACGTGCCTCCATGTGTTCATCTGCAAAATGGGTGCATTGGTGCACACCTTGCAGGACTGATGTGAGAACTGAGTTAGTCTACACCAAATGGAACTCTGGGAGCAGTGGCAGACCCAGAGTACGCACTGAACAAGCCGTGGGTCCCTCTCCCACCCCACGGACTACGTCCTGGGCAACCCGGGGCCAGTCTGGGAACATCTGTGAGCCGTGACAGCCTCACCTGTGGGCCCACATGGACACAGCACAGGTCAGCTGTGACTGGGGAGGGCTGGGGGAAGATTACTTAACCTCCCTTTACCTTAGACCCCTTTCCCTAAAAGTGGGTATAACCTTAGTACCATCCTTAAAAATTGTGAGGATTAAATAGATAATGAGTGTAAAGTGCTTGACCCTGTGCCTGGCACAGAGCACGTGTTTAGAGACAGTCTTTGTTGCAGACGTCATGTAGTGAACCAGAGGGACAGGCTGCCCGTGCACGCAGCGAGAACTCGCTCGGGAAGACCTGGGGTGGAGGCGAGGGAGGGGAGGAGATGGGGAGAGGGAAGCCCACGGCCGGAGGTACTAATATTTCCGCCATCTGCGCTGATCTCAGGGTGTCGGCCAGTCAAGTCCACGGTCAGGGCGCCAGAGCCCAGGGACGGAGGAGGCAGCAGAGGACAGGTGAGACCGAGGATGTGAGGACAAGCACCCTGCAGGGTGACTTTGGCTTCTGTTTTCCTCTTGCCGACTGAATCTGATCAGTTCATCCAACCTGCTGGCGTCAGCTCTGGTTACAATCGTTGCCTGGCGTTAACCGATATCCATAATTTAACAGCCACATTCTGGAAAGACACACCCAAAGGCAGATTTCCCCTCGCGGTAAACACGGGTGTTAGACCGTGAGAACCCGGGTCTCAGTTACCTCCCGCCTTCCTCATGTTCTGTCACACGCGTCCTCCGTGTCTCCCTGCCTCCCACTTCTCCTCTCTCATCGTGCTTCTTCCTTTCTTTCCTTCTCATTTGGCTCTTGAGAAGTTTGGAGCAAAAATGTATCATTCAATTTTAGCAACTACCTTTCCCAATCAGCTAAAAGATACTGTCACTCCTCCTCGTGATTATTAATTTGTTACCTATTATTACAGTTGCTATTTCACATGTGATTTAACATTGTAAGCTATCTTGAGTTCTTTCCGGAATGAGGCAAATATAAAGAAACAATAGATTATTATTGAAGGCAATACAGCTTATTAAAAGTAGAAAGAGAGAGAGAGGGAGAGGAAGGGAGGGAAATCCAGCCATGATATGAACTTCACACAATTTTTATTCTTCCCCTAGAGTTACGGCTTTTAAAACATGTTGATAAACTAAGGATTCAGGATATGTCTCGAGAGGTCTTTCTCTATTAAGAAATTCTATGACCTTCTTGCAACTGAAGGTTTTGAAACACCCAAACATAAAAGTTGATGGAAGGCGTTATTATTTGATGAAGGTGGCCACAGTTCAAGTGTAATAGAATTTCAGTCCTGTAGGGCAGGTTCCGGGCGGGCACAGCCCGCACGGCCTCGCGCCCTCCTCACCCTGCACCGCGGGGCACGAGCCGAAGGGAGGAATCGACTGAGACCTTCTGACGACTCCCAGACGCTCCGCAGGCCACAGCCGAGCGAGACGGCTGCAGAATCGATTCCCAGCCCTGGGGGCCAAAGAAACACCAGTGGAGGGAGCTTGTTTTATTTTGTGTTTCTAATTATCGTGCAACTCAGACGGGGAACTAGATGAACATTTTCTCAAAGAAAAGGCAAAATCTAATCAATGCAAATGACCAGACACAGTGTAGAAAGCGTCTGGAATACGCATGAGGTCGAGTGGGAAAGGCCCCTCTGCCCCACCCCGACTCCCACCTCACGCGGCCCGTGGGGAGGGCAGAGCCTGCCCAGCCACGGCCACACGCTCTGCTCAGGACTCACCCTCCCTGGACCACGCCGCGTCATTGATTTTGCAGAGGCAGAAAAGCAAAACCTCAGCGAAACAAAGAGCTCCACACCTTTAATTCCTTCCTGTTAAAAATCGCGGATTTTACCCAGGCCGCAGACAGAGCAAAAGGCCATCTTTCCTTGGAAGCGCAGAGGGACGGCCACAGCGTGGGGAGGGGACACCGTCCTCACAGGACACACTCTTACCCCCCCGAAAGCTGCGACCTGGGGTCAGCAGCCCCGTGCTGCACCTGTCCACCTCGACGGCCCCCACGGCAACCTCGGGTCGCCGTCCACACGGCCACGTGTGGTTGTGCAAGACACGGCCTGCACAGCCTCGTGTGGCGGCTCAACACCACCTGCCGGAAAAACCAACCCACACCTACACTTCCCAGCCCTTTCGTTTAACAGCATTTACTAATGACATAACCCATTCTGCACGAGCCGCTGTACTAGTGTTGTGGGGAAAATAACTTCCCCAATTCTAGTAGTTTACAGCCATAAATTCAAAAGCAATGAGGCTTGTGTAAATTATACATGTCAGAATTTGAGCAGGACAATGAAGAAATCCCAAATAGGAATTCGGAAGAAGGAGCAGATGAGATGCTTCCGGAACTCATCAGAGCCCCAGTGAGGGCAGCCCCTCAGCTCTTAATTGCTGAGACCTTAACCCGCTTGTTGAGGGGAGACTGAGTCGTCGCCGTCTGGGAACTGCAGATCTGGACGGACACACGGCACAAGCGGCAGACCCAGCCCTTCCCCGCTGTGACCTGGCCCGAACCATTCGCACCCTGGGTCTCAGTGTGGGGGACGCGGGCCGACTGATTCCCTCCCTCATTCCATAGACGAGGAAAGGGAGGCAGAACCTGGCCGAGAAAACGGCAGTCAGACTCAGCCGTCTTTAAGATTTCGGAAACTAATCTCCTCATCCCAGAGAAGGGGCAGAACTAGACACCCAGGGTCGGGCCAGGCCACAGCTTTGCCGCTGACCCGGCTGAGAGGACGGGTCGGCCAGGCGGGGCAGAAGGGGCAGGGTCCAGGCAGCCTCCCGGCTCCTCCATCGAGTGTTCACAGCGGCCACTTCCGTCCGGGAAGTGGATTTCTGGAGTGAACAGCATGCTCCTGCTTGCATGGAAAGACGTGGTGACTTTAAGCCACAGCAGGTCTGGGCTCCTCCATCACAGGGTCATTCCTGATCCTGCCCCTTCCACTGCAGAACACGCTCAGAGTGTCCCTCGTCTCAGCACAGATCACCCCAAAGTCACACATAATCAGCAAATCGAGCACTCTGCAATCAAGAGCAAATTCCAAGCAATTAAGAGCTGAGTCACAGCTACACTGCAGTTAATTTGAAATGTTAGTTTTTTATATAATGCAAAACGTGCTGAGCAGAGACACAAAGACCAAAGAGATTCTCCTTGTTTCCCCAAACAGGCTGAAAATCTCGGGGTGGCTGCACACACCTTTCGACCAACAGCCGGCGTCAGTGAAATGGAGCCGTGTCACTGCCTGTCCTCTGCCCGATACCAATGTCAACGGGAGGCAAGTTAGGGACACGGCCAGGAAAGGAGCGAGAGGCAGGCAACGTGGCCCCAACCTCTTCCCACAGAGCTGCAGGACTCAAATCACTGGGTTCAGAGCAGCCAGCACCGTCCCTCACAGGAAAGAGAAGGAAAGGAAAGGGGAAAGGGGAAAGGGGAAAGGGGAAAGAGAGAAAGGAAAGGAAGAGAGAGAAACAGTAGCTTGGAGAAAGGGGATGTTCCCCAAACCCCGGCATCAGATCGGCCTCGGGAGGAGAAGGCGTCCTCCTTCCTGCGACTTTAACCCAGCAGCGAAGGACACAAGCCCCTCCGACGTCCTTTCCAAGCTGCCAACGAGACAATGGGGCCCAGGGACACGGTGAGGAGGCTACCTACCCCCACCCCGCCCAGATGTCAGGTGCGCCTCTCGCCACCTGGTCCCAGGGTGCTCCGGCCTCCCGAGCACTGCAGGTGGCCAAAGGGACAGGCAGACTGGGGACCCGCGGGTGTGGAGGGACAGCGGCTGCCTCCCGCCCGGGCTGCCTGTTAAACCCTGTGCTTTTATGGCTCCTTCAACTGTGGGTGGACGGAGCCTCGGAGGCCAATGTCACGGGCACAAAAGCTTCAGGGAAGACAAAGAGACTTCAATGTCATTCTCGACACGGGAACGGAAAGACATATGGGCCTCCTGTGACAGGCCGCGGGCAATGGGAGCCGGGACTCGGGCTGCGGAGGAGCCGCTGTCACCCGAGAATAAATCTGAGCGAGCCGCAGAGGAATCGCTTTGGATTAGGGCCACTTTGCCAGGAGGAACAAAGGCCGTTCCCAAAGCCCACGGAATGGATATCAGCTGTTTTTCCTGACGAGAGCGCCTCTCCGAGGCAGCAAGCCGGCTGTGCACGCACTCACGCGCCAGGTAGCACTGCTGCCCGTCCCCTGTGGGCTCTGTCCCGTCACCTCCAATATTCAGTCCTCCCGGGTCCCTGAGCACAGGGCCTGCCCTCTGGCAATCACAGACTCCTTCACCCAGAGCCGTCCGCCCCGGGGTGGGGAGAAGGGGAAAATCAGCCCGAAATTGTCTCCCCAACCTGGCTTCACTGCTCACTGGGGCAAGTGACCCCCAACCTGGAGTTTTCTGTTCATGTGTTTGTTTTTCTGAAATCACCACGCACCGTTTCCAAACAAGAGCTCGTTGTGGCTGGCTCTGCTCACTCAGTAGTTCCCTGGGATCCACCGAGTTGCTTCGTGTATCAACGGTTCATTCCCTTTGATTGTTCAGTGGTATTCCACGGTGTGGGTGTGCCACCTAGTCTGACCACTCACCACTGAAGGACACTGGGTTTTTTCTGGTTTTTGTTTATTACAAATAAAGCTGCTATGACCATTCATACCCAGCCTTTGTCATGAACATAAGTTTTCATTTCTCTGGGATAAATTCTCATGAAGGTGTCAGCTGAAGAATGACGAGGTTCATAAATTGGAGGGGAGGGTTTTATTTCTCTAGGGGGTGCAGCCCGCAGGGGCCAGAGCCAAGGGCAGGCACCGGGAGGGAGAGGTGGCCAAACAGACACGTTTAACGAGCTGCAGGAGAGGAGACCGTGCGTGTGCACAGCTGAGCTTCGTGTGCCCCTTCGTGGGACACAAACTCGAGAACTGGTGGTGACAGCACGGTCTGAGGGTGCAGTTCGGGGCCCTCCGATGTCAGCGAGGTGGAGCACACGAGGCCCCCTGTGCGCAGCCTCCGTGGACTGGGCAAGACCACCCCGAGGCCAGTGGTCTCTTATCAGGAAGGAACATGCTGGTCAGTTGTGCCGGAACCAGGGAAAAGGGAGGCGCAGTGGCGGGTTGGCCGAAGTCGCTGGTGGAGCGAGTCTTCCGCAGGCTGGCTCCGTCTGGCCCTTAGGGAAGGAGGCCCCACGCGGTTATCAGGGAGGGTGTAACGAGGTGTCAGACCTCCGTCCTGTCGTGGCTGGGCCTTCAATTTGTAGGATTTCTCTGGTCCCCTTCGCCAAGAGGGAATCCGTTCACTTGCTCGGTGGGCTTAGCATTTCATCGTTATTTCTCAGATGCAATCGCTGGGTCACATGTTTAGTTTTTTTAGGAAACTGCTGCTCTGTTTTCCACAGTAGCTGCACCATTGTACAGTCTCGCCAGCAATGAATGAGTGACCCAGTTTCTCTGATCCTCACCGGCAGCTGTCACTGTCGTGTTTTTACTTTACAGGTGCCGGTAGGTGTGCAGAGATACCTCACTGTGGTCTCATTTGCATTCTCCTCGAGGTTAATGATGCCGGATATCTTTGCATGGACTCGTTTGCCATCTGTTAACCTCTTCAGCAAAATGTCTGTTCACTATTTTTCTTATTTTCTAACTGGATTGGTTGGCTTTTTATGCTGTTTTGTTCTTTACTGATCTTAAATATTTAAGCCCTTTCTCAGACCCGTGGTTTGCAAACATTTCCTTCCAGTCTTTCACTTGTTTTTCATGATCTTAACAGGGAAAAGTTTTAAGTTTTGATGAAGTCCAATTCAACTGCATAAGAAAAGGATAATACTTCATAACCACGTGAGATTTATCCTAGGAGTGCCAATGTTGTTCAACATATGAAAACCAATTCATGTAATACACCATATTAATAGAATGAAGAAAAAACACATGATCATCTCAATTGACACAGAGAAAAAAAATTTGACAAAATCCAACACCGTTTCATAATAAATGCACTTAAAAAGTTGGAAACAGAAATGGACTTCCTCAAGATGATTAAGGGCATGTGTAAAAAATCCACAGCTAATCTCACACTCAGTGGCCAAAGACTGAAAGCTTTCCCTGGATATCAGGAGCAAAGCAAGCATGCTTACTTTAACCACTTCTATTCAATGCTTTAGTAGAAGTTCTAGCCAGAAAAATTAGGCAAGAAAGAAATAAAAAGCATACAAACTGGAGAGTAGGAAGTAAAACTATGTTAATAGTTGATATAATCATATATGCAGAAAATCTTAAATATTTTTCACAAAAAAATTATGAAAGCCAATAAACAAATTCAGCAAAGTTTCATGACACAAGATCAACCCAAAATTCAGTTGTATTTCTATACAACAAACAGTTCAGAAAGAAAATAAAGAAAACAATTCCATTTATAATAGCATAAAAATAAAATATTGAAAAATAAATTTAACCAAGGAGGTATAAGACTTGTACACTACAGACTACAAAACAATTTTGAAAGAAATTAAAGAAGACCTAGATAAACAGGAAAACATCTCATGTTCACGGATTGGAAAACACAATATTATAAAGGTAGCAATACTCCCCAAAGCCATCTACAGAATCAGTACAACTTCTATCAAAATGTCAGTAACATTTTTTGGCAGAAATGGAAAATCTGATTCTAAAATTGATAGGGAATTGCAAGGGGCCCTGAGTAGCTAAAACAATCTTGATGAAGAACAAAGTGTGAATATTCACACTCCTGATTTCAACTTACTTCAAAACTGTAGTAATCAAACAGTTGGTATGAGATAACAATAGACCTATAGACTAATGGAATTGAACGGAAAGTACAGAAATAAACCCATCTACCTATGACTGATTGATTATTTACAAGGGTGTCAAGACCACTAATGGGGAAGTATAGTCTCTTCAACAAATGATGCCAGGACAATTTTATATCCACAAGAAAAAAAAATGTGTAGTTGGACTCCTACACTAACTCAAAATGGAAAATAATGATTGTTGGCAAGGATGTGGATAAATTGAAAAGCTTACACATTGATGGTGGGGATATAAAATTGTTCGTCCATTATAGAAAACACTTTGGTGGTTCCTCAAAAAGTTGAACATAGAATTGCCATATAACCAAGCAATTCCATTTCTAGATATATCCACAAAAGAATATTGTTTTTTGAAACAGAGTCTCACTCTGTCACCCAGGCTAGAGTGCAGTGGCATCATCATAGCTCACTGCAACCTTGAACTCCTGGGCTCAAGCGATCCTCCTGCCTCAGCCTCCTGGGTAGCTGGGACTACAGGCCTGTGCCACAATGCCCAGCTAATTTTTTCTATTTTTAGAGATGGGGTCTCACTCTTTCTCAAGCTGGTCTCAAACTCCTGACCTCAAGCTATCTTCTCACCTAGGACTCCCAG
Source organism: Varecia variegata (assembly GCA_028533085.1). Taxonomy (NCBI): domain Eukaryota; kingdom Metazoa; phylum Chordata; class Mammalia; order Primates; family Lemuridae; genus Varecia; species Varecia variegata. The sequence goes on from CM052437.1 coordinate 1,197,862, forward strand.
GGTGCTAAGATTACAGGCATAAGCCACCACACCCAGCCCACAAAAGAATTTTTTAAAGGTGTTCAAACAGATACTTGTAAAAGAATATCATAGTAGCACAATTCACAACAGTCAAAGGGTGGAAACAATCCAAATTTCCATCAGCGGATGAATGGATAAACAAATTGTGGTATATACATATGATGAACACTAATCAGGCATGAAAAGGAGTAAAGTACTGATACATGCTACTATGTGGGTGAACTTCAAAAATACCGTGCCAGATGTAAGAAGCCAGTCATACAAGGTCACATACTGTATAATCCCATTTATATGAAATATTTAGAATACATAAATCCGTGGAGATAGAAAGCAGACTGGTGGCTGCCAAAGGCGGGGGAGAAGTGAAGATTTTATTTTGGAGTGATGAAAATGTTTGAAAAGTAGAGAAAATGGATGTTGCACAACATTTTGAATGTAATAAAAGCCAATGAATTGTTCACTTCAAACTGGTAAGCTTTTTGTTATATGAATTTCACCTTAATAAGAAAAAAATTACTTGGGCATATTTGTATGTGTATTTCTGACTTCCTTCTTCTGTTCCATTGATCTCTGTTTCTATCCCTCTGCCAAAACTATGCTGTCTTGATTACTACAGCTATATAGTAAGCCTTAACCTTGGGTAGAGTGACTCCCCTTCTTATTCTTCTTTTTCAAAATTATTTTAGCGATTATAGATCCTTTTACTTTACATACACATTTTAAAGTAAACTTATGTCCACAAAAACCTTGCTGGGATGTTCATAAGAATTGTGTTAAACTTATCGATCAATTTGGTTAGAATTGACACCTTTATTGCATCCATTAACATGGTATATCTCTCAATTTATTTAGATTTTCTTTGATTTCTTTTGTCAACATTTTGAAAACTTCAGCACATAAGCCCTGTATATGTTTTGTTAGATGTACAGCTAAGTATTTCATTTTTTTTCAAGAGATTATTAATAGTAATATTTGTCTTGGTTTCTATATATTTATTAATGGAATATAGAAATGTGATTGATTTTTGCATGTTGATCTTATATCCTGTAACCTTGATAAATTCATTTATTATGGCTAGGAGTTTTGTTTATAGATTCCTTGAGACTTTTTTATATAGGTTATCGTATCAACTGCATATTTTTTCCTTTCCAATCTGTATGCTTTTTGTGTTTTTCTTGTGTTATTACACTGGCTAGAATGTCTGTATTGGATAAGAGCAGTGAAAATGGACATTGTTGCATTATTTTCAGTCTTAGGGAAAAAGCATTTAGTCCAGGGAAAATTTTAACAGCAAAGAAGTTAAGAACTTAAAATGATTCTCTAGTAAGGCAGACTAGATCTAGGGTGAGAGGCATCAAGATTTCTAATAAATTATCCTGTGGGAATGGAACTTGAGGAAAGGCCAACAGTGAGTAGGAAAAATACAAAATTGAGATACTGAAAAGGAATTGCCAACTCCAGCTTAAGCCATAGAGTTAGGTGTCTCTCTGTGTAAAGAACAAGTATTTGTCCAAAGACGTCTGTGTTTACACTTTGGGAAATTACCACCACATGGATCATTGTGATTCTTCAAGACTGCATCCTCCAGTTAGGGTTATTTCCACCATATTTACCTAAGAGTGACAAAATTATAATGCACAGCCTGTTCACCTGAGCACCTTAAAAACCTAAATATGTTTCTTTATTTTGAAAATATCACATATAGTTAGAAAGAAAAATTGAACATTCTAAGTAATCAAATATCCTGTGTCCAAGGCTTGGAAATAAAATTATCTTCTCAGGCCTTCTAATGCTCATCTCAGTATGTAACGTCAAATGCTGAACTCATGTTTTCTGAAACCTAAGGGCTTCTCCTGGTTATTTTCATTGCCATGGAAGCCTGCCCTAACATTCTTAGACATTTCACATAGCCAGGCTTTAATCTCTAGTTTTCTTCATTGTCACTGGATTTTGAAGGGAAATTTGCATGTTGTCTTGAATTCTGGACTTACTGAAAAGGAGCAAAACAGGTCTAGCTACTCTCACTCCCACAACCCCAATCAGACCACGTGAGGAGAAACTAGAAATTCAAAAGAGGCTCTTAGAAGTAGGAGTGTTGGTGGCAGCCAGAGAGGGTTCATCTGAGTGGAGGTCCTTACAGAAGAACCCTGGGGTTTCCCCTCCCCTTTCTTGGTGGACAGAGGGAAGAGCACTTCCTATTTCCTATACATCAACTGAGCAGGACTCCAAGAGAAATGGGGGACACTGGCCTCACACTTTCTGTTGAATGTTTGCTCAAAAAAAGGAACCTCTGGGCCCCCTGCAGCCTGGCCAGCAGAGCAAGGTACAGTGGGAGAGACCCTAGGCAGGACTGGCTTGTGTCCCTGCAATGCGGAGACGGGTGTGAACACAAAACCTTGTGTCTGCTACTCTCCCGGAAATTCTGAGATGGGATTCTGGCTGGAGCATCCCAGAATCCTGGGTAAGGGGAAATAGCAGCCGTCGCTTGGCAGGGCACAGGCATGAGAGAGCCACCTTTGGGCACAGCAGCCACAGGGAGGCACCTGTAGGATACCTTGACCAGGAGGTTGTCCACCAGATGAGGAAAGGCGCCGAGGAGGATGTGGGCATGGGCTAAGGTGAGGGGAGTCCCAGGAGATCAGGTCAAAAGCTCATCATCCCAGTGAGGGGGCAGAGCAGCCCAGGAGCCCTGTAGGTGACCCATGGATAAGCCGCCATGTCCACCTGTACCGCTCTGACACCAGCAGTGATCTCGGAGCCCAACAACAAGGTTGGCTAAATAAACACAACTTCCTGCCTTTCTGCTCTCTGCTCCTCCCTCCTCCAGAAGAACAATAAGGGAAAGAGAAGAAGGAAGCACGAGAGAAAGATTCCCGACTGCGGGCAGGAATCCAAACCACAGAACAGCCTGGGGAGAGGGAAAACTCTGAATTGAATATGAGACCGAAGTTTTGATTTAGACTTGATTGGGACTTTAAATACCTGAAGGTGAGGGTAATTATCAAGATAGGACTTCTTTGTGAACTCAGAAGCAACCCAGAAGCTGCGAGATCCGCCAGGAAGTTCGAGTAAAAGGAAGGGAGAAACAAGCAGAGCGTTAGTGGAAGAATCGACGGAGAAAAGAGATTCCATTTCTGGTACCGACCCAACTTGTTTCAGCCCATTAAAAAACCGGTTACGTGATTATGAATAATTGAACACGTGCGGGAAAGTACAGAGAATGAAACAAGAGCTCCCAAGTATCCACTGCCCAGTTCTGTCATATGTTGGCATTTTGATATACATGCTTTATATGTTAAAAAATCTTAAACATCAATGATATAACTGAAGCCCCATATTTACCTCTGAGTGTCCACAACTCTTCCTTCCTCAAAGTTAACCGCTATCCTAAATTTGGCATTTATCTTCCTGAACATGTTTTTATACTGTTACTGCATATGTATTAGACTATAATTTGAAGCACTGTTTTGCATGTTTTCAAACTTTATATTAATATTATCATGCTGTAGGAATCATTGTGCAGCTAGCTTTCTCTGATTCACCATTATATTCTAGAGATTTATTCATTTAAACCACTTTGAGAGGTGGGGGGAGAGAGACAGAGATGGAAAGACAGAGAGAGAACCAGAGAGTGTTTAGGTTCATTCATTTTAACTACTGTAAAACTATCCTCTCAATAGTTATATAACCATGATCCATTTGCCTATCATATAATATTGCCTATCATATAATATAATATTATATATCATATAATATGTAACCTTTATCCATTTTTCTATCAATGGCCATCTAGACTGTTTCAATTTTTTGTGATTATAAGCAATTCTGCAATACACAATTGTATGCATGTTTTCTTGTGCATATGCCTAAGAGTGTCTCTGGCAATACAAACCTAGAAGATGATCACCGAGTTATCATTATTGGGTATTGCTCATCCCAAGCTCATCCCCAAGCAGCCGTTCTAAGTTCTACCCTATCAACAGTCTTGGGTGGCTCCCAACATAAATTCCCACTTTGGCTGCACTCCTGGTTCTCTGAGCACCAACCACCTGGCTATATCATCTCTACGCATTCTGTTTCCCATACAGTGAGGGAAATCCAAACCACTTAAGCGGATCTTTCTACCCTTCCCTTCAGCTCTACCATCCTGGAATTGATTTAACTTTTTATAACCAAGTGTCTGCTGTGGACCCCTGTCCATCTAAGCATGTCGGCAAATATTTATTTTATGTTATTAAACTTATTGATGAAATGTTATTCTTTAAGTTGATTTATTTAGGCATCTCTTTTCCTGACCTCTCTACTGATAATTCCACAATTTATATAACAAATGCTTGTTTAGTTCTGCTACGTGCTAGGCGCTGCTCTGGACAACGGGACGGCAGATGACAAAGACAAAGTTCCTGCCAACGTGCGGCTTTTGATTTAGTGGGGTACACAGATAACAAAAAAAAAATCAAATAAATCAATAATGCAATTTCAGGTAGTGATAAGTGCTATGAATGAAGATAAAAGAGGGTAAGTACTAAGAGAATGACCAGGACTCCAGACAGGGCATCTCCCTAAGGAGACATTACTGAGTCAGCCGGTTCAAGTGAACTGAAGAAACAAGCTGTGGACAGACAGAAGAGAAGTTTTGGGGCAGAGGCAACAGCAAGAGGAAAGATTCTAAGGCACAGAGCAGGCTTGGCAAAGTCAAGGAGCATAAAGAAGGCCACACGGCAAACAGACGGATGGAGAGGAGGCAGGCAGGTGGGCGCGGGTGCCGTGGGACAGTCAGCCTAAGGAAGATGTGGCAGCAGAACGACGTGATCAGAAATATGACCTGAAAGGTTGCCGTGCTCTGCAGAGGACACACTGGGAAAGGCAGCACAAGGGAAGCCATCTGAAGAGCACCTGGGGACATGGGCATCGTCCAGACGAGAGTCGGTGACAGCTCGGACTGGGCGGTCAGCGGAGGAAACTGCGGAGTGGTCAGATGTGGGACGTCACTGGGAGGGAGCTCGGACAGAACCTATCAATGGAGTCACTGAATCTCTGACTCCCTTCTGGAATTCCCGATTTGCTAGAATGATTGCCTTCCAGAGAAAAATGGATCCTGAGGAGTCTCTGGTCTGGACCCGGTCAGTGCTCGCTGCTCCTCCTGGTGCTGCCCCGCGAGCCTCCACAACGTGTGTGCTCAGCTCATTTGCTTCTGTCCCTGGGCCCCCAAGACAAGTCTCAGCTTGAGGGACATGGACGAGCTTGTCCTCAGGGGCCGTTGTCAGTCCCAGCTACCCCTGAGTCCTGTGGGGCCACATCTCCCGGGACCCCCACGCACTCCTGCTGCTCTCCCTCCACTGAGCCCGCCCCACACTCAGTGCAAGGTTTCTCTCCCTCTACAGAACCTCCAGCCGGTGATTAACGCAGAAACCTTCCCTGGTTCCAGCTGTGAAATAAAAATAAAATACTAAGCCCTCCCAACCAAATGAATGAGCCCCCTTGGCTACAGAGACTCCAGAAAAAAATTCAAAACCAGGTTTCCCAGCCATGACCAGATGAAGGTTGGTCACAAGTCAACACACCCCCTTCCTCGCTACCTTTTACCAGACTCTTTCCTAAGAGTTGAACAGAAACCAGCCCTGACGGAACAAGGAACAGAAGAGTCATTCCTCTGCTAACATCAAACAGCCACTGGATGCCTCAGCCAGGCTCACCTCCCTTTTTGCAGTTTCGACATAGCAGGTACCCAGTTTCACGATGCACTCCTTCCTGGTAGATAACCACCAGCCACGGACCGATTCTGGCTGGATTACAGCAGCTGTGCACGAAGCACCTTCATGCTTCTCTGCTTCACCTTTTGACATACACAGCCTAATTTAAATGCGATTTCTTTTTTTGTTGTTGTTTTTTTTTTTTGGAAACAGAGTCTCACTCTGTTGCCAGGGCTAGAGTGCCGTGGCATTAGCCTAGCTCACAGCAACCTCAAAGTCCTGAGCTCAAGCAATCCTCCTGTCTCAGCCTCCCGTGTAGCTGAGACTATGGGCATGTGCCACCATGCCTGGCTAATTTTTTCTATATATTTTTAGTTGTCCAGCTAATTTCTTTCTATTTTTGGTAGAGATGGAGTCTCGCTCTTGCTCAGGCTGGTCTCAAACTCCTGACCTCAAACAATTCTCCTGCCTCGGCCTCCCAGAGTGTTAAATGTGTTTTAATGTTAAGTCTCCAACTCAAAGTGAACATGAAACCTATGTATCATGCATGTTTGATTACTGCATATGCATACAATCCCCCTCATGAATATTCATAGCTCCTCTTGAAACCTGTTGAATATGTATGTTTAGCCAACCTGTTCAGCATAAATCTCCTGCCCCAACCTTCCTCCTTTGAAACTTCTGCTTTTGGCCTTGGCCAGAGGCTCTGCTTCCCAGCCTGCAGGTTGTAACCCTTTTAATAAATAAAGCTCTCCTTTTCAAATTTATAGATTTTTGTGATTTTTAAGTCGACACAGCCAATGATCAATATGATCTGGAATCAATAGCCTCATTGACATGATGGGTAAAAGGTTAATTTGAGCCTTTCCTGGAGCATTTTTATATTTACAGCCTTTGAAACAAGAACATGTTGTGAAAGGTACGTGCCAGGTGTCAACGACTGGCTAATACAGAGGTATGTGGGGTGAGGTCGGGTTTCCGGTGATCTGATCCCCAATTCACGCCACGGAAACTGGGAGCAGGACGTACAGTCTCTTGTGCGAGCTGGGCCAGCTGTTGCAGTAATGTGGTGAGACTCTGGTAGCCACAGCGACAGGTGTGCCAGGTCGCTTGGTGGTGTCCGCCGTGGGCAGGGAGGGCAGGGCAGCTCCGATACAGTCTGCTTTTCCATTTGGGCATCATTCTGGCGTGGTCTGCCCCTCAGCACTGCGGCTGGGAGCGCATCATTCACCCTCACACTCTCCAGGTAAGTCACAGGCACGTGGACACATGCTTTCTGAATCAGCAGGAATGTCTAGCAGAGACACTGGGCTGGAAGTCAGGACCACAGTCTCTCAACAGGGCCACTGGTGACACTTTAAACTCAGTAACTCTTCGTTGCAGGGCTGCCTCGTGCACTGTGGGGTGCTTGGCGGCATCCCTGGCCTCCAGCCCTCATACCAGCATCACCTGCAGCCGTGATCATCAAAGACACCTGCAGACATCGCCAATGTCACCTGTGTGGCAAAATCGCCCCAGTGGAGAACCACTGGCCTGGTGAGTCATTGCATCTATTGGGGTCTTTTCCTGTTGGGCCTAGTTATTCCAGAGTGGTCCTAAGTCCTCCTGCACCCCAGAGAACCAGGCGAGGCTCCCGTCTTTTGTTGACAACCGTCCTCTCCTGCAACGCTGTGGCAGCCCCACACTCATCACCCTCACCCCGAACGCTGTCTCCCCGAGTGGGCCTGGGACCATCTGCCTCAGACCACGGGGCCCCACCCAGGGACTTGCTCCTGCCCCAGCTCCCCCACGCTGCACACGGACGCCCGTGTCTTTGACCTTGACCGTGCTGGCTGCCTCGCTCTTTCAGGGCCCGTGCACTGAGCCTCCCGTGCAACGTCTCTTCCGTAGAAAACTGCAACGCAGGTGCGAGTTTCCAGGCCTGCGAGGAGATGCGGGCGGAGCTGGAAGTGTGGGTATTATTTCTTATTTTGCTTTTTCAAATGCTTTCTAATTAAAGGATTTCATTTTACTCTGAAAAGTCCTCATTCCTTTTTTAAAAATGTGCACACAAAATACCCAATTGTATAAGCATAAGCCTGTTCATTAAAAAGAAATCCTCTGACAAAACCTTATTCCCTTTCAAGGGCTGTTTTTCTTAACCTTCATGGTTAATATACATCATGTTTCACCATAAGTAATCTCATTCGTGCAGCACATTCTGAACAAATTGTGAAAGTTCTCAAGAGGTAACTTGGATGGGCAACTGGGAAGTCACCCACGCAGCCTTTGAGCACCCGGGGGTGGCCTTTTCCACCTAGAGCACAGCTTCCCTGCGATCTCAGGTGACCACGGAGTGGGACCTTCAGCACTGTGTTCCCTAGGTGGTCCAGCTTCTCAGATGACCACCTGCCCTGGGGGAGAGGGGACAGACAAAGGCAAGGTCCCCGCTCTCCCCTGGGGACAGGCCTCCCATTCACCAGCCTCCTGGGATGAGGCGGAAGCTGGTGCACAAAGAGAAACACTTCACCCCTGCTCCCGGGAACTCACGGTCTGGACGAGATCGTGTGTGTGTGTGTGTGTGTGGGAGCAGCTTCCTGTCCGAGAACTGTTCACCTTCACAACCCGCCTGCGTTTGAAAGGGGAACTGGCTTCATTCACCTCAGGCAGCAGCCAGGAAGGTGAGGCAGACGGTCTGGCCTGCACGGATCTGCAGAATGAGGGAGGACGTCAGAAATCCCGGAGCAGCTCTGTGCAGAGGGAGGAGTGAGAGGGGGATGATGGGCTGGCGCCATCAGCACACGGTGGGAGGAGGGGAGAAAGAGAACCTCCATGGTAGCTGAAGAATTTCTGATAACCAGGATACCTATCATTCAGTTTTAGGTCGTTTGGGGAGGGCATTAATACCCTGTGTGGGTTCTCTGCCCAATAGAGCCTCCTCCACGCACAGAGCTCTGGATGTGATGGGCTGGGGGTGTCTCCCTAGCAGGGGGCAGCTCAGAGCAGAGGCAGCACCCTCAGTGTCGGGTGGCGACTCACCGAGAGTTGGGACAATTGGTCTGTAAGATCTGCATGGATGAGGTGTGGTTACTTTGGGGTAAATACAGGCATATCTCAGAGACATTGTGGGTTCAATTTCAGACCACCACAATAAAGCTAATACGGCCATAAAGCAAGGTTTCCCATTGCGTACAAAAGTTATGTTTATACTGTACCATAGTCTATTAAGTGTGCAATAGCACCATGTCTACAAACACGAGTATACGTGTCTTCATTAAATATACTTCACTGCTAAAAAATGCTAATGATCACCTGAGGCTTCGGTGACCCCTAATCTTGTTGCTGGTGGAGGGTCCTCCCCCCACGTTGTCGCTGGTGACGGATCAGGGTGGTGAAGGCCGGGATGGCCGTGGCCGTTTCTTAAAATATGACTACAGTGAACTTTGCCACATCGATTGACCCTTCTACTCACTGAAGATTTCCCGGTAGCATGAGACGCTGTTTGAGCATTTTACTCACAGCAGAACATCGTTCAAAACTGGAGTGGTTTCTCTCAAACCCTGCTGCTGTATCAACTAAGTTTAGGTAACAATCTAAATCCTTTGCTGTCATTTCAACGATGGTCACAGTGTCTTCTCCAGGAGTGGATTCCATCTCAAGAAACCACTTTCTTTGTTCATTCATAAGAAGCATCTCCTCATCCATTAAAGTTTTACCATGAGATTGCAGCAAGTCAGTCCCATCTTCAGGCCCACTTCTAACTCCAGTTCTCCTGCTGTTTCCACCACATCTGCAGTGACTTCCTCCACTGAAGGCTTGAACCGCTCAAAGTCATCATGAGGGTGCGAATTAACTTCCTCCAGACGCCTGTTAATGTTAATATTTTGATCTTCTCTAGTGAATCACAAATGTTCTCAATGGCATCTAGAATGGTGCATCCTTCCCAGAATGTTTTCGATGTACTTTGCCCAAGTTAATCAGAGGAACCACCGTCTGTGGCAACTGGAGCCTTACAAAGTGTATTTCTTCAGTGAGAAGCCTTGGAAGTTGAAATTACTGCTTCCTCCATGGGCTTCAGAATGGATGTTGTGTTCACGGACATGAAAACAACATTCATCTCCTTGTACGTCTCCACCAGAGCTCTTGGGTGACAGGTGCATGGTCAGTGAGTAGAAATATTTCAAAGGAATCTTTTTTCTGAACAGTAGGGCTCAACAGTGGGCTTAAAATAGTGGCCCGTGCTGTGAACAGACGTGCTGTCATCCGGGCTTTGTGTTCCATTTACAGCGCACGGGCAGAGCAGGTTTCGGTAACTCTCAGGGGCCGTTGGGTTTCAGAACAGCAAATGAGCAGTGGCTTCAACTCGAAGTCACCAGCTGCATTAGCCCTAACAAGAGTCAGCCCGTCCTTTGAGGCTTTGATTCCAGGCACTGACTTCTCCTCTTTAGCTATGACAGTCCTACATGGCATTTTCTTCCAGTAGAAGCTATTCCATCTGCATGGACCATCTGTCGTTTAGTGCAGCCACCTTCATCAGGGATCTGGGTAACTCGCTGCAGCGTCCACATCAGCTCCTGCTGCTTCACTTTGCACTTTTATGTAGTGGAGACAGTTTCTGTCCTTAAACCTCAGGAACCAGCCTCTGCTGGCGTCAGACTTTCCTTCTGCGGCTTCCTCGCCTCCCTCAGCCTCCAGAGAACTGAGGAGCCAGGGCCCTGCTCTGTCTTAGGCTCTGGCTGGGGACACTGTGGCTGGTCTGATCGTCTACCAGACCAGCGCTTTCTCCACGTCAGCACTAAGGCTGTTGTCCTTTATTACGTGCGTGTTCACTGGGGTAACACTTTTAATTTCTTTCAAAAACTTTTTTTTGACAGCTTGGCTGACTGATGCAGAGGCCCAGCTTCTGCCCTGTCCAGGTTTTGGACATGCCGTCCTCCCCATGCAGGAGCCTGCCTTTGCCCTGCGGTGGCCTGGCTCCCGCTCTCCTCTGTCCTGCCCTCAGGCCCGGGCTCCACGGCCCCCTCGGTGCCCCTGCTCTGGGCCTCCCATGCCACCCACCCAGGGGCATTTGTCCTGTCCTATTGCAATGATGGTTGTTACCTACCTATCTTTATTTTCTGTAAGCTTCATGAGGGTGAGCTTACATGTTGCCGTGTGAAATGACAAGTCCTAAACCCCTGAGACCATTCTTGGCATGTACCAGGTGTCTAATAAATGTTTACTGAATGAATGAATGAATGAATGGGCGAGGCTGTGGGCAAGTCAACACTGTTACAGAAAAAGCCACGCGGGAGCAACACTCTCAGCTGGCGTCTCACGACCTCTCCTTCTGCTTACTCGACTAACATCACAGGTACCGGCTACGTGGCAGGACTGGGATAAACCCGAGGGGGCACGGCCCGCCCTAGAGGCCTGCAGGTGAGCAGTCGGCCGTGAATGGACATCAACTTCGACACATCTTCTCCCGGGAACGTTCATTTCTCCAGCATCTAGATAACCCGTGGTGAACCGAGCAGAGGAGCAGAGTCACGGCCGAGAGTCAGCCCGGGCAGAGTGGCGCCATGACAGGTGCCACACAGACTTCAAAGGGGCCTGGACAGTCAGGGACCCCAGCAGCTCGCGTGTCCCCACAAACCGCACTTGGCGAGGCCGAGCTGTGGCGCCCTGCAGCACCACCGTGCTTCTACCCTTGAAGTCCCCAACCCCACAGGCTCGGGAGGGGACACGGCAGCCCCCAGTGGGAGAAGGTGGCTCCCCCGGCCTTGGCTGACAAGCCCTGGAGGACGAGCTTCTGCTTCACCTCGTCACCGTGCGGCCCGCTGCCGGCTGCTGGCATGCACGCGAGCCGCTCCCTCCACGTGTAATAACCTCGTCCTCGTGTCTCTTCCTGAAGCAGCTACGGCCTAATGATGTCATGTATTTAAGCCTGATAAACATAATTACTATCAACATTTAATTGATTCTTGATTACAATCAATTATATTTCTGAAACAATCAAGCATCCTACAATTAAAAATAATTGATTCATTAGCACACCCCCTTACTTGACAATTACACAAATGCATTATTTATGTAATTAGACACATTTACAGTTCATTATTCCACATTTTATGCTATTGTTACAAAGCTACTAAACTCTCCAGCTTACTTTTTAATCTTCCTTTGGCTGATACTGAGATAGAACACCAAGTTTATTCAAATGGATCCAGCTAAGAATTGGAAGTTACCTAAAGCGGTACAATTAAGTTATAAATCAAAAGCCTGAATAACATGTCAATTCGAAAACAATAATTAACTAATTTACCTCCCGTATTTCCTGAGGAGGATATGAGGGCCCATGTTATTTTGGATCCAATAATGTATTTTACCAGTTGAGCAGAATAATTACTTCGTCGAGACAAAAAGCTTCACCATGTGGAGTTGGGTCGGGATGCGAAAGAAAGACCACCAGCCACTCCCACTCGGGGCAACGGGCTCCGGCCCAGCACAGGCAGAATCTCCCTTTGACTCTTCTTCACCCCTCCCCCACGTGGGAGAGTCTTTCTGTCGAGCGAGTTGTCACCAACTGTCACTGACAGCAAACTCCAAGCAATTCCCTGTCCCCCAAATGCCCATTCCTCCATCTCTGCCAATAACCCTGGCCCCATGGAATTCACCTCTCAAAACAGCAGAATTGCCACATGGATTTTTCTTGTTTCCTCCCAAAATTCTATGGCATGACAATAAAAGTTCACCAAGTACATGAATCTACATAGAGCTAAGGAATGAGAACTGGAGCCACAAGCAGGCATGCTTCTGGAAGACAGGAAGTGATGGCATCACGTGACAGCACGCAGAGCAGACAGGTGACACCGCCATGTGCACACCTGAGAGGGCGGGGCCGGGGCGGAGGCCGAGCTGGGGGCCGCTGGGCTGAAACCTGGTCAGTTCATGGAAGGAAGGTCTCCGCAGTCCCCAAACCACGCCCTCTCTCCCACAGAGTCCCTCAAACCAAAGAGCTAAAGAAGTGGAACCAAGCTCAGAGGAAGACAGCAGTCTCCTGCCAGGGGTTGGCACCTAAAGAGAGAAGCAGAGTAGAGACTGTGCTAAGTCCAGACCTTCACAACAGACAGGTGAGAGGGAATGTGGGGAGGGAGGTGGGAAATACTTCCAGGAGGGAAGTGTTTAAACACACCAGGATGTGGCATCGTTCAGGTAGGGCGTTCCCAGTCTGCCATCAGACCTGGCCTATGGACCAGTTAACCCACCCCCTCCGTGGTGGCTGTGGCCAACCCTCCCTCAAAAGAAAGTCCTGCTGGGAAACAGACATTAACAGGTGTAGACGAAACCCGTGAAACCCACTTGTATGATTTGATCTAGTTTTTCGATTATAAATACAAAAACACAACCATCAACAGCACGAAAGACAAAAACCAACATAAACAAATTCTGCCAGAGGAGAAAAGAAAAGGATAATTCAGAAAACAGAAGGTACCTTTTAAAAATTATTTAAGTAAGAAACGCGACATGGTACTGCGTCCAATGAAGACAGGATGCTGTGAAAATGAGCAAAGAGGGAATGTGAAAATTTCAGTGCCAAAGTAAGTAACTCCGAGAAGATTTGAAAAATAAAATAATCAAAGATTATGTAGCTGAAGACTGAATTTGTTTTCTAAAAGACAGAGCTGAAAAAAATTCAAAACTTAAAGAGAAAAAAGTTCTAGAAAATATGAGGAAAAAGTCAAGACACAAAGGATCAAGCTGGAGTTTCCTGCAATGTGTGTGACATAAAGAGAACAGCAAGGCAGGAGGTCATGAAATATTTTCTAAATAATAGGATAAAATTTTCAAGAGTTGAAGGAAGGCATGAAACATCAGCTTGAGAAAGTCTACACAAGTGCCTAAAAGGATGAAAAAAAGAGTATCCACACTTACATATACCCCGTGGTGAATTTCAAGATTTCAGGGGTAAAAGTTCCATAAATAAATTATGATACAACCACAAACGAAATGCTATGTAGCTGCAAAATAAATAAAAAACATTAATACATAAAGATATCTGAGACATATTAAATTTTAAAAGCCATAAGCAGCATATGTGTATGATGTGCCTGTTATGTAACAACAGGTGAAAGTCTATGCACACGTATGTATGGCGTGTTTGCTACAGACTCATAAAGACACTCTGGAAAGATACGTGAAAAAACCAGTGATCAGGGTTACTAGGTGTGGGGTGAGATGGTAGTGAGCAGATGGAGATAAGATTGAAGCAGACTGCATATTTCTTAACATAGCTTTGCCTCTTATTTTTTGATCTATTTAAAAGTTATTTTCTACCAAAGATTACATTTAAAAAGTTACTACCATAAAGGTGCATTTGTCCTTCACGTTGCAGGTAGCCTGGGAGTCGCCACTCGGTGTCACCACTTTTGCCCTCACACTGGGGTCCAAGCCACTATCTGGTGCATGGGCAGACTCAGGGACAGAGAGAATTCGTAGAAACATAGTGAAGCACTCATCGTCTCTTAAATGTCCACCCAGAAATGACGGGTACCATTTCTGCTCACATTTTCTTGACCAACTCACATGGACAAGCCTGACTTCAAAGGCAGGGAGGTGGAATCCCCTTGCAGAAAGGACACTGGGAATGGGTGAACAGTAACACACCCTGCACATTAGTCCACTACCCCAAATACTGCAAACACTACGGACATATGAGAGAGAAAGAGGAAAAAGAGCACTCAGGATTTCTGTAGAAAACACAAATTTCAAGCAGCATCTATTTCAAACTGCATAAAATTCAAGAAAATGTGGGTGCTATTTCTTTATCTTCAAGACTAAGTAATGAAATACTTTGGGGTATGTTTAAAATTCCAAAATAAGATGCTTGCCAAGTAAAACATTTTTTAATGTGGAAAAATGAAGGAGAAATAAAGGCATTCCCAGATAAATAAAAATGGAAAGAACTCATTGCTGCCAGACATGCCCTACAAGAATGAAGTAGAGGACGTCCTCCAGGCTGAAGTAAAAAGGCACTAGATAGTAAGTGAAATCTGCATGAAGGAATAAAGAACAACGGTAAAAGTAACTACTTTTGTAAAAAATAAAAGAAACATAAGTGTATTTTTGTTTGTAATTTTAATCTGATATAAAGTCCGCTTGAATAAAGTAATAATTATAAAACTCTGTTGAAGGGCTTACACATACAAACATGTAATTTATATGAAATAATAGCACAATGAAAGGGATATGGAATGGAGCTACATGGGAATAAAGTTTTTCTATATTATTGAAATAACTTGGTATTAATATTAACTAGATTATTATAAATTAAGGTGTTAATTTTAATCACAATGGCAACCAATAGTATAAGAAACAAAGGTATTAAAATGGTACACTACAAAATATCTACTTAACACAAAACAATGCAGTAATGAATGAATAGGAAAACAAAAAAGACATAAGATACAGAAAACAAATAGCAAAGTGGCAGATGTAAATCCTAGCTTATGAATAATTACATTAAATGTAAATGGATTAAACGAACCAATCAAGAGGCAGAGATTGACAGAATGGATCAAATTATATGCTGTCTACAAGAGACAGTTTAGATTCAAAGACACAAATAGGTTGAAAGGAAAAGAATGAAAAAAGATACACAGTCATTCCTTGGTATATGCAATGGATTAATCTCCATGTATACCCAAATCTACGCGTGCTAAAGTCCGTCAGTCAGCCCTGGAGAACCCATGTATTCAAAAATTTGGCCTTCCATATATGTGGGTTTCACATCCTGCAAATACTGCATTTTTTATCTGTGTTTAATTGGGAAAAAATCCATGTATAAGAGGACCTGCACAGTTGAAACATATGTTGTTCAAAGGTCCAATGCACAATACCAACAATAACCAAAAGAAGGCTAGAGTGACTAAGACAAAATGGACAGTAAGGAAAAAATCATTACTAGAGACAAAGAAGGACATTTAATAATGAGAAAAGGATCAATCTACCTACAGGACATAAAAATCATAAACCTATATACAACCAATAATAAAGCCCCAAAATAAATGATACAAAAACTGACAGAATAGAAACGAAAAATAGGCAATTCAACAACTATTCAATATCCCACTTTCAATAATGGATAGAATAACATGTCAAAAGATCAACAAGGAAATAGAAGACTTCAATAATGCTATAAACCAATTAAACTCATAAGACATCTATAGAGTATTCCACTCAAAAACAGCAGAATAGACATTTTTCTCAAGTGTACATAAAACATATTTCAGGTTAGACCATGTTAGGCCCTAAGACACACTTCAACAGATTTAAAAGGATTGAAATCATACAAGGTATATTTTCCAAACACAAAGGAATGAGATTGGGATCAATAACAGAATAAAATTTGGAAAATTAACAAATATGTGGAAACTAAACAAAACACTATTAAATAACCAATGAGTCAAGGAAAAAAAAACACAATGGAAATTGTAACATATTCTGAGTGAATAAAAACAAAACACATTGTACCAAAACATATAGAATGCAGCTAAATCAGCGCTTAGAGGGAAATTTATAGCTATAAATGTTTACATTAACAAAGAAGAAAGAGATCCTCCAAAATAATTTAAACTTTCACCCTAAGAAGCCAGAAAAAGAAGAACAAGCTAAACTCAAAGCAATCAAAAAGGTGGAATAATAAACATTAGTGAGGAAATAAATGAAATAGAAAAACATTAGTGAAAATCAATGAAATAAAAAGTTGGTTCTTTAAAAAGGTCAAACCTTTAGTTAGACTGATCACGAAAGGAAGAGAGAAGATTCAAGTTACTAAAATCAGGAAGGAAAGAGGGGATTTATATTTGACCTCTCAGAAATAAAAAGGATTATAACAGAATGCTATGGACAATTCTATGTCAAGAAATATTAACAGGTAAGTGAGATGAAATGTATAAATTTCTAGAAAGACACAAACTACCAAAACTGACTCAAAAACAAGTAGAACGTCTGAATATACTTATAACCAGACATCAAACTGATAATCAAAAAACTTCCCACAAAGAAAAGAACAGGCCCAGATGGCTTCACGGGTGAATTCTACCAAACATTTGATGCAGATTTCATACCAATTCCTTCCAAAGTCATCCAAACAATAAAACAAGAGGGTCAATGTCCAACTCATTCTATGAGGCCAGTGTTATCCTGATAGCAATGCCAAAGACATCACAAGACAAGAAATTCATCGCTTGTGAATATAAATGCAAATATCCTCAACAAAATACTAGCAAACCAAAGGCAATAACACATAAAAGCTATAGACCCAAGAGAACTGTAAACAAGTATCTGCACAGTGTACAACATGCAAACAAATACTCACAACAGCATTATTTGTAATAGTCAAAAAGTAAAAACAATCAACATGTTCATCAACTGAAGAACGGATAAACAAGGTATGGTGTATTACTCAGCAAGAGAAAGGAAGTAAGTGCTGATGTGATGATGGTCGCACAGCTCTACAAAGACGCTGAAAAAGTCACTGAATTTTACGCTTTAAAAAGGTGAATTTTATGAAGTTAATTCTATCTCAATAAAACTGTTATTTAAATAAAAAAATAGGTGTGTTCTAGGCTAGGGATTGAAATATGAGTTAATAAGATCGCAAATTGATATAAAACAGAAAATAACTTAAGGTAGTGAATAATGCATCCACAGAATTAAAAACACCTTTGCAAGTATTAACGACACGAATAACTACAGAAAAATTAAATGGATGACGTGGACGGAGGGCTTGGGAAGCCAGATCGGGATGCAGGACGGCAGCACAGAGCTGACACACTGAGGAGGGAGACGCCAGACACACGTAGACACACGCCAGACACACGCAGACACATGCCACACACACGCAGACACACGCAGACACATGCAGACACACGCACAGGGGCCCAGGCAAGTGGAGGAGAAGCAAGTTGACACTGGAAGTTGCACGAGAAGGAAATTTTCTCAAACTGAAGAAACAATGAACTCTGGACACTAGTCTGTCAGTGAAAACTGACAGCAAGATTCCGATACCCACGTCGGAGCCTAGTAAAATTTTCTAATTTTGAGGGTAAAGTTTCCTTCAAAATTCCAGTCAGGAAGAATAGGTTTCTTTTAACAAACAAATATAAGCCCAGCCTCAATTTTTCTCCCATAACTTTAAATACTGGACAGCGGTAAAGCAACTACTTCAAAGTTAAAAGGAAATTTTATGACCCCAAAATATGCCCAGCTGAGGTTTCAAAACTCACATCCACACATCTTTCCTTAGGAACATCCTCCAGGCCATCAGCGAAAGAAAGTAAAGGAAAAATCCCTCAAAGATGGGAAAGTCATGGCATGAAAGTTTGGTAAAGAGTATTTATATAAAACCATTTGCTCAAACAAAGTAATTGTTATAAATTAGATGCATTGGTCACATGTAATTTTCAAAAATGAAAATATATCATGTAAAAGATTACAGCCTAGTGACAATATGAGGAAAAAACACACAAGAGGCCAGGTGTGGTGGCTCACACCTGTAATCTTAGTACTGTGGGAGTCCAAGGGAGGAGGATCACTTGAGCTCAGGAGTTTGAGGCTGCTGAGAGCTAGCCTGGGCAACAGAGTGAGACTCTGTCTCAAAAAAAAGAAAAAGAAAAGAAAAAGAAAAATTTAGCTGGTCATGGTGGCACACTCCTGTAGTCCCAGCTACTTGGGAGGCTGAGGCAGGAGGATCACTTGAGCCCAGGAGTTTGAAAGTTTGAGGTTGCAGTGAGCTATGATGACGCCACTGCACTCTACCCAGGGTTACAGAGTGAGACTCTGTCTCAAACACACACACACACAAAAACACACACACACAAAAAAAAAAACACAAGAGCTAGAAGGAGAGGTAAAAGAAAATAAATGGACCAATCACCTGAATTTATACAGGAAAGATCAATAAATATGTTTCATTCTTGATGCTGATATTTAGACAATATATGTTTTTCTCTTCTCAAAGAAAATGAGTCACCATAATTGAATCAATAAGCAATAAACAAAAAGCCATGTATGAAATTGAAAATGTTGTTCAAGAATTATTTCTCACAAGTTTCCAGCCACAGATATTTTCACAGGCTGTTTTCAGACTGCCATGGAACAGATAATTTCCATGCTGGATCAGTGTTTTCAGGGAATGCAGAAATACGGCCTGCTTCCCAATAATTCATTTCCCAAAGCCAGCGTATCCTAGAGACCCAAGTAAAGATAGGTTAAAAGGGAAACAACACAAATTTTTTATGAATACAAATGCATAAATTATTAATATATATGAAATCCTACTGTGTACATAAAATGCTATACTATAATGGTTTGTTAAAGATTGCTATACACAGTGAAACAAAGTAAGGTTTAACCTAAGAACAGGAATCTTTTTTTTTTTTTGAGACAGAGTCTCACTCTGTTGCCCGGGCTAGAGTGAGTGCCGTGGCGTCAGCCTAGCTCACAGCAACCTCAGACTCCTGGGCTCAAGCGATCCTCCTGCTTCAGCCTCCCGAGTAGCTGGGACTACAGGCATGCGCCACCATGCCCGGCTAAGTTTTTCTATATATATTTTTTAGCTGTCCAGCTAATTTCTATTTTTAGTAGAGATGGGGTCTCGCTCTTGCTCAGGCTGGTCTCGAACTCCTGAGCTCACACAATCCGCCCGCCTCGGCCTCCCAGAGTGCTAGGATTACAGGCGTGAGCTACCGCGCCCGGCCAAGAACAGGAATCTTTTAATAGTGAAATATCTCTCATCACAAATACAAACCCAAAGAGAAAAACACTATGATTATATCAACATAGCTGAAAAGACATTTGCTGAAACTTTTTAACACATTAGGAAAGAGGAATAGTCTCTTAATATGATTAAAAATATTAATATCTACTCAAACTACAAAGCCAAAAGCCAATACTTAACAATGAACACTTAACAGTGCATCTGGTAGGATTCTCACGGAAATAATGGAAAAGACAAGGCGGCTTACGGTGGCCAGTGTTCTCCCAGCCCCACAACAAAGAAAAGGTGGGAGGATATATACGTAAACTATTGGAAAGGAAGGTACCAAACTCACATTATTCAAACATAACATGATTGTCTACCAGAGAAAAATGAAATAATGTAAAATACACTAATTTTTAAAATTTCATTAACATGAATATAAAAAGCAATAGTCTTCCTACATGTCAGCATGAATAGGGAAACAATGGACAAAGAATCACGTTTGCAATAATAAAATTAAGACTCACGAAATTAACTTTAAAAGAAGTCTGCGAGGCTCCAACAATTAAAGCCGTAAGCCCACAGACCACCATCAGAGAAGATATGAACCAATGGAGAAGCGCAGGATATTCCATTTCTAAAGATCCATGTTAAGATGGACATTCTTGCCAAACTAATTTAGGAATTTAATGCAACTCAAAGTTCCAATAGAATTTTATACAACAAAAATCGGTTATGAAGGCCATCTAGAACAACTAAAGGCAAAAAAAAAAAATAGGCGAGGGGACTTCCAGAAAGACTCATACCACGGATGCCCACGGGACACCACGGTGAAGCAGGGCAGGACGCACACGGTGTCGCTGGAACAGAGACCCAGAGTGAGCCCGAGTGCACGAGTAGCTCCCGTGTGCCGTCGTTCCTCGACGTCCACCAGGGTCTGGTCCAGGAACCCTGGCAGACACCAAACTCCGAGGACACGCGGCCCCGGCATACGGTGGTGCCGTATGTGCGTGTGACCCAGCACTTCCTCCCGTGCACTTCAGATCTTCTCCAGTTACGTACAAGACCTAACGCAATGTAAACGCCATGTGAGTGGCTGTTTTAGTGTATTTTTTATTTGCATTATTTGTATTGTCATATTGATATTTTTTTCTGAATAGTTTTGCAGGCGATTGGTTGAATCCACTGATGTCGCAGCTGCAGGCAGGAGGGCCAGCTGTCGTGTGGTCTGGCCCCCGGGTCTGAGGGGCAGCGCGGTGCCCACAGCCCAGAGCCCACAGCCCCGTCCCACCGTTTAGCACCTGCGGGACCTGAGCAAGCTCCTGCGCTTTGCTTTGATTTTCTTCATCAGTCGAATGAGGATGACAGTGCCTACCTCCCAGGGTCGCTGTGAGGGTTAAGTTAAAAGGCATAAAGCCCTTAGAAGAAGGCCTGCACTTGCAAGCTCTACGTGAGAATTTATTAAATAAAACAAATAAACTGTGTTGGAAAAATTAGTTACTTGGGCAGACAATGAACAAGACCCTATGTGCTCACACTACCCGCCCACTAAGACATTCACCAACTATAATCATCAAATAATGGGGACACAGAAGACGAAAATACAGGATCTTGAGGGAGCGCGATGTTTTTAATCTGAGGGAGAGAGAGAGAAGATGCAGGGAGGGTGGTAAAATGCAAAACGGGGACATTTGGAGAAGCTGCAACTCGCGCAGTCAGACACGCTCACGGAAGGGCCGAGAGCTCTGTTTGCGTGTGAGGCGCAGACGACAACATGCAGCGTCCATGCAGACTTGAATAAAATACACGCAGGTCTGCGCAAAGGTGATTTCTGGCATGAGATGAGGTTTTCCTGCATTTGTAGTCTTTACTCTAGGGGAACCCTCAGGAAACAAAAACAAGAAAACTAAAGTGCCCCCAATGGATGTCATCCTCTTTTCTAAGATTAAAAATATTTTCTAAGAGACCGAGTCTCCACATTACTGCCACGAAGCCCCCATGAACACCAAAAATGTGTGTTTTGCCCAAAAAGCGTGCAAGCCTGGACACGGGGCCCCAGCACCGTGACGAGCGGGGCCTCGGACAGGGCGGGGCTGCGACTCAGCACAGCGACCTGCAGGGCCTGCAGTCCGGGCGCCACGCCGTTCGCTCACTGCCATCAAGCGCAGGAAATATGAGGCCCTAAAATTCTGACACCGCATTGCTCAGAAAGAATTGCAACAAGAGGAAGAAACGGCACAACATGAATCCAGGCTCTCAAATGAGTCGGCCAAACCTTGACAGTTGATCTAGTGCCACTGTGATTTATGCCACGAGACGCCGACCCTAACGTCAAGCCGATGCCCGGAGCGTCTGGGAGGCTGCGTGGCCCTGTCACACCGGGGCTGCGAGGGGAGCCCTGCCCTTGGCAAGGACTCGGAGGGTTTTAAAGATGCCTGCACGGCAGCGATGCCACAAAGCCTGTCCCTGGGCAAAACGGGGAAAGAGGAAGAGTTTGTCTCCAGAGCCTCTGCACGCTGCCCACCCCCACCCCACCCTCCGACACCGGCCTCCTTCGTCCCCCGCCCCGAGCAGTGGCTTTTGCTGCTCCTAAAATGACCTGTTTGCAGTTGAAGACGTGTCACCAGGAAATGGGCTCTGCAGACCGACTGGCACGCACGTTACCTGGCCACAGGGAAGGAACTAAGCCTCTGGTCACTTGCCAAGGGGACCCCGCACCAGGCCCAGGGCCCAGGGGGCTACCAGAGACGCCAGGGCCCGCGTGGGCATGGAGGCCCCGCACCTGCACCACACGCCTCCTCCCGCCTGCCCCTCCCCTGGGGCTTGTCAGACGCCCCCAACACAACATGCCACTTGTGTTCTCTCCTCAGGAGGGTCCTGCTGCCCGGTAAGATCACAGTGACCTTCCGCGTGAAGGTGATGTGGCACCTGGTGGCTCTTCATGCCACGCACTAGCCAGCATCCAGGGAAAGCCCGTCCCCATGGCAGAGAGAGAGACAAGGTGGCATGAAGGAGGCAGGCAGGCAGGGGAGGACACTGCGTGTCCCAGGGTCAGTGAATGCATTTCGCATATGAAGATCTGAGCCCCCTCCTGCTCTTCCAGGCTCCATTATAGATCCTGGTGGGGCCACATTATTGAAATTTGCTGAAACCCTTCATCTGTAAAATGGGCTATGGCCACCCGCATTGCTACTCGGCAGGGAGGTTGTAAGATCCTAGAGGTTGTGCAGACCGGAGAGGGAGGTGGTGCAGAGAAAGACTGTGCAGACCGGAGAGGGAGGCTGTGCAGATCTCAGAGGGCAATTGTGTGGATTACAGGTAGATTATGGTTCTGAACTGCTAGAAGAACTGGGGTGCCCTTGGCAAAGTGGACGTTGCTTTCAGAGCGGGGAGTGATGGTGAGCTCTGAGTTGCACACGCCTCTCACCTGAGCAGGTGGCAGAGGAAGGGGCTGAGAGGTCATCGTGAGGTCCCCCATGGGAACAGGGAGCCAGCCCCGCCTTGCTCTGTCCTCTCACTACTGATGAGACCTTGGCCACATCACTCAAAGTTTCTCAAAGTCGATTTTCTCATCTGTAACTGGGGTTCTAGCCCCGCCCTGGCTGCCTCACGGGTGGTGGGGCCGTGTGAGCAGGCAGAGAGGAAGTGAAAGGTGCTCCAGCTGGCGAAGGGCCAGATGTTAAACGCTTAGTTTGGGCTGGAGACGGGGCTGGGTGCAACACTACATTACTCTCCTAGAGATACGACACTTCCAATTCCGCCAGAGTCCCTAGCCTTGGACAGGAAATCACTCGTCCGTTGTTACCAGCTGAGGAGAGGAAATAAGGGCTGCCATCTACGTGCTGCTATCCTGAAACGTGATTTATTTGCAACAATGGGGGACAATGGATGAAAACAACTGAGCGCAGCCCTGGGACCCCCGGTGCCCCTGGCTCAGCCAGGTCCAGACACGCAGACATGAAACATCCCAGGTGCGGCTAGGCGTGTCATCCTCCTCATCCCACCTGGGCCACAAGCCTCAGCTGTGACGTCACAAGGGCTTATTCAAATGACCATCCAGTCCGGAGTCAGGGACACTCAAGGAGAGAAAAAACAGCATCGGAAAAACCAAAATTGGAGCGTTGCTCTTTGGCGATGTCCGTCACAGATGCCGAAACACCAGCCAGCAAAACGGACGCTGTCTCACCTCAAATCTGCCACTGCGCCCACAATTGCCACTTCGTGTTTACACTCACGCGGGTGCAGAACACATAAAAGAGACACATTTTGCAGAACAATTTCATCTGGATTTTCTCAACAGAGTGAGCATTGTTTCTTAGCCTTCACAATTGCATCTTTCGGAAGGCAAAAATCACCCCTCTGCAGAATTGGTTTTTGATTTGCTGGTGATTCCCTGACAGGAAGCCTCTCTCCAGAAGAAACAGCTCTTGACTCTGTCGTGCAGGGTTGTTTGTCTCCTAAATGCCAGACCAGATGCTGCTTTTAGTCCCACGGAGACCGTCCAGATACCAGGCATTCCTCCATCCCTGCAACTACTCCCTGGACAGCCTCAAACACAAGCAGGAAAGGCTGCGCGTGGAGCTGCGGAGGAGGGTGGGCAGTGGGGAGGGGGCGCAGGCAGTGGAGGAGGACCCGATCGCAGGACAGCCGGTCTGGGGTCACCTGCACTGACCATGCCTTTGCAGATCCAAGGCAACAAGCCAGGGCAGCCCAAGTCCTTCATTAGTGCAAAACGCAGCACAGCTGCCCCGCTTCCAAAGGTCGGCAATTACTGGCCCCCAAGGAGAAAATTAAAAAGAACTCAGAGGCGCTGAGACCCCCAAGATGGAACCCCAGCCCCCAGGCTGTGCCCCAGGAGCCTCCATCAGCTGCTGTGTCCCCAGCCCATCCCAAGGAAACGGTTTGGAAGAGGCAGAGGACACAGCCCCAGCTCCTTCTTGAGCGTGTGGGGCCCCGAGCCAAACCCCAACACCCACCTGGTCTGTGGGGGGCACTCCCTTCACGCGTCTCCCCTAAAGGTGACTTACAAAGCAACTTTGGTATTGGGGTGCCGTGTCTGAACCAAAAGTTAAGACACAGGTTTTGACAATTTAAAAAAAAGACATTTTATTTGTGAATTTATTTATCTGGGATGTTGTAAAGAGATTTAACAAATCACATTAATTTGTATGTGAATGAACAAGTTTTATTAAAAATAAAATATTTTGAAGTCAGAAAAAAGTCATCCACTCCTTTACTTATTCAGTATGTCTCTACTGTGTGTGCCTACTCTGTTCCACATGCTGTAACTCTGTTCCACGCACTGGGGACTAGCCATGACCAAGCCCTGCTGGCAAGTTGGGGTTTTAGATGGGGTGCTGGTTGGGGGGTGTCTGGGAGACACGCAAGTTAACAAGAAACAATGATTTTTTGTGTGGTAAAAAATACATAACACAAGGCCGGGCATGGTGGCTCACACCTTTAATCCTAGCACTCTGGGAGACTGATTTGGGAGGATCGCTTGAGTCAGGAGTTCGAGACCAGCCTAAGCAAGAGCAAGACCCCATCCCTACTAAAAATAGAAAACATTAGCTGGGCGTGGTGGCGCATGCCTGTAGTCCCAGCTACTCAAGAGGCTGAGGCAGGAGGATTGCTTAAGCCCAGGAGTTTGAGGTTGCTGTGAGCTACGATGACACCACGGCACTCTAGCCTGGGCAACAGAGTGAAACTCTATCTCAAAAAAAAGTAAAAAAACACACAACAAAAACTCCCCACCTTAAGCATACAGTGGTGTTAATTCTACGCACATCGCTCTCCACACGCTGCCAGAGCTCTCCCACCTGGCAAATCTGAAACTCTGTTGGACCATTAAGCAACTGCCCACACACACTCCTCCCCAACCCCGGCACCCGCCGCTCACTCCCTGTTCCCCAGAGTCCGTCTGCTCCATGGCCCTCGTATGACGTGGAATCACACGGCACGTGTCCCTCTGTGCCTGGCCCGGTGCACTAAGCATAGCGTCCTCAAGGCTCACCGCGCTGTGGCAGGTGTCAGAAGAATCTTCGCTTTTGTTTCGGAAGAGAGAACCAGCTGCGTGATCCAAGGGCGGGGGCGGTGTCAGCTTTCCATGTGCTGCCGACACCAGTGACCTCAAGCACAGCAGCTCGACCCACACGGACGTGTCACCCCACAGTTCTGGTCTGCCCGGCCTGCAGCCACGGTGCCTGCAGCCTGCCTGCCTTCCTTCCGTGCGGTGCTCGGCGGAGCTCGGCTCCTGTGGCTGCAGGACTGAGGTTCCCCGCGGAGGGGGCTCCCTGCTCCGAGACCCCGCGTCCCTGGGCCCCTCCTCCACAGCGCGGCCGCGGCAGCCAGTCAGCACTTCCCACACGTGGCCGCTCTGCCTGCCCTCCCGCCTCTCTGCCACGTCTAAGAACACGGGTCGCGGCGTTGGGCCCACCCAGACAAACCAGTGTGATCGCCCACCTTAAACTCTGCAGCCTCCGCTCCCTCGGCAAAGCCCGTGTCGGGGCTACCTCGTACTGGGGGCCACAGAAGGTCCCCTTCAGATTCTGCAATATTTACACTGAGCCGTGGATGTCCTGACAGAGTGGCCACGTGAGGACATGGGGACAGCCACCCCTGCAAGGCCACAGCCAGTGACCCGGGCAGGACTAGCCTGGCCGGCCTGGGGACAGAGGACAGGACAGAGGGGCGCCAGGCCTGATGCCAGACTAGGGCCTCGGGCTTACTGGACGTGCAGGCAGAAGCCACTGGAAGTTTTAAGCACAAATGACAAGGTCTGATTTATATTTTTAAAAGATCACTCTGCTACTTG